>JASPKZ010008344.1:0-255000 GCA_030220185.1 Diploptera punctata
TTGTTAATTTGTGACTATTTCAACTATACCATAACGAAGACGAGTTTATTTGTATTTATGAACTACGTCCCTAAAAATACAATGTATTAAAACAACTGTTACGAATGTTGAATGAAATAAAATATTTATGAAAATCATATAAAACTTTGATAGTTTCATTTATTAAAGAAATGTTTATCTTCATTTGTACAGCCTTTGAAAAAAATGACGGCGCAGCTCTTGATGGTGGAAAGTTAAAAGTTTTGAAGAGCGATTCACACGAGCAAGTTGTTACATGTGCTGTCTCCTTTGAGGTCAAATCCGGCGGCATAAGGGGCAATCATAGATTTATACCAATCGTTATTGAATGAATTTCAACAAATAAATTTGTTAATTGAATTTCTAAGTGAAAAGAGTTATCAGATGACTGAAATCAAGTAATGGTCACTTAAAACAATCAATAGTAAATTAGCGCTTACTTCTGATGCAGTATTTGTATCGTTCGCTTCAGTAGAGCAGTCGGTAAAATGCTTTCTTGCGACGACGCAGTCCCAGGTTCAATCCTGGTCAGGAATTTTTTTAATAACGTCGTTATTTTTTATAATGTCTACACGTTACCAGGTACAACGTTATATAAATAATTTGTATATATAGGGAAATTAATTAATTAAAGGAAACCATATTATATATATATATATATATATAATGAATAACGATTGTAAAATCTCGTTACTTTATTTAAAAAACACAATGCATAACAAAATTGTTTATTTGCACTACTAATGTAAAATGCGTCTGATTAATTTAAATTAAGACAAGTTCATATATAATTTCATTATACAAGTAAGTCCTAAAGTATTGCATCGCTTCATACAGACAGTTTCCAGCAGGGAACGGTTGTAGTTTAATTTTATTTGTTTTTTTTTTGCTTTGTTTTATTTACGGCATTTACCGCACCACTTGTATACGCGAAATTATTTTCCATTGCACGACACACAACGAAATAGAACGGATTTTAGTTTCTCAAATAGTTATATACTTGTGAACCAAACAACTGACCTCTGGTCATGCGCAGTGGCTTCGTTCTGGGACTTGAAAATTATCTGTGCGCCAACAATTATTTCAAAGGCTGTACACTATGCTAAATTAAAATTACTTGTTTTGGAATTCTGAGAATAGAGAAAATATTTTGTTTTATTTCGTAACATTTGATATTCGTCCTGGTACACGGTCAATATTTACTTTAAATATTTTCCAACTTTGTACGTATTTCTTAAGTTTCTAATCCTTGGAATTTATTAACTACTAACTGATACCCGGAGTGCGCTGCTACGCCTAAACAAATAAAAATTAATGTGTTTTTATGTTTAGTTGAGTAAGTAACAGGAAAAAAAAATATAAATTTATATTTTTTAGATACCCCGTGTTGATTTCCCGGCGTTGCCTGGGAATCTACTTAACCCAAATTTCTTGGCATAAATGAGCTAAAAGACAAAATTCGTTATTGTGAGTTATCCGTAAAAGAATACCCGTCATATGCTGCTATGCTTGCACAGAAATAGGCCTATAGTACTTGTCTCTATTTTCTTGGCATCAATGAAAGACAAAAATGGTTATTGTGAGTTATCCATAAGAAATAAACATATGCTGTCGCGGTCTTTTTTGTAGAGCTTTTTGAGATATTCATTTCTGTGTACATTAATTTTATGTATTTGTTATGGTTTAGGCAGCTTAAGCCATTTAAGCGTGCAAAGAGCTATTTTTTTAACGTTTTCCACTACAAAGGGCGATTTTTAAGGGTGTAGGAATTAAGTATCACAACTCTCTTATAGCCTATGTTCATCCCGGGAATCTCCTGAACATTTTTCAAAAAGCCCCATCACAATCGGATCAACGGTATGGCCGCGCATAAAGTACGAACGAACAAACACACAAACATTCATTTTTATATATTAGATTTGTAACAGCTATTTCAATACACTGTATCTTTATCAGACGAATTTAATAAATATAAATGTTATATGTATGACTATAGTCAACTATATACATAAAAAAGAAAATTTATTTGTATTTATGATATTCGTCTGCTGAAAATACAGTGTATCGAAACATCTGTTACGAATGTTGAATGAGATAAAATATATTTATGAAAATCATATAAAACTCTGATAGTTTCATCTATTAAAGAAATGTTTATCTTCAGTTGTACACTGTGCTATATTAAAATTACTTGTTTTAGAACTCTGAGAATAGAGAAAATATTTTGTTTTATTTCGTTACATCTGATATTTGTTCTGGTACTCGATCAAGTTTTACTTTAAATAAAACAAAGCTGATTCTACCTTCTTTTACAACTTTGTACGTGTTTCTTAAGTTTTAAATCCTTGGAATTTATTAACTATTAGCTAATACCCGGCGTGCGCTGCTACGCCTAAAATAAAATGATAATGCGTTTTTACGTTTGTTGAATAAGTAAAAGGAAAAGTAATTATAAATTTATATCGTTGTTATTTTTAGATACCCCGTGCTGATTACCCGGAATTGTCCGGGAATCTACGTATCCCGATGTATTTGGCATAAATGAGCTGAAAGACAAAATTCGTTATTTCGAGTTATCCGTGCTGCTGCTCTACTTACCCGGGAATCTACTTACCCAATCTTCTTGGCATCAATCAAAGACAAAAATGCTTATTGTGAGTTATCCCCCTTTAAATAAAATCTTAAGTTATATTATTGAATAATTAATTAATATAAATATTCACTTATTTCCATAAAATATAAACATATGCTGTCGCGGGCTTTTTTATAGAGTTCTTTTGAGATATTCAATTCTGTTTAAATTGATTTTGTGTATTTTTATGTTTTAGGCAGAGTAAGCAATTTAAGCGTCAAATATGATTTTTTTTTCACGTTTTTCACTACAAAGAGTGATTTTTAAGGGTGGAGGAGTTGAATATCACAGCTCTCTTATAGCCTATGTTCATCCCGGGAATCTCCTGAACATTTTGCAAAAACCCTATCACGATCGGATGAACGATATGGCAACGCAAAAAATACGAACAAACAAACAAACAAACAAACAAACATTTATTTTTATATATTAGATAATACATCTAGTTTTTATTATTATTATTATTATTCTAGCTTGCTTTCGTTAGTTTTTATTATTAAGTTTTATCTTCAAGCTCAGGATTAATCCAATGAAGCTGTCACCTTAGCAACAAGAAATAAACAATAAACACAGAGAAAGAGCTTAGTAATACCACTAATAAAATGTTGTGCAGTGAGTCTTGGTAAAACAATTTGTAACGCATCTGTCTCACAGATGTCACTAGTGACAACCCGTGACTGATTACCTTCTTGCAGGACTGTTAAATTAAGTATTTTTACTTTCAGGGTAAACAAGCCAGAGCTTTGCCTTCTCTACGTATGTAATACTATAGCGAGCCAACAAAAGTATCTGTCAGCTCTCATTTTCCTCAAATACAACCCTTTATCTAATTTTGAAACTTTTGAATATTTTAACATCTATAGTTTGTTTGGATGTGCTCTAGTAGATTGGGAATTTTTCCTGTTGCGAGTAATCACACGTTTTATATGTCAATACTTTGGAAAATCATGTTGGTTCACCGTTGATGTTAATATGCAGGGTGCTCGGAAATTCCTATTAAAAACTTCTAGGGTTTTAGAGATGACTACATATACAGGTAAAGATAAGGTGATCCGACCATGGCCCTAGGAGACCCTTGGTGTAGCAGTACATTAAGACTCCTATTTTTTCTAGACAATCGGCACTTGATATCAGCACTGCGTGTTGGCCGCCTTTGTCCCCAGAACAAGCTCCCGGTACTCATTTCCGTCAGAAGCTGAGTCGACCCCAGGGCTATGGTGCAACAAGAAAGTTTGGGTCAGTTTAAAAATCCTGATCCAATCGAGACTCGAACCCTTTTCCCTCCAGTTTGTAGCGTATTGCCTTAACCAATTACGCTACGACGTCCCCAAATATACAGAATGTAACTAAATTTCGATTGCAGAAGTGTATAGTGGGGACAAAGACCGTTACGTTTAGAGTACGAACTCCTGTTCAGAAACATACCGTTTTCCCGCTACACGCGAAATACCACAACACACGTTACTCTCTCTATCTCTCTCCTCTCTCTCTCTCTCTCTCCCTCTCTCTCTCTCTCCTCCTCTCTCTCTCTCTCTCTCTCTCTCTCTCTCTCTCTCTCTCTCTCTCTCTCTCTCTCCCTCTCCCTCTCCCTCTCTCTCCCTCTCCTGCCTGCTCTCCTCTTATCTCCCCTCTCTCTATCACTCTCTACAGTATTTCCTCTCTCTCTATTATCTCTATATATATCTCTCTCTTGTCTTTATTCTATCTATCTCTATCTCTCTAAATCTCTATCTCTCTTTATATATATTATCTCTCTATCTCTATATCTATCTCTCTCTACTTTCTATTCTATCTCTATCTCTATCTCTCTATGTATATATATCTCTCTCTCTATCTCTATATCTATTCTATCTCTATCTCTATATCTATCTATCTGTAACTTTATCTATCTATCTCTAATCTCTCTCCATATCTATCTCTATATATCTCCCCTCCCTCTATATATCTCTCTCTCTATATATATATATCTATCTCTCTCTCTACTATACCTCTATATCACCTCTCTCTCACACCTCTCTCTTTCACCTCTCTCACCTCTCTCACTCTCTCCTCTATCTTTTCACTCCTCTCTCTCTAACCTATCTCTATCCTCCCTCTCTCTACCACTCTCTCTAACTATCTCTCTCTCTCTCACAACCATCTCTCTCTATCACCTCACTCTCTTCTCTCTCTCTCTCTCTCTCTCTCTCTCTCTCCTCTCTATATCACCTCTCTCTCTCTAACTATCTATCTCTCTCTCTCTCTCTCTCTCTTGCTTATCATCTGGGTCCACAAGAAAGGGTCGATGTGAAGATCACCTACATCAACACAGATACAGTACCTACGTACCTTGTTCTGGTACACATGATCACCAATCCTTCGTCCTGCAATATTAGCCACAGCCATAACCCGCGCCATTAGATCTTTCTCGGATGCCACAGGTGTCTCGTAAATCAAGGAGCCCATGGATAACAGTCTAGCGCGATCAAATGGGAGAACGTGGAGAGTCTTTGGCGCCGAAAATGTGGAAGAGTTAAACGTGTGTTGTAATATTTTGAATGCGTGTAGGGGGAAAATTGAACGTTTCCGGACATGAGTTCCTATGCTAAAAATAACCGTCTTGGTCCCCACTATACGTCCTCAAAAGCTGTTACCTTCTGAATATGAAACTATGTCCGGAAAGCATACCGGAAGAAACTAGCGAAATCGTACCAAAACTTCGATTTGTCGATAAATTCGTTTAGTTTACGCAGTTCCTGCGTGACAGACTTTATTTTTTTCTTTTTTTTATCGTGAACTTAATATTGTTTTATTGATCATTACGTTTGGAGTTCCTACTTGAAGGGATATTTAGTCAATGATGAAGGTTTCACGAAAGGAAGAGCTACGTTCAGCTTTGCCAAATTTTAGACGCGCGGAATAAGCTCTCCATACATTCCTATCCTGAGCTAATGTTTTCTAATCATCCCTTGCATAATCCCCAATATCTCCATGGCGCGACAGGCCTAGAAGGCCACCTTAGCCTACAGCCTGCTGCTGGCCTCACATCTACATGTGTTAATCACCGAGATTGACGATCATCCTGCCAATATAGGAGTAACATGTGGTCATTGTGTCGGGTTCCCCAGCCGTTATAACAGGTTTTCTCAACCTGGAGTCGCTACTTATATTAGTTACCCAAATTCTTCACGATGCTGGGTGGGCACCGGTCCACAGTGTGATATTTGACGATTCTAGGGGGATTTAATTCTTGGCTCCATAATTTTACTATTTTTCAGTCATAATTGTTTTCTATGCTACTTGTAACATTATTTGGATAACGCTCTTAACAATTTCAATTATTCCTACTAACATTTTCCATAAAATAATTTTTTGTTATGTATTATTTTATACCCAATATTTTACAAAATTAATGAACACAAATTTTTTATATTTCTTACCAAAACATTCAATTTATTATTTTCAATAATATATCATCGATTTATATATTATAAAATACAAATATAATGAATTTCTTTAAAAAAACAAATATTTTTAATTTATCGACATTTTCCAAATGAAAAAATCGCATGCGCATATTATATTTTTTATATTATATGTTTTTTTAATATAAACATTTCACATATTATGAGGACATGTGGTATTTTATTTCATACACAAAACATATAATTATTATGAATTATTTATCATTATTTTTCAAATTAAAAATTCTTAAATATTATTTTTTTACGAAAATCCATAATTTATCATTTTACAAATATAAGAAAATACAAATGATCCTATATTTCTAAGAACATATAAATTTATTAAGTATTTTTTAATTTCATTATTTTAAAAACAGGTATTATAATTATTAGAAAGTATATTATGATTTCTATATTGTCATTATTCTATAAATTAAAACAAAAAAAAACACAATTGCTTTTCCGTTTCTTACAGAAAAATGTTATGCATTTTTTATTCTCATTATTTTGCATATAATATAATTATTGACTATTGAAGCGGAGTCTTTTTATTTCCCTTATCATGCAACTTCATTTCAGCAGCAGTAGATATTTCTTCTAGGTTTGTTGACCGAACGAATTCTCGAAGCTTCCGCTTTTTCGTCTTTTCACAACATTCTTCGAATGATTTTGATGGCCTACCAGAACTAGAAGGCGGTTGATATAGAAGTAGAAGGCAGAGATTGACAATCGGTCACAGGAAAATTAATATTTTCTTGCAGCCAGTCTGAATAATTTTCCAGGAATCTGCCACGATGACGATAACATCTTACTTCAATTTGTTGGCACACACTTCTCATGTAGGCCTTTAAATTCTTAATAATGACACCAGAGACTATCATATGCTTAATATGTTTAAACACAAATTCATACTCTGCATCACAACGTTCCCTTTTATTATTTCTGCGCCAAACTTCGAAAATTGCGCGCCGGGAAGTAAGGGGAACCATTGTGAAACAAAGAAGAATAAGCTAAAGAGACATAGATGAACGCAATTTTTCTCTTCTGTTTCCAACAGAAGGGATGTCAATAAATAAAAATAATGCAATTAGAAGGTCATATACGACCATATAAGAAAGTTCTAGTCTAAAATATCTGGATAATAAACTTAAATTGGAACACAGTTAAAAGTCTTCTCTCATATTAATATTCTTATAAATCTAAACAGATGAAACCTATCTTACGTAACTTACAGAACCCTAAACTAAACATAAATATCACAATAACACGTAAACCGACTTTATTCTCTACACAAAGCATCTCGATTGATCAACCTACTCAATAAAACATTACGGATCTGCGCGTGACTGTTGTGTTTAGACCTCATTTATGAGTCCCTGCGCATGGCTAGGAACAGAATAATTACACATATATGCTAACAGGTTTGTTTATATTTAAATTACAAAATATCACTTTTATTAATTAACCTTGAAATTTTGAATTAAATCCCCCTAGATTGTTAAAATAGCACACTGTACGGTCCCATACTGGCCGAAATTCCTGATAAAATGTCTTCCCCCATGGAGACTCGAACCAGCGCCAAGTCCCGTAGCTCTGCACCAAGGCATCATACCTTATCACTTGTCTGCGGAGCCATTCAATTGAATTACTAGTCTGGGTAGTAAAAATAAGTTGTCGGTAAATATTCTTTCTCGCATAATAAAGATAAATATCGCGGGACCCTGTATAATCTACCTCCCTCAAATCATGGTTAATATGATTCTCCCAACTCATTCTTAGCCTACCTACTGGGCGCTTTCCCTCTGGTTTACGTCATGTAGTTTCCATGCCCCTCGTGCATTCCTCATGTGTCTGCCCATCGCAGTCTACGAGATAACTGTTATTATATCTGGTTTCCCATAAAAGTCATGTATATCACTGGTATGTAGTGTTCTCCCAAGAACGTTATTCCCTAAGCCTTCTCTATAACATATTACACACATCATTACCTTATTATTTATCACACCGCTTCACTAGACTCTCTGATACACATAAATTAGATACTCGATCCCTTGAGCGCAGTGTCCTTTATATCCCTCCTCATCACACTACCTATTATTCGAAATCTTTTACAATTTCTCTTGCTAGAACATGGAATTCCCTTCCACCCTATGTCAGAGACTGCCAAACTTTACCATCTTTCAGAAACAAATTGAAAATAAAATTACTAACAGAAACAACTCACTCATATTACTTTTAAAAATTAATAATGTGTTTTTTCATTATTTAATAAAAATAGATTTAAGATTCGTTAATATATTTACCTAATGCCTTGTATAAAAAGCATAGATTAATTCATTGTAGTTTATTACCTTTTTGTGTTTTTTTCTTTGTTTTCTTTTTATGTATAGTAGATTCGAGCTGTTATTCCTTGCTGTATTCATTCTATCATTAATTTAATTTTAATTGTATTTAATTTTATTGTATTATTAGACATTATTTTCATTATTATTCAATTTGACAGATAATTAATTGTTTAGTATGACTATTATTGTAATTTTTTGTATTTATATGTAACATATGTTTGTCCTGGTGAGTGGAAGAGAAGGCCACATGGCCTGAACTCCACCAGGCTAAATAAATCTATTCTAAATAAATCTATTCTATTATAAATTATTCTCAAATACTCGTAACTTTTCCTTCTCCCTTAAGATAGAGTTCACTTTTCGCATCCATATAATATAACTGGACAAATAACAGTTTTATACATCTTCAGTTTTTTGAGAGAAGTTGGGACGACAAGAATCCCTGCAATGGATTATTTCATGCATTTCCGGAATTGAGAGTACATTTAATTTCTTTGTGCACCACATTCTTGCTTGTAATTATTATTCCTAGGTATTTAAATTCAGCCACTTTTTTCAAAATTTCCCTCATTTGTCATAACTTCCATATCCATTATATCACGTATTTCTATGTGTGACCACATATTATTTTTTATGCTCATGTGTCTACCATCTTTGTTTCCTCTCGACGAAGCTTGGCATTTAGGATTGAATTATCAAAAGAAAGATATTATGTAAACCAGCAAATTCGGACCATTAGGAAGGGAGATTTAAATGCAAAACATTTCATTCCAAATTTCGTTTTAACACAATTTATGACTGGCCATGGAAAATTTGGAAGTTATTTTAGGAGATTTAATATTAACCCAGACAAAGATCATAATTGTAAATGTCAAGAATCAATACAATCTGTAAAACATGTTTTATTTGATTGTCCTGTATTCGAAAGACAACGATTCTGGTTAAACTTACTTTTAAATGATGATGAGGCTTCTGCCTCAATGTGTGAAGTGATTTTTAAGAATCAATATTATTATAAACATTTTATGAAATTCATAACAATATGTAGTATTTTCTAAGACATTTATAGACGGTTTATGTAATTCATAACATTCATTCAAAACCATAAGATACTATTTCTGTTTTAAAATCCTTCCATAGTAATTCTGCCCGAGGGCAGGTCTTTCACTGCAATCATAGCATTCTCATGCTATGTTTTGCAGCTTTACTGGGGAATTGTAGGTGTGGTAGCTTCCCGTTGCTTTCCACACCGGTGAAGGATGATGATGATAATGATAAGGATGATGATGATGATGGCCGCATGATTTTCGAGGACCGGGCCCTAAGCTTCCTTACATTTGTCTTGCAGGTGAGGAAAAACCCCGAAAAAAACATCACCCTGGAGCCTGTCCCGACCGGGAATCGAACCCGGGCCCGCTGCGTGACAAGAAAGCACGCTACCTTGAGACCACAGCGGTGGACTGTTTTACAATGTATAGTATAACATTGTTATAGTAAGCTACAACCCTAACTTGCCTTTGCGGCGAAATAGTGTTTCAAAATATTTGGAGATTCAATAATAATGATAATAATAATAATAATAATAATAATAATAATAATAATAATAATAATAATAATATTAACAATCCATCCATAGTAATTCTGCCCGAAGGCAGATCCTTCGCTGCAATCATAGCATTTTCATGCTATGCTTGCAGCTTTACTAGGGAATTGTAGGTGTGGTAGCTTCCCGTTACTTTCCACACCGGTGAAGGATGATGATGATGAGATGATATGATAAGGATGATGTTGATGGCCATATGATTTCGGGGACCGTTTGGGCCTTAAAGTTTTCCTGACATTTGTCTTACAGGTGAGGAAAAACCCCGATATAAACCTCACCCAGAAAAACTGCCCCGACCGGGGATTGAACCCAGGCCCGCTGCGTAACAAAGCAGCACGCTACCTCGAGACCACAGCGGTGGACAATAATAACAATAATATTAATTAATATTAATAATAATAATAATAATAATAATAATAATAATAATAATAATAAGATTAATAATAATAATAAGATTAATAATAATAATAATAATAATATTAATAATAATAATAATAATAAGATTAATAATAATAATAATAATAATAAGATTAATAATAATAATAATAATAATAATAATAAGATTAATAATAATAATAATAAGATTAATAATAATAATAAATAATAATAATAATAATAATAATAATAAGATTAATAATAATAATAATAATAATAATAATAATAAGATTAATAATAAGATTAATAATAATAATAATAATAATAAGATTAATAATAATAATAATAATAATAATAATAAGATTAATAATAATAATAATAATAATAAGATTAATAATAATAATAATAATAATAATAATAATAAGATTAATAATAATAATAATAATAAGATTAATAATAATAATAATAATAATAATAATAATAATAATAATAATAATAATAATAATAATAATAATAATAATAGGAATGGAGGTTTACCTGGGACACAAATATGAAAATTACTCTACCGGATGTAATTTATTTTCCAGCAACGAACCTGGGTACATACGAATTAATTAACGGAATAAAGATATATTCCTTAAACCTGCAAAATCGGACGATAAATTCGACTTTTTTAGGAATCTGTTTAGTTTAAGGAGTTCGGAAGCTTAAAACATTTTACCGGATGTGCTGCGTTTTTATCCAGATCGGAGCATAGGATTTTTTCATGAATCATGACATATTTTTATGATGGTGTCGTACTTCAGTCCCACATTACTACAATATATTGCAGGATAACACCTGTTGCTATGGTTATTAGTAGATAAAAAAAACAAATATTTTAAATGAGGAATGTTAAGGCCATAAATAGAATGAATGCTTTCAAACAATGAACTCCATTAAGTGAGGGTCTTGTTTTCCCGTTATAAGACGCCAAGCTGGCTGCCAAGTCGAATCAGCCGGGTGTGTGTGTGGGGGGGGACAGTGTTTTCTCAGAATTACAAAGCGACCCAACAACAATCTCGCCAACTTTACATATTACAAAGTTCACAAATAGAAATCTTGTTTTCTGAAAAACACACATGTCGAGTTCAATAGCTTCAGTCCTACAAGGTCCTTAGCGTACATTCCGGCTGCTGGCCTCACATCCACATGTGTCAATCACTCTGAACTAAACATGGGTAACATGCACGTGAATTCATGAGATGTCGTACCTTGGATTTTTTAAAATAAGTTAATACTGTCAGCAAGTCGGATCCGTAAAATTATAGCTGGTTTTCTCAAACTAGAGACGCTACCGATATTTGTTATGATACTAGATGGATCAAAAAGACAGGGGAATGGAGAAGACTGCTTAAGAGTGAGCTACATTATCTTTATGGGAAATCAGATATAATAAGAACAGTTAGGCTAAGTCTCCTAGACTGCGATGCGAGGACATGTACCACGAATGGAGAATGAAAGAGGGGCATGGTGACTCATTGTAAGAAACCAAGAGGAAATAATCCAGTATCGGTAAAGAATAAGGCGGAAGAATAACATTATCTATGATTTGAGGAAGGTTAATTAAATGAGATGATTGGAAAACATTATCTCAAAATAGGGATATATCGAGAGTTTGTGTTCGCGCTGCCATAAACCTCCGGGTATGATAGTTGGTTACCGGATAGCCAGAGATCCTATATCCATCCATAGTAATTCTGCCTGAAGGCAGGTCTTTCACTGCAATCATAGCATTTTCATGCTATCCTTTGCAGCTTTACTAGGGAATTATAGGTGTGGCAGCTTCCAGTTGCTTTCCACACCGGTGAAGAATGTTGATAGTGATAAGGATGATGATAGCCGGATGATTTTCGGGGACCGTTGGGCCCTAAGCTTCCTGACATTTGTCTTACACGTGAGGAAAACCCCCGAAAAAACTTCGCCCTGGAGCCTGTCCCAACCGGGAATTGAGCCCGGGACCGCTGCGTGACAAGGCAGCACGCTACCTCGAGACCACAGCGGTGGCCTATATAAATGACCGAAATTTCTCTCCCCATGGGGCAAGAATCAGCCGCAAGCAGGCCCAGAACTAGTTTCGTTGATGATGATTTTTCGGTATTTTTCTTCACCCTTGATTCAAATGTACCTGAATATAATCTGGCCACCACTATCATATTCGCTATATTTAGTATATCCACCGCTATGGTCTCGAGGTAGCGTGCTGCCTTGTCATGTAGCGGGCCCGGGTTCGGTTCCTGGTCGGGACAGGCTCCTGAGTGAGATTTTTTCGGGGTTTTTCCTCGCCTGTAAGACAAATGACAGAAAGCTTAGGGCCCAACCGTCCCCGAAAATCATCCGGCCATCATCATCATCATCATCCTTATCATCATTTTCCTTCACGGTTGTGGAAAGCAGCGGGAAGCTACCACGCCTATATTCCCCTGGTAAAGCTGCAAAGCATACCATGGAAATGCTATGATTGCAGTGAAAAACCTGCTCTCGGTCAGAATTACTATGGATGGATATTTAGTATGAATGTGTAAGTGAGTGAATAGTGTGTTTCGTTTTAAAAGTTTGTTTTATCTCGGAGGAAGCCTTGCAATGAACTTTTCGCTTAAAAATGAAAAATTCAACATTATCATGGAATTATGGAGTCCAACAAATGAACTGTAGGCCTACCTCTCGCCGACAGCTATCCATTCAGTTCCATATTTCAATTTTTCGTACCAGAATCTTCAGATCATCCTCTGTAGCATCACGCCAAGTCTCCCTATTTCCCGTCAACTTTCCACTTTAGAGGTCAGAATCATTTTAGATATGATTTGAGTATCAGTTATTTTTACGTGTATTATTCTTAAGTAGGGACAAAACACGCTACAAGCCGGAAGTCCCGATGGGGTCAGGATTTTTAAACTCACCTAAACCTTCTGGCGGCATCATGACCTTCAGATCGATTCAGCCCCTAACAGAAAAGAGTACGAGACAGAGTTTTTTTCGTAAGTCAATTGTATATATTTCATCGTGCTGCTTTGAAGGGATTTTGAGAAACCATCTATTTTATCAGAATTATTTTAACATTAGCTATATAGGACTTTGTAGAACCCCTTAACGTTAAAATAATGTGATTTACCCGTTTTAGATTCTTTTTTTATGCCCCAGGTTGTCCTTTTAGACATTTCTGGGTTCTCTTCTGGCATTGGCGTAATTGTACCCACTTCTGAGGTTGGGGCGTCTGGAAGGCGGGGTTACGTTGCCCCAATGATATAATGGGTGATGATGATGTTGATATTGGTGCGCCAGGAGAGTCCTTAATCCTAAGCTCAATCTAAGATGAATATGAATGATGATGATTGCGATAGCCATATGATGTTCGGGGACCGTTTGGGCCTTAAAGTTTCCTGACATTTGTCTTACAGGTGAGGAAAAAAACCGATAAAACCTCACTCAGGAAACTGTCCCGACCGGGGATCGAACCCGAGCCCGTTGCGTTGACAAGGCAACAAACTACCTCAATACCACAGCGGTGGACAGTTTTAGATTATAGATACGTGTTTTTTTAATACAATAAACACCATCGTTCGTCTAGCTTATGTTCTCACAGGTATTAATGTAATTCTAGCCCTATATTATATTACAGTTCCTTTATGGTCGGTGATTGGAACCAAACTAGTTTACTGTTTACCGAAGAATCGCGATTTCATTCAGACCAAGATTGATTTCGTAATAATTACCTATCAAGTGGCATTGAATTAGGTAAACTTCAGAAAAACCTGTTAGTTTTATAAAGCCAAGTTCAAGTTGTAATGTATGACTGCGTGTTCATTGGTCAAAATGCGGTTTTAGCTTAAAGCGTGTAGAAAAAATATAGTTCGCCATATTACATTCGAAATAAAGGAAATAGAAATAATAAAAATATGTATTATCTAGCACATGTCTATATAAGTTATATGGGAGAATCTTAAAATATATAATTACAATTTTAATAGATTATATAAGCATTATTATGTTCTTATCCTCACGCAATGCAAAATATGTTGGGATTTCAATTGTTTCAAAATGGTCGCTTTGTGTAGAATTCCTTAAAACATTGGAAAATAAACTATTTGAAAAGCGGAGCGAAATAAACTACAAGGGTTGTTTCTTTAGTTTTGGCAACAATAGTGTGGAATCCAAATAAAACTAGGGTTGACAATTATGTTTATCATCATCATCATCTTCATTCATGGATTAGGTCTGTTGACCCGTTCCGACTTCAGCCCATCTCTTTCTAGATCTGCCCACATCTCGGGTGCCTTTAGGTTTGTATTTTGTTATTTGTTTTGGATATCTGTCTTCATTCATTCTGTCTATGTGTTGCTTCCATTTTTGTCTATATGTATCCATTTTATCAGTTATTGCAAATATTTCAAGTTCCTGTCTTATTTCTGTGTTCTTGATTCTGTCTTCCTTAGTGCACCCTTTAACAGATCTCAAAAATTTCATTTCTGCGCCGTTATCCTACTTAGGTCTTGTTTTTTATGTATCCAGGCTTCTGAACCATAGAGCAGTACCGGTACTGCCAACATTTTATAAAATTTCAGTTGGGTCTCTCTTATTGTTTTGTTATTTAGTGTTCGTTTTATCGTACCACATATTCCCTGGAATTTTGCTATTTTATTATTTATATCATTATCATAATTAAATGAAATGTCACATCCTAGATAATTGAGATGGTTCACCTGTTCTATGATTTATGTTTATTGCACATGTAATTTCAGTGCCTAAAGTTATCAATTTAGATCTAGGCGTCGCAGTATTACGTAATACAAGTTTTCAAAGCAGGAGCAGAGAATCTGGTTGAAGATTGAATGTTTAGAGGCAGAAACGCACTACAGTGTCATCAAGGATTGCGAGAGGCTTACGGTGCAGATGCATTGCAGTACCGTACAGTGATAAGGTGGGTACAAGCCTTTAGAGGACACGAAAATGTGTCACATGTGCCATGGGGCAGTGTCTGATTTGTTCAATCGCTGGGGTTGGGAGGTGCTCTACCACCCTCAAGTACTCTCCAGACATACGTCCCTGTGACTTCGACCTCATTCCTAAACTCTAGGAAGAGATTCAGAACAGTGGACGACAGTCCGAGTGCAGTTAATCAGTCTCTACGCACCATCCAGAGATTAGGCAGTGCCGACGGCATTCGACGGCTACCATATCGCTGGGAACACATTGTACGCAATGCTGGTGACTACACCGAAGGCCTCTAAAACTTACAACCATGTATGTATGCTATGTATCCAGAAAATAAATAGTTGTCAAAACTAAAGAAACAAACCTATGTATTTTGAATGTTCTCGAACAGTTTAGTGAAAAATATCCCATATTAGCCGTTGAGGATGTGATGCAAATAACAGCTGAATTTACAAGTGAGTCAGCTTAGAGCAAATTATATAATGCTCGTAATGGAATTGCAAACTGAGCCATGGCCGTTCCCAAGCCGGATGAGGAAGAGGGAGGGGGAGGAGTAACAACCTCGTCAAAAAAAAAACAGGGTTCATTTGGCTCCGACTGATAGTACTCTATAAGGGCCCCTAGCGAGGGTTATGATGAAGACATCAGCGGCAGAGTCGGTGTAGAAGGAGTCCTTCGACACGCGGAACTGGAGGAAGAGGCAGCCCTATCTCTAAGGGAAATAGAGAAACGCTGTCTTGCGGTGAACAGGGATCTTCAAAGGCTACGGGAGGAAAATCCAGACAGAAAATTTCCTGGTCCTCTAGGTTAGAGGTTTATACTGAAGGCTAGCTCCCCACACATTAGAAAAATTTCTGGTCCTCCAGGTTGGAGGTTTATGATGAAGGCTAGCTCCCCACACATTAGACAAATCATGCAATGCTAAAAGACCAAACGGTTCAAAGCCGGGAAGAAATAGGCTAAGTATGAACGACTAAAGCATTGATATGCCCAAGATCGTAGGCTTTGGAAGTTTGGCACGGGAAGACGGCAGCAGCTGTAAAAAAATCTCACCTTGTATTCAATCTAAAATACGATGTTGCCAAAGATCAATGTTACTATTATACCACCAAGTTAACTCTGCACGGGCGGAGGGAAAGAGTTCTAGCGCTAGTGTCGCCGAACTACTTAATCCATGGAAGGGATGTAGGAGAAGACTGTACATCCGATCACGTACGGAAATGGTTCAACTCTAAGTGTGAGCGGAGATTCCCTAAACACATGTGAATGATCTTAACATGGATGTCAAATTAGTCATTTAAGCACGGACCACTCAAACGGTCGGATCATTTAAGATCCCAGTACTTCGTCTCTCCGTTACCAGCCTCACAATAAATCGCAAATGGCAACATGTAATGAGAAGGGACAGCCCATTCCTACACGTAACCCCAATAGTAACAGGGTTGTCAAAGTAGTAATTTTGTCAATGACCGCGTAGAAAGACGGACCATTAAAATCCATAGTATTTGTCAGCTCTCTGCCTGCCAGACAAAGAACATATACAGAGAACAGGAAGTGGCAACATAGTAAGGAAGAGAAATCGAAAGACAGCATGTTAGTTAACATATTTTCCGCCTGCACAGATTGCTTTGTGGAATAGTAGGCCTATCAATGTGACAGTTCAATACACAATTCAGTCATATGGCGGGTAAAATTAGCACCACAGTTTCCCCAATAGTCGGAGCCGGTGGAGTAATATATTATGTAAGTTTGTTTACAGTTTCCCTCGGAATAACTATCATTACAGATACTACTTTATATATACGAAACGCTGGTTAAGGAAAACTATTATACAACGTGTCCACAAATATAGTAATCACACTTTAAACTACTACTACGTCGCTTTATGTATTCGTATCAAAATGAAGTTGGTGACAATCAAAAGAGATACTCAAAAAGTTTTGGGCATGTTAATAATGTCAACAATGGAGAATAATGGACAACAATACAGAAACTAAACTAAATTCAATCACTTTTTTTGTGGTCGATATGGGTTCATTGTTGGATATTTAGCAGACAGTGATGTCTGCAGCGTCACTCGTGGAGGCCACATTGAATATCTATGAGGTATAGCAAAAAAGGTTTTGAGTTTCTCTTTTGATTGTCACCAATTTTATTTAGATACGATTACACTGGGCAACAAAAAAGAAACCTTTTTTGTCTCAGAAACAAAAATATGTGATTCTGATAGTATTTCTTCTCCTGAATTCAAATATGATATCGGTTTTTCTCCATCACGCAAGGTTTCCGAGAGACAGGAATTTATAATTTCAAACACTTTAATGTTTTCTACATTCGTAACTACACAATATTCGAACATTCGGACTCGCCTAGAAAGTAAGAAATGACGATTTCCTGCTATATTTCGCCTGTGGAGTATCCCTCTTGATGGTCCAACAATAATCAGCCAGCATATTAGGATTCCATTTGCCTTGATATCTCTTTTCGATAACTGAAATCTCCTGAGTTAGCTCATTTGATTTTATATTACAATGGACAAATGGACGAAAAAACGTTTATTTAAAAAATTATTATTTCAATCCATTCATTGAAATTGAAATAAAAAAACTGTGGGCGGATTACTAGAAAATAATTATAATCAAGCTGTTCAAGGATTAATCCTAACAATTATTTTAGCTCTATGTTTTACAGCCCTTCAAGCTTTTGAATACTTCGACACCCCATTTACAATTGCAGATTCAGTTTATGCTTCAACCTTGACGGAGAAATTCCGAATACATATTTGAAAACACGGTTAAAAAACTACATTAAGTAGCCTACAACTATTGGTACTCATGAGACAAAAATCATGTTGACCAGTGTTATCCAAAGCGACGTAGTAGTTTAAAGAAGTATACTATATTGTGGACATGTGTATTACTGTATTGCATGTACGAGGCATATACCCCATACGTACCGTGTGGGGGCACGAGAAATTCTAAAAAAGCTAATTTAGTTACGCATATAGATGTCCTTTGATTGACATGTGGTTAGCACATCGCCTCAATGAGACATCTAATACGCAAATAAGGTATTACTTGGATGGATGACGTCGGTTAAATTGTGAACAGAGGCTTTTTTATTTAGGCTTGCGGTCCATTTGCAAGCCTCAAAATCTTCAGACTCAGGACCCACAGTTAAAATCCCTCCCAGGGGTTTGTCGCTTGAATTTTTCCATCCTAAAAATCCATCGATCCTGGCCGGGTTGAACCCGCGATCTTCGAGATTAGAGGCAAGGAATATAATCGCTAGACCATCGCGGCCGACTTATAACCAGAGAGCGGGGTTCTAGCAAGCATACAGTGAAGTTAAGAATGCAAGGACTATAAGGAGGGAGGACGCACCTGTGAGCGTGCAGTGTTCAGTGTAAACAAAATGATGCTCGGTGGAAGGCACTACACCCTGCTTCAAAAAACAATTACACCAAGATAAGGAATTATAAAAGGAAGCAAACAATCGCATGTTTTGATGATCTTGAAGAAGATTTTCGGGCTGTAGGCCGTGGTCGTGAGGCTTGTAGTTCCTCGACGTTTCGCCAGAGACTGCGTCTGGCATCCTTAAGGGTTGTCTTGAGGGATGCCAGACGCAGTCTCTGGCGAAACGTCGGGGAACTACAATCTAATAAAACAAAATATGCACATAATTGTATGTATGTCCCGCGCCGTAGTCGTGAGGTTAAGCCAAGATGCCTTCTCGCAGAACTATTGGACTTGAGCTGGTTCGGATCTCCATGGGGGAAGAAGTTTTCTCATGGAATTTAGGCCAATATGGGACCGGTGCCCACGCAGCATCGTCAGGAATTTGGGTAGCTGGCACGCCGTAGCGTAGTGGTTAAGGCACTGAGCTACAATGCGGAGGGTCGAGGGTTCAAGTCCCGTTGGGGTCAGGATTTTTAAACTGACCCAAACCCTCTGGCGGCACTATGGCCCTGGGGTCGACTCAGCCTCTAACGGAAATGAGTACCAGACGCTTGTTCTGGGGTAAAGGCGGCCGTCACGCAGGGCTGACAACCCGGCTGACATAAAAGTGCCGATTGTCTAGAAAAAGTGGGAGCCTTAACCTCCTACTACCCCGAGGGCCTCCGGGCCTGTTGTGGGATCACTTTACTTACAATAAGTAGCGGCTCCAGGTTGAGAAAGCTAATTATAACGGCTGGGGGGCCCGACAGGCTGAACACATGTCACCCATACACCGGCTGGAAGATGAACACTTCTACTTCTGTAATTAACACATTTGGATGTGGGGCCAGCAGCCGGCTGGCAGGCCAAGGGCCTTCTAGGCTGTCGCGCCGTGGAGTTAGAAGAATCTTATGTACATACATGTATGCATGTTACTAAGCAATTATTACTATTTTGTTTACAATTTTTAAACTAGGTTATTAGCGCAACAATTAAAAATCTGTACACGATAGGACAACAAAGAAAGTTTTTATTTCAAGTTTGAGATTGTTTACGTATCGTAAACCTGTCTACGTGGAAACTTCTGTCGAAAAACTAGAGATAAAACTTCCAAGTAGGCCAAGGATGAGTTGGAAGAATGAAATTAACCATGATTTGACGGAAGTAAATTATACAGGGGATGAATGGAAAACGTTAGCTCAGGATAGGGATGTATGGAGAACTGATATTCTCGCAGTCATGTGCCTATGGGTTCGATACGTCCAGTGAGTTAGTTAGTTTTAAGCCATAGGTAATGATGATGAAATCGATTCCAAATCGGTACCTATGACACAAATCGCAGGTTTCAGTGTTTCAGTATATACTCAATTGAAAGAATGTGTGTGTATGTGTGTGTGTGTGTGTGTGTGTATGTGTGTGTGTGTGTTGTGTGTGTGTTTGTGTGTGTTTGTGTGTGTTTGTGTGCGTTTGTGTGTGTTTGTGTGTGTTTGTGTTTGTGTATGTGTGTGTGTGTGTGTGTTTGTGTGTGTGGGTGTGTGTGTATGTGCGTGTGTGTTTGTGTGTGTGTGTTTTGTGTGTGTTTGTGTGTGTGTGTGTGTTTGTGTGTGTGTGTGTAAAGAAAAAATAAATATTTGTTCTATGGTACCTAGATAGCGTATTTGGTAGCGCACTAACAAATCAAGAGGTCTAGGTTCAAATCCCTGTTCAGACATTTATTTTTCTTTTAATGTCATACTGTATTTGCCCTTCATTACTAAATATCACAATTTAATCCCTCATCTACGGGATATGTGGATGGCAACCACAAGGTGCCCAAGCTGTGCAAAACATTTCTTCCACTTACTTGTGTTTTGCACGCTTTTAACTTTGCTATCTAACCTCTCTTGGTTAACTCTTGTTTTTTCGACCCCGACGCTATTAGGGCATCCGAGGGCTAGGGAGTCCTTCCTTTTTTCCATTTCTTCTTTCCTTTATTTTCTTTTCTTCTCCAGAAAAGCCTCACCAGAGGCTATAAGATGGCAGCCCCATCACTGGTCTTGCCTTCCTTTGGCCAGCAACCAATCGAAGGGAGTATTATTATGCTTTCAAGTCTTATACGAGAATTTCCCATAAAGGAAAATTTTCTATAGGATCGTAACAGGCCTCGGCCTAATACTTGGAAGGAAGAAGAAGAATTATAACATCGAAATATAATAATAATAATAATAATAATAATAATAATAATAATAATAATAATAATAGCTTTATTTTACCTGGCAGGTCTATACACACGTTTAGTGCTGTAGTATTGAGGTAGCGTGCTCTTTTGTCACGCAGCGGGTTCGGGTTCGATCCCCAGTCGGTACAAGTTTTGCTAAGTGATTTTTTTTTGTGGTTTTTCCTGACCTATAAGACAAATTTCAGGAAACTTTAAGGTCCAAACGGTCCCCCATATATCATCTGGCCATTATTACCATTCATATTATCATATTCACCTCATTGGATTAAGTTGGGAATAAAGGCCTCTCCTAGCGCATCTTTACCATCATCACTAGAGCTAGGAATTTGAAGTGCAAAATGTTGGTGAAAAAGGTGCAAAAAAGGTGCTTTAATTTAGCAGAAAAAGGTGCAAAAAAGGTGCAATCTTTTAAAAATAAAAGGTGCAAATTTCCCGTGTAAAATCGTTAAAGAGTACCAAAACCAACCACATCACATAACTAACGACACAAAAAATCGCCCATGTTCTCTTGTATTAAAAAGTCTGCGTACGAAAAATCCCAGAACATTATGTTACTGAAATCATAAGTCCAGAAAATTGTTAAAGTATATATTTTTTAACAATTCAGTGTTTTAAGATAAAAATTAAAATGTATCTGTTGGCAGGTATCGTAATCCTCAACTTTGTTAAATTTATGTATTTAAAATATTAATTGGAAGCCTTTCAGAAGTTAACTTCCATCATCAGCAGAATGATCAAATGGAAGTAATGTGATGTGGACTGATACCACACATCATTACCAACCCTTGGAAACGTATTTGAAGAAATTAATATATATATATATATATATATATATATATATATATATTATTTTGGGAATAAAATGCTGCAAAGGAGACAAAAAAGGTTTGAAAAAGTGCAAAATGTGCTTGCACTGAAAAAAGGTGCAAAAAAAGTGCTAGAATTGAAAAAAAAGGTGCAAAAAGGTGCAACTAAAACACAGTTAAGGGTATTTATTTTTTGTTTTCTTTGCAAGACAAGCTAATTTGAGCATTGTAGTGACAAAAAAAATTAAGGTGCAGCACCTAAAATTCCTAGCTCTAATCATCGCCATATATCATAGGGAGATCGTAACTCCGCCTTCCAGGCGCCCCAACCTCAGAAGTTGGTTTCAATAACGCCAATGCCAGGAGATATCAGAATGTCGATATGATAACCTGGTGGCATTGAAAAAAAAAACATATATCCATCCATCCATACGTAGTAATTCTGTCCGAGGGAAGGTCTTTCACTGCAATCATAGCATTTATATGCTATGCTTTGCAGCTTTACTAGGGAATTATAGGTGTGGTAGCTTCCCGTTGCTTTCCACACCGGTGAAGGATGATGATAATAATGATAAGGATGATGGCCGGATGATTTTCAGGGACCGTTGGGCCCTAAGCTTCATGACATTGTATTACAAGTGAGGAAAAACCCCGAAAGAAACCTCACCCAGGAGCCTGTCCCGAACGGGAATCAAACCCGGGCCCGCTGCGTGACAACGCAGCATGCTACCTCGAGACTACAGCAGTGGACACACACACACACACACACACACATATATATATATATATATATATATATATATAAAGGGAATTATAGGTGTGGTAGCTTCCCGTTGCTTTCCACACCGGTGAAGGATGATGATGATAATGATAAGGATGATGGCCGGATGATTTTCAGGGACCGTTAGACCCTAAGCTTCATGACATTGTATTACAAGTGAGGAAAAACCCCGAAAGAAACCTCACCCAGGAGCCTGTCCCGAAAGGGAATCAAACCGGGCCCGCTGCGTGACAACGCAGCATGCTACCTCGAGACCACAGCAGTGGACACACACACACACACACACACACACACACACACACACACACACACACACACATATATATATATATATATATATATATATATATGTGTGTGTGTGTGTGTGTAGGACCTATATTTATTCTACATTCTCTCTACATTTAACTGTAAAAACAATGTTGTTTATGTCATCGAATGGCGCCAAATACATTATTTCCTATATAGGTTAAGTTTTATTAGATTCACAGCGAGAATAAATAGAATCCCTGCAAGAAATCTCTCGCACAATTCCTGTTCTTCCTTAAGTGGACTAGCCTGGCAACTGTTATTCTATCTCTCTCGGTAAACAAAAGCCGGTCTCCCGAGCTTCCTGGGTTTCATGTCCTAATAAGAATGTGTTTTTTTTTACGTAACCTACAGTATGTGTGCAGCATGACGGAATGTGAAAAACTAAGCATATCCATCATTCTGCGATACCAATAAATTTAACACTCAGGAATTTCAAAATAATTCACAGAACGTTGTAATATTATAGAAAAATAAAAAAATGAGGATTCGAGTTTTAAATTAATGATTACTTCATGGTCTTTAATGTTCAGCTTTAGTAAAAATTAATCCCACAAATCATACTTCTGAATTTAGTTCGTTATTATTTAATAATAATAATAATAATAATAATAATAATAACAATAATAATAATATTATTATATTATTATTATCATCATTATTAATCATCTTCTTCCTTCCAAGTATTAGGCCAGGCCTGTTACGATCCTATAGAAAATGTTCCCTCCAGCGTATCATAGGACGGCCCAGTGATCTTAATGATTTGGTCGTCATTAGTTTGATTCTTCCGGGAAATTCTCGTATAAGACTTGAAAGCATAATAATAGTCCCTTCGATTGGTTGCTGTCCAAAGGAAAGCAAGACCAGTGATGGGGCTCCCATCTTATAGCCTTTGGTCAGGCTTTTCTGGAGAAGAAAAGAAAATAATGGAAAGAAGAAATGGAAGAAAGGAAAGACTCCCTAGCGCTGGGATGCCCTAATAGCGTCGGGATCGAAAAAATAACAAGAGTTAACCAAGAGAGGTTAGATAGTGAAGTTAAAAGAGTGCAAAACACAAGTAAGTGGAAGAAATGTTTTGCTCAGCTTGGGCACCTTGTGGTCGCCATCCACATATCCCCTAGATGAGGACCCCTGAGGGATTATTATTATTAATACAACCGCGGTGGGCTAGTGTTATGCTCCTTGCCTCTGGTCCCGAGGGGCGCGGCCGGGATCGATGGATTTTTTAGAATGGAAAAATCCAAGGAGCAAGTCCTCCGGGAGGGACTTTAAACCGTGGGTCCCGAGTCTGAAGAATTTTAGGCTCGTAAAGGATCCTTAAGCCTGAATAAATAGGTCGCTAGGCAAAAATTACCAAATTTTCCCGCCCTAGTACAGCCTCGGTTTCCTAGATATTAGTATGAGGCTGACACGGGCAACTCCAATGGCATCTATACGAAAACAAGTGTAACTAAAATATATATGTAGTCAATATGCCCATTTCACCAATTAATGTTTTAAAATGGTCAACAAGTTTCTACAGCCAAGCTGTCATTCTCAAGACCAGATATTGACAGTCAATATCTGGTCTTGAGAATGACAGCTTGGCTGTAGAAACTTGTTGACCATTTTAAAACATTAATTGGTGAAATGGGCATATTGACTACATATATATTTTAATATTATATCACCAAGAAGATCACTTGTGTATTAAAAAAAAAAGTGTAACGAAATTAGTGTGGTTCAATGTCTTCCCTGTAGGGGAAGAGCGCCTAAATCTCGTTGAGGGAAACAAGGGCTTACAACAAAAACAATAATAATAATAATAATAATAATAATAATAATAATAATATGGGCAGGTCATATGGCACGATTGGGTAATAAAATAGAGCATGGAAGCATCTTGTAGAAAAATCAGAAGTAAAACTCCCTGTTGTTAGATGAATAAAGAGGTGGGAGAATAACATTAATCATGATTTGAGGGAAGTAGATTATACAGAGATGATAAGAAAACAATAGCTCGTATATAGAGAGCTTATGTCCGTGCGGCCATGAACCTGTGGGTTAGATAGAGCCAGTTAGTTAGTTATAATAATGATGATGATGATGATGATAATAATAATAATAATAATAATAATAATAATAATAATAATAATAATAATAAATAAATAACTAACTTACTGTAACTATCAAACCCTTAGGTTCATGGCAGCGCGGACACAGTACCTTTATACATCTTTATATGCCTAAGAGGTATGTCTTCCAATGATCCCCTGTATAATATACTTCCCTCATATCATGCATAATATTATCCAATTCAATTCTGTAACGAGCTCTTGTGTAGGCACGAGGGTCTCTTCAGGGCGTGTTTCAGATTAAGCTATTTTTTTGGGTTCTACCAGTGTGAAGGACAAGGAATTCGATGATCATTAACAACGAGTTGTGTAATTAATTAAAAATGGTTTATTTTGTTAACCTCTTATTAACAACACAATACACAACAAATTATTAATATCTTGAAGGCTACTTGAGCAAATCTAGACTTCCCTAGTATATTTTACATACGATATATTGATTCACACTTTTAGGTAGTAATATGGGAGCAACAAGCTCCTCTGAATACTCGTAATATGATAAATTAGCCCACTCTGTTTTCGTAAGGAAGCTACTGGCTCCTCTCTGTATGTACTCGTATGGGAGCTACTGGCCACACTTTATGTGTGTGGTGTGCGTGTGTATGAGCTACTAACCACACTGTGTTAACAATAAAATTTCTCGGCCTTTTAACTTCATAGAAGAGCTCCACCTGGACCTTCTCGTGCCGGCAACAGATGCCTACAAAGAACTGCTGTGGGAACTCAACGAGAAGAGAGAACAGATATGGCCTGAGTTCTACGCAACGGATGCGATGATCTACAGGGAATGGACAGCAGCCAGATACGACCTCAGACACACCGTGACGAGAGTCGCGGTCCATGGTTTCCACCATAGGATATGCACAACAGTGAAGCGCCATAACCCAGAAGAAAAGTGCAACTGCAAACTATGTGGGTCGCACTGCGACCGATATCACCTATTACAGTGTAAAAACATAGGAACATCGATAACAGACTTTTGTAAGACATGAAAACAGTTCTTTCTACATGGCCATTGGCTGCAATGACACCTATTATTATTATTATTATTATTATTATTATTATTATTATTATTATTATTATTATTATTATTATTATTATTATTATTATTATTATTATTATTATTATTATTATATTCATTTCCCAAGGAAGTTTTAAAATTGGCTCAAGTATTCCTTTTAACTAAATGTATTGTTTTGCAAATTTGACCATATTCAACACGTCAATCAAATTTACACTTTTATAATAAACATTAGTTTCGCTTCGCTAGGTACATGTACCTGCCAACCCTTGAGTTACCGTTAACCACTGTATAACAAAAGCCTATTGTGTGGTCCCAAATAATAACCAAATTAATTCTAGGAATTACCCCGCCTCAATTCTCGGCCTCCCTTCTGGACGATTTCCCTCTGGATTCCCTGCAAGAGTTTCCATTTCCCTCTTTCATTCCCTAATCGTATCACATGTCCTGCCCATCGCAATCTAATATAAGTCCTAACTGTTCTTATTATGTCTGGTTACATAAAAAGATCATCTCCATTCACCTGTCTGTTCATCTCTCTTTGGTCCATAAAATTTTCCTAAGAACTTTATTCTCAAATAGTCGTATTCTTTTGTTATCCCTTGAAGTAAGAGTCCATGTATCGCATCCACATGACTGAGAGAATAACTGTTTTTTATGTTTCCACTTTAATGTTTTTAAGGGAAGTTGGGAGTCCCTGTAATGCATATTAATATGCATTTTCAGAATTTATCATAAATGATAATAGTAGATCAAGTAATTAGAAATTAATTAGATATATTTGCAACCAATGAAACAAATAGGTGAATCTAGACATAAATGAAGTAACATTTGGAAAGGATGTACGAAAACAATTCTGTCGTATAAACCAAGATGATGGCGAGATCTTGGACGGAGGACGGAACAGGCCATTCGGCCCAAATCATGAAAGTAAGAAGATAATAAATTAGTTAAAAATATTAAGCAGGAATAGCCCACTACAAGAAACACAATCCAGCAAATATTTTTTTTATTAAGATTGAACCATCGATACCTTCTTCCAGTCTTACCATTTGCTATGAGATCCAGAATCAATCAAAATTTTATGAAACTTTTTCCATTAGTTTTTTTCCCACCGTGACTTTTAGAACGGTAAGATATTTTAATCTGGAATGAGTTCTGAGTTATAACTATTACACCGTGACCAGTTTCACACTTAGACGATTACTGATAATGCAGTGCGGCCATCTTGTGGTAACAAACTGAAACAAAAAGAAAACACTACAGTCGACAATAATGAGATGAGTCATTTAGTGGTCATGGAAACCACACGATTTCAATAAAACATTTATTATATTTTTAAAAAATCACACTTATACTTCGAAAACTGAAATTCGAATAAAAATGTGTGAGGAATGTAAGTTTTAATGGAACTGTTGTAATATGCGTTGGAATTTGTGTCTCACTAAGAAATCGTAATTTTCCTTACATAGAATACAAAGTTTCATCATCATCATAGTACATTCACAAATTTAGGTCATTTGTTGACCTGTTTCGGCCTCAAGAGAAACACCATCCAGAAGTATTTTGAGTGGACGTCCTGGTCTTATTCTTCCTGCAGGTTGATATCTTAATATTTGTTTGGGTATCCTGTGATTTTCCATTCGATGAACATGTTGCATCCATCTCGACTTATAATCAGAAATTTTGTTTTCTAAAGGTTCCATGTGTAATTCTTCTAAGATGTCTTCATTTTTTTTTTGTAATCTAGTAGTGTGTATCTTGCAGTCCTCCGAAGGTATCTCATTTCAACAGATCTAAGTCTCTGTATATCCTTCTGTTTCAACGTCCATATTTCGCTACCATACGAAAGAGTTGGAAGAGCCAGTATTTTATACACTTTTAGTCTTGAATGTTTTTGGACTAACTATGGCTTGAAGATAGAATTTATTAACCCTAAAATTCTTAAAAATTTAGATATCTTTGCATTTACATCCTTTTCTTCTTCATATGAGATATTGCATCCTAGATATGTAAAATTATTCACCTGCTCCAAAATGTTTTTGTTCAAAGTTTAATTTTTAATATAATACGGAAATACCTATGTGGCTTAATGCGCATTTCCATTAAACAGAATTAACCATCAAGTAACTAATTCATTGGCACTATAGAACCCATAGGTTCATGGCCGTGCGCTTAATGTTTTCCAGTCATCATCTGTATAATTTACAATTATGGCTAATGTTATTCTCCCGCCTCATTCCTGGCATACCTCCTGGGTGTTTTCTCTCTAGTTTTCATCCAAGGAGTTTCTAAGCCCCTCCGCCATTCCCCATTCATATCACATACCCTCCCCATCGCAGTGTACGAGACCTAACTGTTCTTATTATATCTGGTTTCCTATAAAGAGCATATAGATCTGTGTTAAGTATTCTTGTTCATTCACCTGTCTGCTCATCTACCTTAGGTCAAAATGTTTCCAGAGAACTTTATTCTCAAATATTAGCATTCTTTTCTTCTTCCTTAATGTTTTTTTTCGAATGCCCCAGGTTTGTCTTTCGACATTCCTGGTTTCTCTCCTGGCATGGCGTACTTGTAACCCACTTCTGAGGTTGGGGCGCCTGGAGGCTGGGTTACGTTGTCCCGATGATATGATAGGTGATGATGATGAGAATGGTGCGCCAGGAGGGTCCCTAATCCTAAGCTTAACCTAAGATGAATATGAATGATGATGATTGCGATCGCCATATGATTTCGGGGACCGTTTAGGCCTTGAAGTTTTCCTGACATTTGTCTTACAGGTGAGGAAAAAACCCGATAAGAACCTCACCCAGAAAAACTGTCCCGACCGGGGATCGAAGCCGGGCCCCCTGCGTGACAAGGAGCACGCTACCCACCCCGAAGACCACAGCGGTGGAATGGTCCATGTTTTTTACATTCATAAAATACTTATAACTAACAGAATAACATTTTCGGTATATTGTTTTTTAAAGAATTTGGAACGACAAAAGTCCCTGTAATACAGAATATGCATATATTTCCAGAATTGACCCTATGTTTTTTTTTCGCATCTCATTCTTGGTTGCAATTATTAATTCTAGGTAATTTGAATTCAGCCCAATTTTTTCTAAATTTTCCTTATTTATCATTAACTGTCGCATTTCCATTATAGTAATGTATTTCTAGTGTGACCAATATCTAGTTTAATTCTATGTTTACACTCCCAGCCCCAAGGTTTCTTATGTTTAAACACTAGAGAACGTGTTATGTGGAGCCCTTAGTATACTCCTTGCGATAGCGCACTTGAATTAATAAATGAGATATAATTAACCTAGCCCACTGGCACTATCGAACCGTAAGTTCATAGGACTCGCTGGCGTAAACTCTGCATACATCTCTATCCTGACTAACATTTTCTATTGATCCCCTGTACAATCTACTTCCCTCAAATCCTGTTAATTTGTATGTCCACCTCATTCTTGGCCTACCTACTGAGAGCCTTTCCTCTACTTTACCTACAATGACCTACCTACCACGCCGTACTTTCATTCATTCCCTATTCGTGTCGCAAATGTCGTGGCCAACGCATTCTTTGAGACTTAGGCTTTCCGCGAAGAGCGACTCTCTCAGCCCCTTCTCTTCCTAGTTAATATGTGGGTCAATGCAGAACCTACTCTATTGCTCAGGTTGGGGCGCCTGAGGCCTTGTTTACGTTGTCCCCGATGATATGATAGGTGATGAATGATAGAGAATGGTGCGCCAGGAGGGTCCCTAATCCTAAGCTTAACCTAAGATGAATATGAATGATGATGATTGCGATCGCCATATGATTTCGGGGACCGTTTAGGCCTTGAAGTTTTCCTGACATTTGTCTTACAGGTGAGGAAAAAACCCGATAAGAACCTCACCCAGAAAAACTGTCCCGACCGGGGATCGAAGCCGGGCCCCCTGCGTGACAAGGAGCACGCTACCCCGAGACCACAGCGGTGGATGAGTCCATGTTTTACATTCATAAAATACTTATAACTAACAGAATAACATTTTCGGTATATTGTTTTTAAAGAATTTGGAACGACAAAAGTCCCTGTAATACATAATAGCATATATTTCCAGAATTGACCCTATGTTTTTTTTTTCGCATCTCATTCTTGGTTGCAATTATTATTCTAGGTATTTGAATTCAGCCAATTTTTCTAAATTTTCCTTATTTATCATTAACTGTCCATTTCCATTATATAATGTATTTCTATGTGTGACCATATATCTAGTTTAATCTATGTTTACTTCCAGCCCCAATTTCTTAGTGTTACACTATAGAACGTGTATATTAGCCCTTAGTATCTCCTTGCTATAGCGACTGAATTAATAAATGAGATATAATTACCTAGCCCACTGGCACTATCGAACACGTAAGTTCATAGACTCGCTGACGTAAGCTCTGCATACATCTCTATCCTGAGCTAATATTTTCTATTGATCCCCTGTACAATCTACTTCCCTCAAATCCTGGTTAATTGTATTTTCCCACCTCATTCTTGGCCTACCTACTGAGAGCTTTCCTCTACTTTACCTACAAGGACCTACCACGCCGTCTTTCATTCCCTATTCGTGTCGCAATGTCGTGGCCATCGCATTCTATGAGACTTAGGCTTTCCGCGAAGAGCGACTCTCAGCCCGTCTCTTCCTAGTTAATTATGTGGGTCATGCAGAACCTACTCTAACTGGCTCACTCTATTCAACATCATGTGCTAACAAATATTTATTTTAAAAAGTTTCCGGAAACAAATGAAGGATGAGAGCTTAGCTTAAGGAAGACGGAGATCGCATAGCCTAGAGAGCTTGGTTTTTGAATGCCGTCCTTAACTCATTTTATTCTCAATGACATTTAAAAATGGGACGGTTTATGGTAGAACAGAGGAATGGAAATACAGAGATCAAGTTCTTCAAAACGTGAAACATTTCGAATATCTTGGTACGACGTTGAAAATGAACAGAAAGTGGAAAAAACACATTGATATAGCATTATTTAAAGGGAGGGGACAACTTAACAGTGTACTCGGTATTCTGGGTCGAGTGCCTGATATTCCAGTCAGCACATTAGAAAAAATGTATGGAGCTATGGTCAGGCCAGTCATGCACTATAGTAGTGAGATTTGGGGTTTCCAAAGAACGGAAATACTAAATAAGGTTATATACCGCATTTTCTAAAAGTATATTACAGGACTTAGTAAGGCCGTATCTAACTGTGGAATTTTATATGAATTCGGGTCATTCCAGGACGATATTAACTGTAAAATTTCGTGTACTCAAATACTGGTTGCGAGTAATCCAAGGTGAACAAACAATGCTTAGAGCAATTTGCTACGACCACCAAATTAAAACATAGATGTTAAATTTTGGGCAGACGAGGTTAGGAGAGAACTCCAAAAGATTGGGATGGGCCTGGATATGGGAAAAAGGGACTGAAAATCGCAAGAACGTGTGGAGAAAAATAAGGAGGAGGTACTTAGATGTAAACCAACAAGATACCTTCGCCGAATGTACAGGAAAACGCTCACTGTGTTTACAAAGAGACCTAAAACACGTCTGGCGAAAAGAATCGTATATACTCAACCTAGGATTTAAGGAGAGATCAGGGCTTGCTTGGTTTAGGCTAGGGGCATGGAAATTTCTAAAAATTAGCGACGATCACGATATGCGAATATGTCCAATGTGCGGGAACTTTGAAGATGAGATACATATATTAGGAAAATGTAATGATTTAGAATATTGGAGACGTCAGTTATTACCGGAAAGATTTCTAAATTCAAATCGGGAAAGATTGGCATGCTACGAGTTATTGGTAAATCCAGAAAATTGGATAAACCTCGGTAAATTTCTGGACAAAACGCGAAAAATAAGGACAACACTCACTCATGAATAAATATATGTTATCAAAATGCAATACCATTAATTATTAACAATTATATATAAATTAATTAGTGTATAATGCTGTTGTGTTATTATTTAATTGTAATATTAATGTGTTTTCTTTATGTAATTGTAATGTTAATGTTTTTTTAGTGTATAATGCTATTGTGTTATTATTTAATTGTAATATTATTATTGTGTTTTCTTTATGTAATTGTAATGTTATTGCTATTGTGTTATTACTTAATTGTAATATTATTGTATTTTCTTTATGTAATTGTAATGTTAATGTTTTTAGTGAATAATGCTATTTGTGTTATTATTTAATGGTAATAGTTTTATTGTGTTTTCTTTATTTAATTGTAATGTTATTTCTGTATTTGTTTATTTTTCTTTACACTAGTACCAATTATTACTTTATTGTAACGGACTGTCAACAGCACGTACGGCTTACTGCCCGTGCGACCCATATTTGTAAATAATATTGTAAATATCTTACTTTTTGTCTAATAAAGTCCTACTACTACTACTACATTTTATTCTATCTGGTTTCCCATAAAGACCATGTAGTGGTATAGTTACGTTACAATAACTATTCGTGTATAATCTTTGCTATGCCTCCTTTTTTTTATAATATCGTAATGATATAGGGGTCTTCAACGGGACGTGCCCCGATTCATATTAATAAAATTACTGTATTTACTATAGTTCAGAATATAATTTGATTAATAGGGTAAAATTGAATACCTCGAAAGTTGGAATTGATGAATGGGAGAATAAATAGAATAGCAATTTATATTGCCAGGGCGATTACTCCTCCTAATAACTAGCATGACTATTTAACTTATGCCCCAAATGGGAGCCAATGACCAATCACATTTCAATGATTTTCGATTTACAACCAATCACAATCGTGTTTCGCCTAGAATTTACCAACTAAAGTTTATCATAATAAAGAAAGCACCTCCTTTTTAACATTCTGAATAGGTTATAGCATTATTTTGCAGTGACTGACTCACGAAGAAATACGGCTACCAGATTGTATATATATATATATATATATATGCATGAAAGTCAACACATAGCGCATGCAGGAGTTAATATAAAAACATTTGTAGCAATTGATTATACCACCAAAAAAAGAAACCACTGTTTGCACTTTCTTAAATGTATTTTTTCCCAGGTAATAATCCAGAAAAATATAATTGTCATATTTACATCATACGACATCAGAAATGAATTAATATACAGTTTGATGTGTTTAATTTTTTCTCCGCTAGAGAGCATTCTTACAATATTGCGCTCCTTTGGCAATAAATAGTATGATCTGGTTGCAGTGATAAACAAAAGAAGCAGATGAAGCGTACCTAACGTTTCTCATTTGTTTTCAAACATCGCCGTTTACATTAAATATATAAATATTTTAAAATAAATATATTTAAATAATGATTTGTGAGTAAACAGCTTAATTGTATTCGTTAAATAGTCCTAAGAAATGCCACTCTTGGTTTCCAAATTCTCTAGATAAATTCTCTCCTCACTTCGTGAGTCGTGAATTTATCGATAATTTGGAAATCACTTGTGGCATTACTTATGATAATGTTTCAACTGCGTCATTCCTTACAAGAGGGAGGTACGAGGTAGCTTAAGGAAGAATGTTAAAGGAATCCCCTATTGAGGTGCATCGCGTCTCGTGACCCAACACAAGAGCACACTGTACTATTGATTTGATTAATTTTATTTTTAAAGGTACCGGTTGAGATTATTAGAAACCTGAAGTTATACAAATACTCTGGAACGCCTCTAATATAAATATAAACATAAACAGAGAACTAATTTTCCCACTGTCATGAGTCTACTAAATTTTACCCGAAGAAGAAAATAAAAATAGAATAAAAAATAAAAAAGTAGATTGGAAAAACCGCCATACTGGCAACACTGCTTGCATCATATGCTGTTTATGTGTGCGTGTAACGAAAAGGCCGTAGAGAGGGAGAGAGAGATATAGGCAGTTTCTCATTGAAAACATCGGAGAGATAGGGAAAATTTAAAATTCCTTTCAGTACTCTATTCAATAGCCGATACATTGGAAATCCTCGTGTTTACCTACTAAATGTATGTTTGAAACATACTAGAATAGAACTGCTCTAAATTGAGGAAGAGATTTGTGTGGAATAGTTGTTGTAATACCTCCTCGATTCATTTTATCAGATGTTGAATCAATGTAAAACCAATATGTACTCACACGAGGCAATATTCACATGTCCAATATAGGTCTAATCTGTTATAAAATTGATTTTCAAAAGTGTTTATTTTCTGTAAATTTTGTTCTGGTAGCTAATGTCCGGTGTGCGGCGCTACATCTAAATAAACGAAATATGTGTTTTTATTTTTAGTTGAATAATAACAGGAAAATTTGGATAATACATTCCTCGGTTTATATATATATATATATATATATATATATATATATAGTCCACCGCTGTGGTCTCGAGGTAGCGTGCTGCCTTGTCATGCAGCGGATCCGGGTTCGATTATCCTATAAGATGTTGTTTGTACATGAAATTTACATTGTTACATTTAATGTATCTTTAACTGTTTATAATTAGTATAGTGTATTTCTATATTTGTCAAATATTTATTTGTATTTGTGCTGGTTGAGCGGAAGAGAAGGCCTTATGGCCTTAACTCTGCCGGAATAAATAAAGCATTATTATTATTATTATTATTATTATTATTATTATTATTATTATTATTATTATTATTATTATTATTATTATTATTATTATTATTATTATTATTATTATTATTATTATTATGTCTTGTGCAATGTTAGGTATTTTCATTACAATACAATAAGTGTCAAAATAACACTCTTTTGTAACTGAATGTATGCGTGGTTATGTCAGTTCAAATACTATAACCTAACTGTACTTACTGATTTAGTTAAGCACCTGTGTAACTGATAGTTAATTGGAACTTTCTCCATTTCTCATTGCCCAATAAATTCCATAGCAAGATCTAGTATTCTTTCTTTGTTAGTAATGTATAGAATTTAATTATTATTAGGCCTACTATTATTATTGTGTACACCGCTGTGGTCTCGAGGTAGCGCGCTGCCTTGTCACGCAGCGGCCCGGGTTCAATCCCCGGTCAGGACAAGCTTCCTGGGTTAGATTTTTTCGGGATTTTTCCTCACCTGTAAGACAAATGTCAGGAAGCTTAGGGCCCAACGGTCCCCGAAAAATCATCCGGTCATCGTCATGATCATCATCATCCTTATTATTATCATCACCATCCTTCACCGGTGTGGAAAGCAACGGGAAGTTACCAAACCTGTAATTTCCCAGTAAAGCTGCAAAGCATAGCATGAAAAATACTATGATTGCAGTGAAAGACCTGCCCTCGGGCAGAATTACTATGGATGGATTATTATTATTATTATTATTATTATTATTATTATTATTATTATTATTATTATTATTATTTATTAATTATTATTATTATTTAAATTATTCAACAAGAATTTCAAGAAGGGGAAAAGTCCGAAACAGCACAATAAGCGAAATTATGCAAGTTGAAAAAACATTAGAAAAAATAGAAGAAAAATGTTTGAAATGGTATGGACATCTCATAAGAATGGAAGAAGATTAGAATACCAAAGCCAAATAAAGGAAATTTTGAAGAAGTGACTGAATTTAATTATCTAGGAATAATAATTACACATAGGGATGAGATGCACAAAGAAATTAAACATAGGCCCAAGTCTGGAAATGCATGCTATTATGCATTACAGTGACTCTTGTCGTCCCAACTCCTTTCAAAGGATATTAAACAGAACACATATGAAACTGTTATTCTACCAGTTATATGGATGTGAAACATGGGCTCATACTTTCAGGGAGGAGAAAATATTACGAGTATTGGAGAATATAGTTCCTAGGGGAGTTTTTGGACCAAAGAGAGATGAAGAGACAGGCGAATGGAGAAGACAATACAATGAGCTACATGATCTTCATAGGAAATCAGATATAATAAAAACAGTTAATTCTCTTAGACTGCGGTGGGCAGGATGTGTCACGAATGGGCAATGAAAGAAGGTCATGGAAGCTTCTTGTAGAGAGGGATGACGCCCAGTTGGCAGACCAAGAATGATATGGAAAAATAACACAAATCATAAGTTGAGGGAAATATATTATACAGGGCAGATGAATGGAAAACAATAGCTCAGGATAGGGATGTATGGGGAGAGTATGTCCATGCGGCCATGAACCTTTGGTTTCGACAGTGCCAGTGAGTTAGTTAGTTTTATATGCTATTCCATAAAAATCCTAACCCTAGTTTTAAAATAGTCAACACACACACACACACACACACATATATATATATATATATATATATATATATATATATATATATGGATTGCGCACAAATGTGCAAAGGTGATAACACATTTAACAATCACTAACACTTCAAGTTTGTCTTGCGTACTCACAAATTGGTTTTGTTCTTTGTATACATGTTCTATGTGATATCCTTCGCATTTCTGTTCACACACTTCGCATATGCATGACATCTTCGGGTCATGGAATGTTTTATCTCTACACATTAGGTGGTGGAATCCATGCACGCTTAATCTTGTGATGACGTGTTGTATCTGGAAATTTGCTTCTGTCCAGTTCCTGTCTCTCATCGCTCCGGTGCTGAAGAATTCCTCTCTTTTTCTGCGTAGTTTTTGCAGTTGCATGTTCATAGGGCTCCGTGGTTGGTAGTAGGTATGTTGTTTTCAAGTCCTCGATAAGGAAAGTCTCCCTTGCCAGTAGGTACACTAGACGGCTTCTTGTCGTTTTTGATACTCCTATTTCTCTTTTTTATGTATCTTTCACTTTTTCCAGTGTGTTTAGATTAGCTTCTGTAAGATGTGGCCATATGATTTCTATCCCGTAAGTTATTATTGGGAGGATCTTTGCATTGAATAGTTTCATCGCTGATTCCAGGCTTAGAGCTTGTATATTGCGTATATAATTTATTGCCATTATTGCTTTCAACACAGACTTATAAACCTGAACTAGAAAAGATTAACATGGTTTTCTCTTCGGTGCGTGCAGTATATAACCTTCCTAACTTTTGTACATATTTATAATTAATATTATTGTGATTTTTAATGGTAGTGTAGGGAAGAAGTACCCAATTAGTGTTGTTGATGTGTCTCTCTTCTTTCCTCCCTTCCTGCACACTTTCTGGTGACAAATCGCTTCCGGAAATCCAGAGTTCGGTATTAATAGAAACTACACTTTATATGAGACAGTCACATTTATATTCTAATAGCATACGTAAGGGCATTATCCTGTGTTAAAAACGCGCGCAAGTGTGTGAATGAGTTTCTGTGTTATTTCAGAGTGTTGCCTGTGTTGACGCATGCCTGGTGTCACTTTATATCACATTTAAAACTCTTTCATTCAGTTGAGGACCATAAATTGCACTACTTCGTCGTATACATAGAAAATCATAAATATATCATCATCATCATCATCACTCCAGGGATTAGCCAATTGCCCGTTCCGACTTCATAATTCATCAGCCCAACGTCTTCTAGGTCTTCCAACATCACGCCTTCCTCTTGCTTGATAATTTCTTGCTAACAATGGATATCTCTCCTTACTCATTACATCCATGTGATCAATCCATTTCTGTCTGTAATTGTGACTTTATCCAATAAAGGCTGTACTTTCAATTCTTCTCTTATATCCTCATTTCTTATTCTATCAAGTCTTGTACAGCCTTTAATTTTGTCTTAGGAACCGCATCTCTGCCGTCTGTATTCTATCTTTCTGTCTTTTCACTGGAGCCCAAGTCTTTACATTGAAACAACTCATAGAAAAGAGAAGAGAACGTAACTTAGAAACTCACATAGGATTTATAGATTTGGATAAGGCCTTCGATCGAGTAAACAGACAAAAATTATGGGAAATATTACGAATGAAAGGATACCCGCTGTGCCTTGTTGAAACAATAAAGAAATTATATGAAGACACAAATATAATTATAGATACCGGATTCAATATATACTCATATATATCGTAATAATCATAAATAGTGCTAGGATTTATATGTAATTAAAAAAGGCATTCCTATGTAATGAGTAGGCCTATAAAAAACCTTTAAAAAGACCTAGAGATATCCTATAAAATACCTAAAAAGAAAAAAGGACGTTTAAAGAATTTTATCCCCAGTTTCGTTAAAACAAATCCTTGTGCAGAATCTTGTGTTGCCACACTTCGATTATTGTGACATTATTTATATAATGATCTAAATTATGACTTGTCGCAGAGACTGCAGCGTGTTCATAATGCTTGCGTTCGATTCATTTTCAATATCCGCCGTTATGACCATATTTCCGAACACTTTAATAACCTCTCTTGGCTCCGTCTTTCTGGCAGATGTAAATTGCACTCTCTTTCACAACTTTTCAAGCTTCTGAATTCCTACACTCCTACTTACCTGGCGTCCAGATTTGAGAAGTTATCCTCTTACCACAATATTACCACTAGGTCACGAGATAACAGTCTGCTAACAATTCCTCTTCATAGCACTTCCTCTTATTCTACTTCCTTCACAGTAGCTCTGCCCGCTCCTGGAATTTCCTTCCTCAAGATATCAGGGGTTGCCGTACACTTGGCACTTTTAAGTCACGCTTATACAGTTACCTGTTGTCTAATTTTTTTCTATTTATTTAAATTTATGCTATGTCATGAATACTTTTTTCTTGTTCTTTTATATATCTTGTACATATTATATACTAATTCGTTAAATCTAGAGTAAATCAAAATACATTATAAATATTAACTGTATTGTATGCACAACATGTAATCGTTTATGTATTGTAATTTAGATGTACATTTTTTTTGTTTTTTTTTTTAACCTGGTTGAGTGGCAGACAAGGCCAGGTAAAATAAAGCTATTATTATTATTATTATTATTATTATTATTATTATTATTATTATTATTATTATTATTATTAAAAGGTGTCGCAGTTGCTTGCAGTTGCTAATGAGTGATTAAAGACAACCTCGCTTGCGCCTTCTGCTCGAGGTAATTTTCGCAAAGTAGCAACTTCTTATAAAATTTGAAGTTGGAATGCTATAGTTCAGGCGGTCAGTAGGCTGGGGTTAAAAATAACGAGACAATTTCTTAGGCTTCCGTAGTTTCTCGCGGAGCAATAGTGTTTGGAATATGATACGTCTTTAGAAAGTTAAACTAGAAAGTATTTTTGAATAGAAGTTGGAATTAATATTAGACTCTGGAGATTCCTGAATTAACTCATACAACTGGGTATATATAAAGTCAAAAGAAGTTACAAAACAAGAAGGTGTTAAGACCTAAAAAAGATGTTAAAGTGGAACAATAAGCCAAAACGTCAAAAAAGGACAACAAATAAAACCCACCATTTTCTGGCCTAAATGACCCAATATATATATATATATATATATATATATATAATATATATATATATATATAATATGACATGATAGAAAAATAAATGCCTGGACGGGATTTGAACCCGGACCTCTCGATTTGTACTCCAGGATGCTATCAATTACACGACCAGGCAAATCCAATAAAAACACTTATTTTTCTTTTATATATATATATATATATATATATATTCTCCGGTCCCCGAAATCATATGGCCATCATTATCATCATCATTCATATCATTATAATTATTATCATCATCATCATCCTTCACCGGTGTGGAAAGCAACGGGAAGCTACCACACCTACAATTCCCTAGTCAAGCTGCAAACATAGCATGAAAATGGTATGATTGCAGTGAAGGACCTGCGTTTGGGCAGAATTACTATAGACGAATATATATATATATATATATATGTGTGTGTGTGTGTGTGTGTGTGTGTGTGTGATTAGTCTCATGGGCTAATGGTCAGTGTTCCTGACTACTGTTCATGAGGTCCAGGGTTCGATTCCAGGTCAAGCCATAGGATTTTTTCCTTAAAGGGAATTAATCCTGTGGTTGCCCATGGTATGAAATTTAGGTTAAGAACTCTTCTGGCGCTTCATTATCATTTATCACCCATCATATCATCGGGGTAACGTAACTCCGCCTTCCAGGTGCCCCAAATTACAATTCTGACAATGCATAAAATATAAAATACAACTTGGTGGCATTACTTACTTACTTACTTACTTACTTACTCACTGGCACTATCGAACCCGTAGGTTCATGGCCGCGCGGACATAAGCTCTCCATACATCCCTATCCTGAGCTAATGCTTTCCAATCATTCCCTGTATAATCTACTTCCCTCAAATAATAGTTAATGTTGTTCTCCCACCTCATTACTTGGTGGCATTAGACTATATATATATATATATATATATATATATATAGTAATTCTGCCCGAGGACAGGTCTTTTACTGCAATCACAGCATTTTTATACTATGCTTTGCAGCTTTACTAGGGAATTATAGGTGTGGTAGCTTCCCGTTGCTTTCCACATAGGTGAAGGATGGTGATGATAATGATAAGGATGATGATAAGGATGATGATGGCGGGATGATTTTAGGTGACCGTTGGGCCCTAGGCTTCCTGACATTTGTATTACAGGTGAAGAAAACCCCCGAAAAACCTCATCAGGAGCCTGTCCCAACCGGACATAGAACCAGGGCCCGCTGTGTGACAAGGCAGCACGCTACCTCGAGACCACAGCGATGGACTATATATATAATTATAATGTTTAGTCTCGTATTCAGACAAAATAAAAATAAAATTTCCTAACTTCCTAGCCCTAGTGATGAGACTTCTGACTGAAGGAGTATTTTACATGGACGGGACATCAACCTAGTCACATTACCCCCCAAACTGGAGGACTAGGATTTTTATTCGTGGTGTACTCCTCTAGGCAGTTTGCTTTCATCACAATTATTATTATTGTTGTTGTTATTATTATTATTATTATTATTATTATTATTATTATTATTATTATTATTATTATTATTATTATTATTATTATTATCATTTAATCAATTGAGTTGGTGTTTACTTGATGAAAATCCATATGTATTAATTAAGGGGTCCTCATCTAGGGGATATGTGGATGGCGACCACAAGGTGCCCAAGCCGAGCAAAACATTTCTTCCACTTACTTGTGTTTTGTACTCTTTTAACTTTACTATCTAACCTCTCTTGGTTAACTCTTGTTTTTTCGACCCCGTCGCTATTAGGGCATCCGAGGGCTAGGGAGTTCTTTCCTTTCTTCCATTTCTTCTTTCCTTTATTTTCTTTTCTTCTCCAGAAAAGCCTGACCAGAGGCTATAAGATGGAAGGCCCATCACTGGTCTTGCCTTCCTTTGGCCAGCAACCAATCGAAGGGACTATTATTATGCTTTCAAGTCTTATACGAGAATTTTCCGGAAGAAGCTGGAGAGAAAATTTTCTATAGGATCGTAGCAGGCCTTGGCCTAATACTTGGAAGGAAGAAGAAGAAGAAGATATAAAAATAAAACTTAGATTTATTTAACTTTCATATTTATTATATATAATTCAGTGACAGCTGTTTCGGTGCATTGTACCTTCTTCAGACATGTTAATTATGAATTGTGTTATTATAGTACATATCAACTGATCTAAGCAACAATACAACAATAATCTATTTAATTTTTTTTAATTTAACAAAGGCGATTCATTCAAATCCGTTGAGAAATTTAACAGTTTATCTACTTTTCAATTTATTTATTCTACATACAAGCCTCCAAAAGCCACCAACTTTCTTACCCTTATCACACAACATAAAATTTCAAAATTTGGATCCAAAAAAAAAAAAAGTAAAGTGATCCCACAACGACCCGAAGGCCTTGGGGTAGTAGGAGGTTAAGGCTCCCACTTTTTCAGACAATCAACACTTTGTCAGCCGGGTTGTCAGCCCTGCGTGACGGCCGCCTTTACCCCCAGAACAAGCGTCTGGTACTCATTTCCATTAGAGGCTAAGTCGACCCCAGGGCCATAGGTGCCGCCAGAGGGTTTGGGTCAGTTTAAAAATCCTGACCCCAACGGGACTTGAACCCTCGACCCTCTGGCTTGTAGCTCAGTGCCTTAACCACTACGCTACGGCGTGCCCCCTAAAGGTAAAGTGATCCCCACTAACAGGCCTCAGGAGGCCCTTGGGGTAGTAGGAGGTTAAGGCTTCCCACTTTTTCTTGACAATCGGCCACTTGATTCAGCCGGGTTGTCAGCCCTGCGTGACGGCCGCCTTTACCCCGAACAAGCGTCTGGTACTCATTTCAGTTAGAGGCCTGAGTCGACCCCAGGGCCATAGTGCCGCCCAGAAGGTTTGGGTCAGTTTAAAAAATCCTGACCCCACCCCCGGGACTCGAACCCTCGACCTCCGGCTTGTAAGCGCAGTACCTTAACCACTACGCTACGGCGTGCCCCCTATTTGGATCCAAACAATGATTAAATTGGAATAGGTGGTCAGCATATTTTGAATATTCTAAATTTCAAAAATCGCTCTTATAAGTGCAACACTACAACTAAATATTCTGCAATAGAATACCTATTGGTTAACACTGCCCAAAAATAGTCCTATGGAGCTCATGACACGCTAATACGCGCTGACACTTAATAATCATTCAATAATATTCGGATATCCTTTGTTTTGTAACATCTGCTATCTCAAGTTTTGCATCTAAATAATGAACTCACTGGTACAATCGAACCCGGAGGTACACGCCCGCGCACACATTCGTTCTCCATACTTCCCTATCCTGAGGTAATGTTACCATTATACCAGTACATTTCACCTCCCTCTTCTTCTTCTTCTTCTTCTTCTTCTTCTTCTTCTTCTTCTTCTTCTATGACGTTAACAGCCCGGTGTTGGGCCTTGGCCTCCTGTATTAAGCCTCTCCAAATCTGCCTATCCTGTGTCTTCCTTATGCAATTCCTCACTTCTAGAATCTTCTTTGCATCCTCAACCACAGCACCAATCTATGCGATACGTCCTTTCCCCATGCGATGAACATGCCCTGTCCACTCGTCTTTTGAGTTTAACCGTCATTGAAATACAAGGTTCCTTATATAGCTCGCTGTTATATTTACTTTTCTATATGTCACCTTCCTTAATCGCTCCGTATATCCGCCTTAGTCTTCCTCTAATACTGGTTAATATTGTTATCCCATGTTAATTTTATTTTATTTTTTCAGGTAAGATGCATTCTATAATTTGATTTGTAAAATGATACACCTTTAACAGAATTATTGTAAGTACACTATATTGCATACATATTCTAGCTGTATTTATAATTAATAGTATAACGTAGGTCTAACTTCATCTCACGAGCCCAGAGTCCGTAAGGTATATCTGTTCCACTCTTATAGTGATCCTAACATACACAAACGCCAATTGTATCCTACCTCCATTCGCGCCAAAGTTACTGTCACATAGACAGGGAGCACGTGTGAACTATATAAGACACTGATCGTTGAATGGGGTAGATTACATGAAAGCTGGTGAGATTTTTCACTGAACTTGAGAAATACATTTAAAATAACTGTTATTTGACCACTAGTCAATGGTTTGCCAGTCTTGCGTTTTAAAAAATGATATGGCGACACGGCAACATAAGACTCGACACCTTCAGCCATTTTGTTTCATCAGAATCCACTGAAGTATGATTCAAATGCATCATCTATATGTAATAAACTATTTTAAATTGTAATTATTGATTTGGTATATTTAAAATATTTTCTATGTTTTGAAGAATGTTATTTTCATTCACGAAGTATAACAAGTTTATGAAGAGGGCATATTTTTAATTTAATGAAGGGAACTACTTTTTCGTGTACTTATTGCTTCTAAATCTTACGTCGGTGTCCATAAACCAACGAAGAACGACCAGGTCACATGGTTTTGTTTTGATGAGGGTCACTTTAAGAGCGAATACCCTTTAGATACTCAACCTCTCACACAACGACGGCAGACTGAACATGCTGTGAATTCCATTGTAACTGATATGACGATTACAATAAAACAAAATAAGATTTTATTTATTTTTTAGACTTCAGATAGTAGGACACTATATTGGTTTCTCTCTCTTTAACATAAACTATGAACCCTATTAGGTTCGTCTTCCGGGCATATAGGCCGTGGTCCAGTCGTTCTTCTACTCGACGTTTCGTCTACTGCTGCGGTAGACATCATCAGGAGATACTGCGTGCTCTCTGTGAACTCCTCAACAGTCGGCTGCAGATTGTCTGGTCGTTGGAAACTCCCTCCCTATTTATAGGCACGCCCCTGGTGCAGAGGCGGTTTTCTGCGCGGTCCGTGAAAGCCTACAGTTATACATAAACTATGAAATTTATATCTTTAATAATTGTATTTAAAATGTACGGTATCAGTATATCAGTAACTGACGTAACAATATAATGACAAGTGTTACAGAGTGAGAGTAAAATTATAATATCTGTGAAGTTTTCAATTTTATTTCCCGCCCCGTTGCCGAGTGGTTAAGGCAAGAGGCCTTGGCGCAGAGCTACGGAAATTGCGCTAGTTCGATTCACCATGCAGGAAGAACTTTCCTCATAGAATTTCGGCCAGTATGGGATCGGTGCCCACCCATCACCGTGAGGAATTTGGGTAGCTACAATAAAAGTCGCTCCAGGTTGAGAAAACCAGCTATAACGGCTGGCAGACCCGACATGCTGACCACATATAACCCCTATAGTGGCAGGATAATTGTCTACCTCTGGAATTATATATATATATATATATATATATATATATATATATATATTATAAATATATTTTTGACATTTGGCAATGAAGGCAAATATGATATGAAAAGAAAAAAGAAGATGCTTGAGTCGGGATTTGAACTCGAGTCTCTAAAGTCTGTACCTTTAGCGCTCTAACCAACTGAGCTACCCAAGAATTCCAATACAAGCATTCAATTTTCTTATACATGTAGTATTCTCAATTCACACAAGAGGTAGCGGAAATTATTCCAATTGCCATCTCGCGGCTAACATAACAGTTAAGCAAATTTTTAAGAGAATATTTATCTTTATAGCAGTAACGCTTTTATATATAGATATTATAAATATTTTTTTGACATTTGGCAATGATATATATATCTGTGTGTGTGCGCCGCGCGCGTGGTGGAGCAGCAGCCGGCTGGTAGATAGATTGATAGGAGGGTTACAAAATACATGTTTAGAGTCTTATATTCTAATAAATTTTAGTCACTAATAATACATAACTGACGTAAATACTAACGCTCCTACATGGTGTAAGAGTCTTAGACTAATTAAAGTAAACAATTCTTTATTACGTATGAGTTTGTCATATTTTACAATTGTTTTGGATGTAGGCATTTGAAAATCTTTTGAATAGTCCATATACCACTTTGAGAAGCGAAGAAGACACTTTAATTTTCATGTGTTACGTCAAATTTTAAGTGGAATTCACCTGCTTTACTTTTAAAAGATGTTCAAACTTGTATTCTTTCAATTGGGTGTTTCATTCCAATTCTGCAATTTGATTTAATATTGTGAAGGCATAGAAGTTTTAATTAAAGCGAAATTATTTGAATAAATGTATTTTATTTAAAATATGAAAAAATTAACATATATTAATTGTTTAAAAAATGAAATGGTTGAAGTTTGTTATAGTAAATAACCGATTTTTCCCCCTCTTTTCGTTTACACTGTTTTTCCTTCATATTTTACCTTTTCGTTAACTTCCTTTTATTCTCACATGTAGACACAAGGACAGGATACACACCCAGACCCAAGGTAGAGATTTAAAATCCCCTACCCCCGCCGGGAATCGAACCCAGGTCGCCGGAGAGGAAGGTAGGGACTCCACCGATTACGCCACGGCGACAGACTTATACTGTTTTTCCTTCTTGCTTTACCTTTTTTCCTTTTTTGTTTTACCTTTTCATTACTTTCATTATTCTCACATATAGACACAAAGGACAGGACACACACCCAGACCCAAGGTAGAGATTTAAAATCCCCTACCCCGCCGGGAATCGAACCCGGGTCGACGGAGTCAAAGGTAGGGACTCTACCGACTACGCCACGGCGACAGACTTATTTAATTGCAGCGCGCCTTCTAGCTCTGATGGCAGAATGCCTCCTAACAGTTCCAGATTCAATTCCCAACGGGTTTGAATATTTTAATTGTAAAATTTTTATTCCCAGGGTTACAAAGGGCTAAGGTGTAGAAGTTTTTAATCGCTAGGTTGTTCTCTTCTTCTTCTTCTTCCTTCCAAGTATTAGGCCAAGGCCTGTTACGATCCTATAGAAAATTTTCCCTCCAGCGTTTCATGGGAAGGGCCAGAGATCTTCGTCCTCTTGGTATATAATTATAAACAGCTTTGGGGATCCGATTTGAACTCATTCTTTCAAGATGGTGTTTCCAATTTAGATGGTACTGTTTAATATATTCCAAAATTGGCGTAGTCTTCAATTCTTTTAAGATATCGGTGTTCCTTTTCCGATCTCATCTGGTGTAACCTGCTGTCTGCGCATGAATCTCATTTCACAAGCCGTTATTCTTTTTTCATGTTGTCTTTTTAGTGTCCATGCTTCACAACCGTAGGTCAACACTGGTCTAGCCAAAGTGTTGAATAAACGTAATCTGGTGTTTTTTTGTACAAGGGATGGTTTCATAACTTGATTAATAATTCCTAAACTTTTATTATAACTAGTAATTTTTTCAGGGATATCCTTTTTCATCCCAGATAGAGAGATAATATTGAAGATATTTAAATTGATTAGATCTCTCTAAAATTTTATTCTGGAGACAGATTTTAGGTTGTTCTCTACTGTCTGGAAATACGAAAACAAATTCTGAGATAATGTTGATAGCGATTCGTCAATCGGATGAAGATATTAAGCCATCCGACATCATTGTCACAATCTTTCGCAATTGTATTAATTTCTATTTTCTACTTTCCAATAAAAAACATTAATTATATATGATATGCCCCGTATTCCGTTGATTAAATATATAGGTCTACAATAAGCTACGTGTACTCTGTCGTAGATTGTTTCTAACATCATTACTGTATTTGTAAGAAGGAGCAGAATATATCTCTCAACTCCAGGAATCTGTATATTTTGGCATTTCGCCTCGGAGAAGTATAATCACAATAGATGAACCAACCCCATGAAAAAGAACTCCAGCACGTTTTTAACATGTCGGAAGACTTTCAGAGGATTCTGGGAAACTGGGAATTCGTTGGCCAAGTCCCAAGTGAACCATTATAAAGTGCTCCAGTTTCTCAAAGCAAGTCATTTGTCATTTTTTCGAATGTAAAACACATGTTACTCGATTTTCCATTGTTCATCATGGTGCACCGTGTCACAATGAATAAAAATATTTGCTTCCTTCCTTTTCAGTTTTAGAAACTGTTAATATTATCCATGGAATCCACTTTGTGTGAATATATACAGAAATGTACACGTCTCTGTGTATTTTATGTAGGTAAAATATGGCACTATAGAATGCCTAGATTACATAAAAAAAGCAAAGTAAGACATTGTTTGCTGAGGAATGTACTGATATTGCAAACAAATGAAAACTAAGATGGTTACATGAGCCAAATTTAGGAAATAAATAAATAGTAGTTTAAAAAAACTAAAACAACACGCTTCATTAGAAAACCGAACTAAAAAATGAAAAATAATTTTAATTTCCAACACGCTTGGGATACAATTAAAGTGGTCAACAAAAAAAAAGCATCTCCAACACATCTAGAATAAAACTAGTTATCTACAAAAAAAATAATTTTACCATCAAAAGAGTGGGGTGCTTTTTATGGGTTTTACGTTTTCTTGTTAGAGACTTTACTTTTACCAATTATCTGTTTATTATCAAATATATTTTTTTTCCCAAAAACAATTGATAGAAATTAGAATATTAGAGAGGAACTAAAAGTACAACCACTTCTTCAACAAATAGAAGAACACAGAAACAGTTGGATAGAACATCTGCAAAGAATGACAGAGGATAGGATACCAAATTTGCACTGATGTATAATCCTGTAGGACGAAGATCGGTAGAAAGACCAGGAAAGTGCTGGGCTGAATAGAAGTGAGATCGGAATAGGCAAAGACCTAATCCGTGAAGGATGATGATGATGAACAATTGAGATATGGCTTAAAATGAAGTGAGAAATTGAGCTCAAACTAACCTAAAATCACTTTATGTGAAATTATGTATTAGCCATTGTTCAGACAGTGTAGCCAACTTATACAAAAACCTGCTAACAAACTCAAACAGTTTAATGCTAAACTAATCTAGTATACACTAACTGACCCCAGTTTGCCTAAATTAACACTAACCGTTTTCTCATCCTAACTTACCTATCAATGTAGGTGTAGCTACACTAACTAGCCTACTTCCACAACCTATTTTGCCTAAACGAGCAATAACTTGCCTGTTTTATGATTCTAATTTGCCCACTAATGGTGGGCTCCTGGGATATAATTCCCTTACATGTGAGTAAACATATTGGTAATTGGCTTTAGCGGGAACGTGTGTTATCACACTGACCAACATGACGCTAGCAGTTACTTGTTCTCCAATCGAATATTCACAGGTGGAATGGTGGCGTGTAATAGCCAAAACTTTTATTGTTTCTTGCCACATATTTAGTTTATGATATTTGCTTCTAAAATAACGAGACGTAGCAACATCAGCAATGAGGTTGAAATGGAAATGGGGGGGGGCTCATGTGCTCCTAATGGAATCTACAAAGTGGACGTATGGAATGGCTATGTGGGAACCCAGACAAGGGAAAAGGAAAGTTGGAAGACAAAAAAAAAAGCGTTGGAGTGAAGTGTTTAAGCGTCATCTAGGAAAATTGTGGACTAGAATAGCGCAAGACAGACAAAAGTGGAAGCAATCCTTTAAAAAAGTGGAAGTCATAGTCCCAAGGGGTTGGCTAATCCGGGGATGTAACGTAAGCCCGAAATGGGATGATTGTGGGATGATTCTTAATTCATAATTTGCTTCTTGTGCAATAACAAATTGCGTTTTTTTTTAATATTACGATTGGCATTGTATGCATTTTTTAAACATGCTTTGCATGTGAAATGTCATACGCTGGACAGTAATAAATTGAATTGGATTTTAAGTACAACGCTGACCTAAATATCTCTTTGTGTTTTTAAAGTATTACGAGGATAGAAGTCATTGAATAACGCGTATGCAAAAATACCTTTTAGTAAAGCAAACTATAATTATTGGTTACTGGCACTAGAATTCTCCCAATCAGCTCCTCTACTTGGACATAGAGTGAAAGTGATAAATTTTCTCACCTGTAATTTGAACACATGTAGAACTCACACTTCCATAGTGAGTCACAACCAGTGTCTGTCCTTATTTCTCTCTAACAAAACAAGTATTTCTTCAGCTTATTGGGCATCAATTGGGAAATTTAAAATATCTCATTATTATGTAATAGGAATATGTCATTCTAGTGTAAACCTCTTTACAAAATATGCTCTGTTGTCATTTAACGTGGATATTGTTAAGGGAGAGCCTTAAATCTATTATTTTTTAGAAAAAAACTTTCTTGTATCAATAAACCGCCTAATTTTATTCACGTGTGCAAGAAATTATGATTTCAGCATGTTTTAAAGATCATCTTTATTATGTTATTGAATCTCCAAATATTTTGAAATCTTATTTCGCCACAAAGGCATGTTTGGGTTGTAGCTTATTATAACAAATTTTCGAAATTTCAAAAACTGCAAAAATGCAATATACAAGTTGTGTCCGGGATTTCTAATTTTAAAAAATCCGGTCTATATCCAAAATTTCAAACTCGAGTTTTCCAAGGCTATAGTGTTGGTTTTTCCCAAAGATTGTCAAAATTTTCGAAATTTCAAAAACTGCAAAAATACTCTCTAGAGGGTGTGTCCTGGATTTCTAATTCAAAAAATCCGATCTAAATCCAAAATTTCAAAATTGAGTTTTCCAAGGCTATATACATTGTAAAACAGAAATATTATCTTATGATTTTATTTTGAATGAGTGTTATGAATTACATAAATTGTCTATAAGTGTCTTAGAAAATACTAATATTGTTATGAATGTTTGTTATGAAGTTCATAAAATGTTTATAATAATTTTAGTTCTTAAAAATCAGTTCACACATTGAGGTAGAAACCTCTTCATTATTTAAAAGTAAGTTTAAACAGAATCGTTGTCTTTCGAATATGGGACACTCAAATAAAACATGTTTTTACGCGATACTGCGTCTTGTCGTACTTATCAGCAATGGCAACCATTATTGAAAGTTGAACTCCCTACATTTCGGGGGTTGCCAACCTAAATAACTATACTATAATATCACATTTACACCCACGTGCAGGAAGTAAAATCACTGCCCTCTATGTACACTACGTACAATGTATATACAGAAAATATCCAAAAGGTAGTGTTAATATACATTATATGAAACAAATCACTGCATCTTAAATGAACTGAACTTTATTTGAAACAATAAATACGTATATACTTGCGGCCATATTATCAATAATTGTTCTCAAGGCCTCCTTTTGTTTCAACTAATAAATATTGCTCACACTGTTAACGTTAGTCAATTGTTTATAACGAACGCAAATATTTCCAACAAAGATGTTATTATTTTACTATTATTTATTATTTTGAAAACACCATCGCGCCAAAAATAATGTACAACGCACGTTTGTGAAGTGTTTTACAGAATCTCGGAAATTAAAAACCTCACTATCGCTCGGTTTTTAAACATTTTTCCTCGATTCTGCAAAAACCACTTCCCAACCTCTCATCGTAATATACTATTTACAGATTGTATTGATTCTTGATATTTACAATTATGATCACTGTCTGGGTTAATATTAAATCTCCTAAAATAACTTCCAAATTTTCCATGGCCAGTCATAAATTGTGTTAAAATGAAATTTGGAATAAAATGTTTTGCATTTAGCCTATGGTGTACTACTGTAGGAAATAAGAGATCTTTAGTCAAAGCACCATTTGCACTCATTATCCATCATTCCAATCAGTGATGATGCAGTCCAATGGTTTCTTTTTAACATAGGATATTGGACACTTTGAAAATGATTAATGAAGCTCAGAAGGTGCTGCAGGTTTAGCTAGTTGATCAGCACGTTCATTTCCCACAGTTCCCTGGTGCCCACGTATCCAAGACAGGCACATCTTTATAGGATTATACAAAAATTCAGTCTGCGTATGTTTGTACTTGCAGAACTCGAAAAGTAGTCCGTCAATTGATTTGAAATTTTGTACATACATGTATTAAAGTACGGCGAGTGTTTATACATCATCTGTTATTCTATAAAACCATTAAGTGTAGGAGTTCACCTGAAACGAAAATTTAAAAATCTCTCTAGCGATCCCAATTTCGATGTTTCACAACGAAACTCAGTATATCCTATTAAAATAAACTCAGAGATATCCGACCATTACAGGTGGAGATTTTCCTGAAATTCGAAAATAAAAATTGATCCTAGCAACCGCCATGTTTGGTCTACTTAGTCTTCAGACGCACGGGGTATCTAAAAATAATTAAGAGATAAATTTATAATTATTTTTCTTTTTACTTATTCATAAAAACATAAGTCCACCGCTGTGGTCTCGAGGTAGCGTGCTGCCTTGTCACGCAGCGGGCCCGAGTTCGATCCCCGGTCGGGGCAGTTTTTCTGGGTGAGGTTTTTATCGGGGTTTTTCCTCACCTGTAAGACAAATGTCAGGAAAACTTTAAGGCCCAAACGGTCCCCGTAATCATATCGTTATCATCCTTACCCTTATCATTATCATCATCATCATCCTTCACCGGTGTGGAAAGCAACGGGAAGTTACCACACCTACACAATTCCCTAGTAAAGCTGCAAGCATAGCATGGAAATGCTATGATTGCAGTGAAAGACCTGCCTTCGGGCAGAATTACTATGGATGGATGGATATAAACATAAAAAACACGCATTCCATTTATTTAGGTGTAGCACTTGTGGTATTAGCTAGTTACAAATAGAATATAAAATTGCACCTACAAAATATTTTAATGTATAAAGAGGAACTTCCAACTTATCGGAAGAAAATTTCTTCGTTTGAGACTATGAAAGGGGATTTTTAGATGACACCATCATATAGCCTCCTGCGTCCCCGAAGAAAAGTTTATAGGGATCCAAATAAAAATTTCCAAGAATTGGGGTTTTTTTTATGGAGATCCTGAATTGAGATTTTGTCAATTAACACTGGTTCTACTGGGGTAAAATTTTCCGGAGGTAAAATAGTCGTCCATTTGGTCTTCCAGGAGGGGGCTACTTCAGGGAATTCATGTCAAAGGCTCAAACACAGGGTTACGTTCGTAGTTAATAAGAACAATTAAGTCTCGTAGATTGCGATGGGCAGAACATGTTGCAGGAATGGGGAATGAAAGAGGGGCATGGGAACTTAACCAGAGGGAAAACGCCCAATTGGAGAGCAATAATGCGGTTAGATATTAATATGAGTCCCGCGGCCGTAGCCGAGTGGTTAAGGAAAGATGCCCTGGCGCAGAGCTACGTAACTTGCGCTGTTTCGAGTCTCCATGGGTGAAAAGAATGTTCTCATGGAATTTCGGCTAGCGTGGGACCGGTGCCCACCCAGCATCGCGAGGAAATTTGTTAGATACATTAAATGGCGGCTCCAGGTTGAGAAAACCAGCTATAACGACTGAGGTATCCGACATGCTGACCACATATCACCCATATACTGACAGGATAATCGTTTACCTCTGTGATTAACGCATGTAGATGTGAGGTCAGTCGCCGGCTGTAGACCAAGGGCCTTTGTCCTTTATATCCCGCCTCATCACACTGTATATTATTCATTATCTTTTACGGTGTCACTTACCAAAACATGGAATTCCCTTCCGCCCTATGTCAGAGACTGTCAAACTATAACATCCTTCAAAAAACAAACTAAAGAATTATTTAATAACAAACTAACTTATACACCTCACTGATAGTATTATTTTAGCAATATTAATATATTTAATTATTTATGAAAATAATATTAAGAATAACAAATATGTTTATTTGTTTTGTTTTAAATATTGTATAATCGTAAAATTAGTTTTCTATATCTCATTATTTTCCTGTTTTTTTATAACACTAGACAGGGACAATTAATATGTCTTGCTTATATACATTTTATTATTAGTTTTAGTCTTAATTTTAACTAATATTAACTGGTATTATAGATCGTAATACGTATATTAGATATTATCTTTTGATCAAATTTTTTACTTAGTGATTAATATTAGAGTTAATTAAGATTGTTATATTCTGATGTAATATATGTTTGTCCTGGTGAGTGGAAGAGAAGGCCACATGGCCTTAACTCCACCAGGCTAAATAAATCTAATCTAATCTAATCTAATCTAAGCCTGTCGCGCCACGGATCTTAGGTTTCAATTAGCATGAACCATGATTTGAGGGAAGTAGATTATACAGGAAATGATTGGAAAACAGCTCAGAGTGGGTATGTATGGAGAGCTTATGTCCGCGCGCGGCCATGAACTCACGGGTTCGGTAATACCAGTAAGTTAATGTTGACAATAGTTACCACTATATATAGGTTTGGCACATTAGGGTGATTTTCCCAAATTTTCAGTTAATTTCGTTTCAATCGACAAGTTCTGGTTTTGAGAAAAAATGTTTGGGGGATTTATTTGAAACGTTTCTAGTCCAGCAGACTCCACTAGTAGGGAAACTCACGTTTAAATAAAAGATCCTTGAAGTTTCTTCATATTCACAATTAAATTATGCGGGATTGCAAAGCTTCTCATAAAGGTCCCGGTAAAGGTACTTTAAGACTACGTAAGCAAGCAGGGAACCACACATTTTCATCCAAAAGCCAGTAGCGCTACAGAGTGTGTGGATTCGGAGAGGGTCTTATAAGAATTCATTAATAGTAATTCTGTCCGACGGCAGGTCTTTCACTGCAATCATAGCATTTTCATGCTACGCTTTGCAGAATTACTGTGAATGGAATGTTCGTTATAATGTACAGTTTGATGTGTTTGATTTTTCTCCACTCGGGTGCATTCTTACAATATTGTGATCCTATTTGGCAATAAATAGGCTTAATATGATATATTTGCTGTGGATAAACAAAATAAGCATATGATAATCTTGAAGAAGATTTCCGGGCTGTTGGCCGTGGTCTTGAGGCTTGTGGTTCCCCGACGTTTCGCCAGAGACTGTGTCTGGCATCCTCAAGACAACCCTCGAGGATGCCGGACGCAGTCTCTGGGCGAACGTCAGGGAACCACAAGCCTCAAGACCACGGCCAACAGCCCGGAAATCTTCTTCAAGATCATCATAATAACTCCGGCCGTGAAAGCTAAGTCAATATAAAAGAAGCATAACCAAACATTTCTTATTTGTTTTCAAACATCGCCGTTTACATTAAATATATAAATATTTTTAAATAAATATATTTAAATAATGATTTGTGAGTAAACAGCTTAATTTTATTCGTTAAATACTCCTAACAAATGCCACTCTTGATTTCCAAATACTCTAGATAAATTGGAAATCGCTTGTGGCATTACTTATGATAAGAACTATTTAAAACTATCAGTCGTGACTTTTTTTTCCGTCTGACCACTTTTGAAATCTCAGTACTGAGATAGTTATCAGAATAGTGTTAAAAGGTTAAACACTCAAAACTATTTTTACGTTCCTTTCATTATTGCAAAATTACTTTTGTAAATGAATTCTGCAGACGTATGGCGGCATATTTGTTCCAATTTATTCCATGATCTTTGACCTAGACTCTGAGACGTCAAAGCCTTCCCTAATTCAGTTGAAATGTCTATTGTTTCGTATAGCGTTCTGAGAAAGCCTTTCTTCATTTGTTATTGATAGAAACATTCATTTCCTTTACGGTGATTTTCTGTTTCCTTTTGTAAACGTAATGCTTCGCAACTTTACCCTTTATGTTTCTAATGAAGGAAGATTTTCTTTACATATTTTCCTTTGAAGAGAAAAGTATACGTAAAGCAGCCTCAGATATCTTACAAAGGAAGTGTAATTTTATCTTCAGTATATTTTAATTCGTCCGTACTTATTTTATGTGTAAAAATAACCTATTTTATTATTGTATGTAGGCCTAATAACGATTTATATAAAACTAGAACCACCACTATAGTCTCGGGGTAGCGTCGCTGCTTCGTACGTAGTGGGCCGGATTTGATCCCGGTCGGGACTAGTTTCCCGGATTATGTTTTTTTTTTCGGAGTATTTTCTCACCTATAAGACAAGTGACAGAAAACTTTAAGGATCATACTCGCCATATTTTGTATGAATGTGCGTGTGAATGGTGTAATTCGTCTTAATGTTGTGTTGTCTCGGAGGGGCCCTGACATTAAGCTGATCACACATTCGGGGAAGTCCTCTATGTCCTTGTGTGGTCAAAAAAAGAATGCGTGTGACCGGTAGTAAAAAAAATGGCCCTTTCCCGACAAGTCGTGCCACTGCAAGGCCTGGATAGCATGTGACACGTAAAAATACCTATAAGGTGGAATGGAATATAAACATAGAAATTAATTATTCTTAACAAATGGATTATGGAATAATAAACTATAGGCCTACAATATACAATAATAATTTAAGGAAATGAAAGTGAAGAATTGAAATTTAATATATAATATATATGTTTATAAATTAAATGTTTAACATTGAGCAATGCAAGCTAATATGGTATGATAAGAAAAATAAATGCCTGGACGGGATTCGAACCCGGATCTCTGAGTCTGTACCTCAGCGTGATATCCATTACACTACCAGGCGAATCCAATTCAAACACTTATTTTTCTTATATATGTATTATACTCTACATTATTACTAGATGTCGCGAGAACTCAGTCTTCACTGCCATCTAGATATAGATAGATTCTATCCATTCTAGATTTTCCTGCTGATCTTCTTAAAACATCCATTTCTGTACTTAAAAATCTTTTCATTTCCCTGGTAGGAATTTGCCAGACTTCAGCACCATATGTTAAAATGCTCTGAATTATGGTTTGATATATTTGTAATTTTCTATTTTTTTGTAATATTTTTGCTCCACCAAACAGAGTTTAAAGCATTTATTGCTTGTTTTGTTTGTGCGATTCTGTTTTTAATTTCCACTGTGTTATCGCCTGAATGGCCTAATTTTGTTCCTAAATAAGTGCATTGAAATTTATATTTTCCATTTCTTCTCCTATACACAGGTGTATATATATAGTTTATTTATCTCGATTTAATATTTGAACTTATAGGTACTTTTACGTGTCACACTCCACCCGGGCCTTACAGTGACATGACCTGTCGGGAGAGGGATTTTAAATTGTGGATCACAAACATACTTTTTTAACCACAAAGGACATGGAGGACCTCCCGGAATGAGTGATAAGCTCAATGTCCGAACCTCCTCGGAGACATCACATTAAGATTATATACACCATTTAATCTACGTTCAAACAAAACATGGCGGATATGATAATGATTATTATGATGGCTATATGATGTTCGGGACTATTTGGATCATAAAGTCTGTTGTTATTTCTCTTATATGTGCAGAAACTTTCCCTCCAAATAAAAATATATAATGGAGGAAATGTTCTTGCTCGGGCATAATCAGTTCTTTATACCGCATTTGTCCGATGAGATTTAATAATAATATACTAATAAAGTTATATTTATTCTGGCAGAGTTAAGGCCATAAGACCTTCTCTTAAACTCAACCAGCAGATTTATTTTGTACTCTAGTAAGAAAATAGGCCTATAAGTTAACCCTTAAATTAAAAATGTATCCTATTGGATACATTGGTTTAATTTATTTAATATGGTTTTTAGATCAACAGAAAAACAAACGAGTAAAAAATTACTTAAATTTATGTCAGATTACTTAATAATGTATAATAATAATACAGTTTAACATGAATTTATTTTCCTTGCGGTCCGCAACATTTAAATAACTGGCACGAGAAAAAAATTGTATTGACAATTTAAGGGTTAAAAAAAACCTTTCTGGATAAATGTAAAGTAATCCTATATATTAGTAAGGGGATAAAAATAGTCCAGTGGTACAAACTTTGTGACTTAAGCGACATTTAGTCGAATCTCTTCTTTTTTTTCTTCGGTGAGTATTCTAAGACGGAAGGAATGTGAAGCATTCATCATACGTATGTAAAGTTTCATTGGATGCACAAGACGAGCTGTATTGTGAATGGTTTCTGTAGCTGTAAAGAGTGGTCGTGTTTCGAAAACATGGCGCTGACATATATTATATTCATAATCTGGACGTTGACAAATTAACAGAAATGCCTTGAATTTTTAACTAAGAAAACAAAATTAATCATTTTATTAATAATAATTTTTCTAAGTCATACTAATTGAGTGTTTGCAGTTAACGAAATAACATATTCTTACATTCCACAGGGTTGAACAAAATAATTCCGACTTGAATGTATCTTCCATATATCTTTTTGCTTTTAAATTTTGACTAGAATTTCTCTTTGTAGGCCTATAAGATCCTGTTTTCATCCAATTCAGTCCTCCACAACAATTTAATAGTCACAAGGAACAAAGGGATAGTGTAGACATTTGAAACATGGTATTGAATAGGAAGCCACATATAGTAAGAATAGTTAAGTCTCGTAGACTGCGATGGGCAGGACATGTGACACTAATGGGGAATGAAAGACGTGCATGGAAGCTTCTTGTAGAAAAACCAGAGGAAAAACGCCCAATTGGTAGACCAAGAATGAGGTGGGAGAATAACATTAACCATAATTTGAGGGAAGTAGATTAGGGCAAACTCGGTTAATTTCGTTATATTTCTCCTTTTGTTTGTAACGAAATTGTACTGGCAAAAAAAATCATTTTTTGTCTCGTAGATAGCAGAAAGTCTACATTCTTGCCGTGTTTTCATATTTGTGATAACAGCGTTCACTGGGTGTATTTCATGCTAATTTTTAGAATAAGTATGTTCCTTCATGTCAGCAGTTGTTAGATTTAATACTTGTCTGTGTTTGAAGAACATTTTTGAGTAGATATTCTTCAATACTAAAGATGAACGGATACAATGTCGAAAATGTGATCTGTGGTTCCATGAAAAGTGTCAAGGATTGACTCTTTATAAGTGGGGTTTGAAATGCACTGGATGTAATATGGAGAGTGATTAAAAAGTTTGTCGCGAATTTACTCTAATATTTGAATGCAGGCTTTCACGGCCGGTAATCGTAATGTTGAGTGATTCCGGGTTATGTGGCCGTGGTCCATAGTTGGTGTTGATACCAGACGTTTCGCCCTCAACTGCGGAGGGCATCTTCAGTGGCGAGTGCTTCTATGCGTGTTTCCTGGTCGGAAGATCTACTTAGAATGAGCGCTGTGGACGTAGAGGACGTTGTATTAGTGCATAATACATTTCTCTATGCACTAATACAACGTCCTCTACGTCCACAGCGCTCATTCTAAGTAGATCTTCCGACCAGGAAACACGCATAGAAGCACTCGCCACTGAAGATGCCCTCCGCAGTTGAGGGCGAAACGTCTGGTATCAACACCAACTATGGACCACGGCCACATAACCCGGAATCACTCAACATTACTCTAATATTATCACGAAATTGCCCGAGTTCTTCGAATCTCCAGAAAAATAGTTATATAATTTGTCATATTGGTAATAATATATATATATATATATATATATATATATTAATTGGTGTTTCCCGTATAATGTATCATATTTATATTATTATTATTATTATTATTATTATTATTATTATTATTATCGTATCATTATTGTTATTACCCTATAAAATGTTGTTTGTACATGACATTTACATTACTACATTTATTGTATCTTTAACTGTTTATAATTAGTATAGTGTATATCTATATTTGTCGAATATTTATTTGTATTTGTGCTGGTTGAGTGGAAGGGAGGGCCTTATGGCCTTAACTCTGCCAGAATAAATAAAGTATTATTATTATTATTATTATTATTATTATTATTATTATTATAAATAAAATATATATTAGACAACTCAGCATATATATTTAATTCACATATCTGTAACTTTAATATACCTAAGACTCTAACCAGAAATTTTCATAATAATAGTCTAAAAGATTAGTATTACGAAATTAGCCGGGTTTGCTATACGGGAATGATTGGAAAACATTAGCTCAGGATAGGGATGTATGGAGAGCTTATGTCCTCGCGGCCATGAACCTGTGAGATCGATAGTTAGTTAGCTAGTTTAAACTTTTGAGAAAAAATTATGGAGAAGGCGATGAGAGGCTATTATTCATAGGAAAATATATATCGGAGATGTGAACTGGATTCAGTCCTTAAGGATAGGGACAAGTGGAAGGTGTTTATTGAACCTGTGGGTTCACTTAGCCTAAGTGTTGATCAGTTATTTTTACACTGCAATGTTCCTGTATTTGTGTAAAGCTTAAAATAGCATAACACGCGATAAAATTAATTATAACTGGCTAATACCCGGCGTGGGCTGCTACACCTAAACAAATGAAATATTAAGGATTAATTAAATTATATGGTACACAAATTTGTCCTCCACTTAGCGCTCAAGGCAACTAACATATTTAATTTCATAAGAATTAATATCGTGTTGTTGGAAAAGTCCTTGTAATTAAATCCTTACTTTTAATCTAGTTTTGAAAGACAAAATTGTTTATTCTAAGTTATCCGTAAAAGATAGACATATGTTGTGAATTTTTTGTAGAATTTTTTTTAAAATATTCAATTCTGTGTACATTAATTTGGTGTATTTTGGTGTATTACTTATTGTTTAGGCAATATAAGCCATTCAAGTGTCCAAAAGCGACTTTTTTAATGCACAAACACACTTTTTTTTTTGCTCCGGCCCAATAGTACATATGGTAATATGTATTTAACTGTTCAAAAAAAATCTCTATATGATGGTACAAACCCCATTCAAATCGGTTAAGTAGTTTTTGAGTCCATAGAGGGCAGACTCACAGACTCAGGGACGTTAATTTTTTTTTTTTTTTTTTTACTTCACGTTTCTAAAATGTTGTGTTTTAACGGTGAAAAATCTTCACACTCTTTCGACAAAGGTCCTTGTTCCGTCTTGCTTATCACCTTCGACCTGTCCGGCATAGGTAAACCAATATATATATATATGTATATAATACATATCCATACATAGTAATTCTTCACTGCAATATAGTGGACATAGGTCCTTCACTGCAATCATAGCATTTTCATGCTGTGCTTGCAGCTTTACTAGGGAATTGTAGGTGTGGTAGCTTCCCGTTGCTCTCCACACACACACACACACACACACACACATATATATATATATATATATATATATATATATACATACATATATATATCCACAGCTGTGGTCACGAGGTAGCGTGCTACCTTGGCACACAGAGGGTTCCGGTTCGATCACCGGGTCGGGAACAGCTTTCTGGGTAATAGGTTTTTTTCCGAAGTTTTTCATAACCTCTAAGACCAATGTCTGAGGAGCTTTGAGGCCCAAAGGTCCCGAAATATCCACTCTCGGCCATGATCATTATCATCCACGGTATGGAAAGGCGACGCTACCATACTTATAATTCCTAGTCAACAATGCAAAGCATAGCATGAAAATGTTATGATTGCAGTGAAGGACCTGCCCTAGGGCAGTAGACTATTAATATATATTAATATTGTGGAAAACAACGGGAAGCTACCCCACCTATATAATTCGCTAGTAAAACTGCAAAGTATATAATGGAACTGCTGTGATTGCAGTGAAAGACGTGCCAACGGGCAGATATATATAAAATAGAGAGAGAGGAAGAAAGAGATAGTGGGAGAGAATAATAATAATAATAATAATAATAATAATAATAATAATAATAATAATAATGTTTTATTTATTCTGGCAGAGTTAAGACCATAAGGCCTTCTGTTCTACTCAACCAGCACAAATACAAATAAATATTTGGCAAATATAGATATACACTATACTAATGGTAAACAGTTAAATATATATTAAATGTAGCAATATAAATTTCATGTACAAACAACATTTTATACGATGGTAACAATAATAATATTTATGATAACAATAATAATATTTATGATAATAATAATAATAATAATAATAAATATTTGCACACATTCTAAAAAAATCATCGTAAAAAATTGAATAAATGAATATATTACTAACACGCTGCTGTATTTCATTTGTTGTATTTTAGTCATGGAAGAAAGAAACTTGTTTGGATGTCATTTCCCATTAGAGGAAGATCTACTTGTCTTTTCATTTGTTAATGTTAAAAAAAAGTTCACTTCATTTCAGAAGCAGCTTCAAACATGTCAGTGACTGATGTTTTGGTTCTAAAAAAAGACGCACCTGGTTATCTTCAAAACAGGTGGATTGCTCTGTTAGTCATGCTGAAGATATAAAGTTATGAAACATGATTTAGTAGTTTTTCTTTGTTGCTCATCCAATGAGGGCAGGGGTCGGTAACCTGTCATTTGATATACAGATTTCAGCGATTTCTTGATATTGTAAGAAATGGAGGATACAAGGGGAAAAATCACCTAATTTACTTTTTTCTTGAAACCTAGAAAACGTACTTTTGGTTTACAACCTCCATAATTCCTTATATGCCAAATTTTGAGGCAAATACACCCATAGCTAAACTGCATATTTTACTGTTTCACACTTGTAAATGGTGGTGCTTTTCATGTAGAATCTAATGACACCTCAAACTTCATTTCGACAAAATAGTGACATACCTGGTTCTCTCTCTGGATCCTTCAAATGTAGTAAAAATTACATTTGGTATTTTAACATGTTGAGTACATGTTGTTTAATCTAACACACACATTGTGTATATATATATATATATATATATATCTTCTTCTTCTTCTACTTTAGGCTAGAAAGTAAAATAATCAGTTTAATTATTTCAAGGAGTAGTTTATTTTAAAATATAAATTTTGGAGATTTATGAAAGGGCATTTCCTCATCGGGTCCCTTTGACCTCCTGCAGGAATTCTACCCTTTAATCCTCTTCAAATCCCCCTACTAAATAACTTAAAATGTTCCTATGATATATGTGTAATTATTATAATATTCATAAGGAAATTAAGAATTTTGACCTGTTTTCATATCAAATGGGATTTATTGAATCTTCCCACCTATTAAATGGGCGACCAACACTTCTGTGTCATATTGGTTTGTACTTTAATAACAGCTGGGGGATTCTATCTGTAGCAATTCTTTTAACATGTTCATACCAGTTGTTCCTCATATTGCCAATTCGATTTGTTAAATTAAAAATATTTAACTCACTTCTAATATCTGCATTTCTTTTTCTGTCCAAAATTGTCACACCTCCTACTGAATGTAAGAACTTAATTTTCTGCAATTTCTATTTTTCTTCTGTTTGAACGGTTAAGATTCAAATTTTCGCTTGCATATGTTGAGACAGGAACTCTCATAATTTTGTAAAATTTTAATTGTGTGCTCCTCAAAATTTTATTTTTCAGTGTCCGTTTTATAGTGCCATGCATTCTATAAAACACACACACACACACACACACACACACACACACATATATATATATATATATATATATATATATATTACATGAAAATAAAAATTAACGCCTGAACCGTAATTTGAACCGGAGACCTCTAACTTTATACATTAGTGCGATATCAATTTCTATACTTAGGCTTCCAGTGCAAACATAAATTTTTCTTTCCTTATATAGAATTCTCTATCGTAAGAGGCAGCAGGACATCGTTCGCAGTGCCAACTGACGGCTTCAATAACAAGAAATAATTTTTAATGAGAATATATATATATATATATATATATATATATATATATATATATATATATATAGCGGATTCAACACACAATATTTAATGTGTTAGAAACAAAATATTTGTGTATTCTTCCGGGGGCACGCCGTAGCGTAGTGGTTAAGGCACTGAGCTACAAGCCGGAGGGTCGAGGGTTCAAGTCCCGTTGGGGTCAGGATTTTTAAACTGACCCAAACCCTCTGGCGGCACTATGGCCCTGGGGTCGACTCAGCCTCTAACGGAAATGAGTACCAGACGCTTGTTCTGGGGGTAAAGGCGACCGTCACGCAGGGCTGACAACCCGGCTGACATAAAGTGTCGATTGTCTAGAAAAAGTGGGAGCCTTAACCTCCTACTACCCGAAGGGCCTCCGGGCCTGTTGTGGGATCACTTTACTTAATGTCATCCGCTGCACTTTTATATACTTCGAGTTCCACGCTAGGCGAACAGACAGCGTTAATATGGTCTGTTTTCAATTAACGCACCAATTCGGCAGACCATAAATAAAAAAGAAATGCTGTCAAACTTCTGAACCTATGTGGAAAGTAAAAGTGTCCGCTATACAGGAATATAAATAAAAATACAGTACAGTACAGTATGCAGTAGTGTGGTAGAAAGAAAATTAGAGTACATGTGTAAAGTAGTGATTCTTTTTTTTTTTTTCAGTGCAGTAGTACTATAAAATCTGAATGGTAGGGCAGTACAGTATTAATGTGTAGGACTACAGTTGCACATTATTGTTTGTAGGCCTACAGCATTTCTGAACAAATTACTGCAGTAATTTACATTACTATACTTTACAAATTCAGGCTAAATGTCTCAATTCTGGAAGGGTGGCTTGAAATAATCTTGTATTTTTTTTCTGGACAACAGAGTCATTTAGAATTGACATCTATATATGTGTTTCAACCGCAGACGTTAAACACAGCCCCTCTTCATCATTTTTCATTAGAAAGCGAATAAAAGTGAAGATAGGAGAAGAAATGTCAGAGGGAAGAGAAATTTGAAGAGGGGTGAGGCAAGGATGTCCTCTATCACCTACCCTTTTCTACATCTACTTGGAAGACCTAATGAAGAACTGCTTCAGCAATACGGGAGGCGTAAACATGGGTGGTAGAAGAATAAAGTGCATACGATTTGCTGATGATGTGGCTTTGCTAGCAGAATATGCAATGACACTGAGGAACATGCTGATGGAGGTAAATGATCAAGTGCGAGGATTATGGGATGAAGATAAATATAAATAAGACGAAGGCCATGATTATATGAAGGGAACCAAGGAAGATAAACATGAGGATTAACGATGAGGTCATTGAGCAAGTGGAGAGCTTCAGATACTTGGGTTGTACTGTCAGTAGTAACATGAATTGCGGTCAAGAAGTAAAGCAGAGGATAGCAATGGCAAAAGAAGCTTTTAACAAGAAGAGAAGCATTTTCTGCGGACCTTTGGCAAAAGAATTACGGAAGATGCTAATGAAGTGCTTTGTGTGGAGTGTAGCATTATATGGTGCAGAGACTTGGACATTTCGACGGAATGAGTAAAAGGGACTGGAAGCTTTTGAGATGTGGATATGGAGAAGAACGGAACGTATAAAATGGACAGACAAAGTAAGAAATAAAGATGTGCTAGACAGAGTGGGTGAAAGAAGAACAATGCTGGAACTCATAAAGAAGAGGAAAATAAATTGGATTGACCACTAGCTAAGAAGAAACTGCCTGCTGAAGGATATCCTAGAAGGAATGGTGAACGGAAAGAAAGTTAGAGGCAGAAAAGACATCACATGATAGACAATATTTAAAAAAATGGTTTGTATACAGATGCAAAAAGGAAAGCTGAGCTAAGGAAATAGTGGAGAATGCTGAGTTTGCAGTGAAAGAGCACTATGGATGAAACCGTTTCATTCAGTGCTGCCTTTTGTGATATATCAACAGGACGTAGCTTTATCTTCTGAAGAGACAAACAGTCTGTTCACATTAACATGCTGCTCCCGAGACACAAGTTTAAAAATGTGCTATAATATCAACAGGACGTAGCTTTATCTTCTGAAGAGACAAACAGTCTGTTCACATTAACATGCTGCTCCCGAGACACAAGTTTAAAAATGTGCTATAATATCAACAGGACGTAGCTTTATCTTCTGAAGAGACAAACAGTCTGTTCACATTAACATGCTGCTCCCGAGACACAAGTTTAAAAATGTGCTATAATATCAACAGGACGTAGCTTTATCTTCTGAAGAGACAAACAGTCTGTTCACATTAACATGCTGCTCCCGAGACACAAGTTTAAAAATGTGCTATAATATCAACAGGACGTAGCTTTATCTTCTGAAGAGACAAACAGTCTGTTCACATTAACATGCTGCTCCCGAGACACAAGTTTAAAAATGTGCTATAATATCAACAGGACGTAGCTTTATCTTCTGAAGAGACAAACAGTCTGTTCACATTAACATGCTGCTCCCGAGACACAAGTTTAAAAATGTGCTATAATATCAACAGGACGTAGCTTATCTTCTGAAGAGACAAACAGTCTGTTCACATTAACATGCTGCTCCCGAGACACAAGTTTAAAAATGTGCTATAATATCAACAGGACGTAGCTTTATCTTCTGAAGAGACAAACAGTCTGTTCACATTAACATGCTGCTCCCGAGACACAAGTTTAAAAATGTGCTATAATATCAACAGGACGTAGCTTTATCTTCTGAAGAGACAAACAGTCTGTTCACATTAACATGCTGCTCCCGAGACACAAGTTAAAAAATGTGCTATAATATCAACAGGACGTAGCTTTATCTTCTGAAGAGACAAACAGTCTGTTCACATTAACATGCTGCTCCCGAGACACAAGTTTAAAAATGTGCTATAATATCAACAGGACGTAGCTTTATCTTCTGAAGAGACAAACAGTCTGTTCACATTAACATGCTGCTCCCGAGACACAAGTTTAAAAATGTGCTATAATATCAACAGGACGTAGCTTTATCTTCTGAAGAGACAAACAGTCTGTTCACATTAACATGCTGCTCCCGAGACACAAGTTTAAAAATGTGCTATAATATCAACAGGACGTAGCTTTATCTTCTGAAGAGACAAACAGTCTGTTCACATTAACATGCTGCTCCCGAGACACAAGTTTAAAAATGTGCTATAATATCAACAGGACGTAGCTTTATCTTCTGAAGAGACAAACAGTCTGTTCACATTAACATGCTGCTCCCGAGACACAAGTTTAAAAATGTGCTATAATATCAACAGGACGTAGCTTTATCTTCTGAAGAGACAAACAGTCTGTTCACATTAACATGCTGCTCCCGAGACACAAGTTTAAAAATGTGCTATAATATCAACAGGACGTAGCTTTATCTTCTGAAGAGACAAACAGTCTGTTCACATTAACATGCTGCTCCCGAGACACAAGTTTAAAAATGTGCTATAATATCAACAGGACGTAGCTTTATCTTCTGAAGAGACAAACAGTCTGTTCACATTAACATGCTGCTCCCGAGACACAAGTTAAAAATGTGCTATAATATCAACAGGACGTAGCTTTATCTTCTGAAGAGACAAACAGTCTGTTCACATTAACATGCTGCTCCCGAGACACAAGTTTAAAAATGTGCTATAATATCAACAGGACGTAGCTTTATCTTCTGAAGAGACAAACAGTCTGTTCACATTAACATGCTGCTCCCGAGACACAAGTTTAAAATGTGCTATAATATCAACAGGACGTAGCTTTATCTTCTGAAGAGACAACAGTCTGTTCACATTAACATGCTGCTCCCGAGACACAAGTTTAAAAATGTGCTATAATATCAACAGGACGTAGCTTTATCTTCTGAAGAGACAAACAGTCTGTTCACATTAACATGCTGCTCCCGAGACACAAGTTTAAAAATGTGCTATAATATCAACAGGACGTAGCTTTATCTTCTGAAGAGACAAACAGTCTGTTCACATTAACATGCTGCTCCCAGACACCAAGTTTAAAAATGTGCTATAATATCAACAGGACGTAGCTTTATCTTCTGAAGAGACAAACAGTCTGTTCACATTAACATGCTGCTCCCGAGACACAAGTTTAAAAATGTGCTATAATATCAACAGGACGTAGCTTTATCTTCTGAAGAGACAAACAGTCTGTTCACATTAACATGCTGCTCCCGAGACACAAGTTTAAAAATGTGCTATAATATCAACAGGACGTAGCTTATCTTCTGAAGAGACAAACAGTCTGTTCACATTAACATGCTGCTCCCGAGACACAAGTTTAAAAATGTGCTATAATATCAACAGGACGTAGCTTTATCTTCTGAAGAGACAAACAGTCTGTTCACATTAACATGCTGCTCCCGAGACACAAGTTTAAAAATGTGCTATAATATCAACAGGACGTAGCTTTATCTTCTGAAGAGACAAACAGTCTGTTCACATTAACATGCTGCTCCCGAGACACAAGTTTAAAAATGTGCTATAATAACGTTCAAAATGAGCGATAATGTTCATTGTTGCAAATAATTACATGTACAGTATAAACGTTTCACTTCTCACACTGTCCGTAATTTGGAAGTTTTAATTGTCGTCCGGGGATACGTTTAGTGTCCGTGTCCGTTATTAAGAATGTCCGCTGTTGGGAAGAGAGCCAATGCTCCTTTTTTTTTGACATTTTTAAATGTCTGCTATTCAGAAGTATCCGCTAAGGGAAGTTCGAAGTAAAGTAAAAAGTAAAGTGATCCCACAACAGGCCCGGAGGCCCTTGGGGTAGTAGGAGGTTAAGTCTCCCACTTTTTCTAGACAATCGGCACTTTATGTCAGCCGGGTTGACAGCCCTGCGTGACGGCCGCCTTTACCCACAGAACAAGCATCTGGTACTCATTTCCGTTAGAGGCTGAGTCGACCCCAGGGCCATAGTACCGTCAGAGGGTTTGGGTCAGTTTAAAAATCCTGACCCCAACGGGACTTGAACCCTCAACTCTTCAGCTTGTAGCTCAGTGCTTTAACCACTACGCTACGGCGTGCCCCCAAGTTCGACTGTACATGCTTAAAATTAACGGTATATGCTGTTTTAAGTATTTACATAGCCCCGCGTTGAATTAAATGCATCATACTTTGGTGCAGAGCTACGGGACTTGTGCTGATTGGCGTCACCACGGGGGAAATACTTTACTCATGGAATTTCAGAGGCATGGGACCAATGTTAACCCTGCATCATGAGAAATTTGGGTAGCTATAATAAATATCGGCTTGAGATTCAAAAAACTAACTATAATGCAGGGTGTTCCGACATTCTAACCACATGTCACCCCTATACTGGCTGGATGATAGACAACCTCTGTGATTGATACAATAATTATTGGAAGTGAGGCTAGCAGCTAACTGTTATAGCAAGAACTTGTAGGCTTGTCGCTATATATAATTTTGTTTAATTGATTTTAATTAACTATACTTTATTAATTTTATTTTTTTTTTATTTTAGCTGAGTAAGACAGGGATCTGGCCTATCTCCATTAATTTTCATTATATGTATATATGTACACATAATGAAAAGAATGGATATATATATATATATATATATGATTAATAAAGTTTTCTTGGGTTTTCCGCGACATAGATTCAAGATCGGCCTCTGCCCACTGATTCCGACGTTTCGGCATGATCCCACATGTCGTTATCAAGGAATATATTCATCGAATCCATGACGCGGAAAATCCAAGAAAACTTGGTATATATATATATATATATATATGAGCAGAATCATCAAAGAATGGAAACAAACTGGACATGGTTTAATTTCTATCAGCGGAAACCTACAATTGAATACTCTACTCTTCGCTGTTAATTGTATTTAATGAAGATTAGCTTCATTATTCTGTACATAATATAAATAAAATCGGCGCAAAATATCTGGAAATCAACATTGACAAAACAAAAGTTATGGTATTTTGTGAAAAATACCCGGTTACAAGCAAAATTTCTGTAAACAATAATTCATAGGAAGGGTCAATGAATTTATATATCTTGGATATGATTTAGTCCCGCGCCGTAGCCGAGCGGTTAAGGTAGGAAGCCTTGGCGCAGAGCTACGGGACTTGCGCTGGTTCGAGTCTCCATGGGGGAAGAAATTTTCTCATGGTATTTCGGCCAGTATGGGACCGGTGCCCACCCAGCATCGTGAGGCAATTGGGTAGCTACAATAAGTAGCGGCTCCAGGTTGAGGAACCAGCTCTAACGGCTGGGGGACTCGACATGCTAACCACATGTCACCCCTACACTGGTTGTTGATCATCTACCTCTGTGATTGACACATGTGGATGTGAAGGGCCAGCAGCCGGCTGGTAAAAGGGCAACCGCTGAAAAGTTGAAAGGCCCTCAATCGGAATCGGATATGATTTAACGTTTGTTGGTGAAAGGTACCTAACTTCTAATATGTATAAATCTATAGGAATAATTAACAAAATCATGAAGCCTTCCATAGTACAGCGACACACAAGAATACGTTTAGATAAAACCTTAGCTAGATCTGTATTATGTTACGGAAAAGAAGCATGGACCATGAGGTTTTTTGATATCAGCATAATAACGGCTAGTGAAATGAGATTTCTTATAGCAACACTAGGATATACTCGTATGGACCGAAAATAAATGAAGATATGATGCAAGCAGTTCAATTACAACAATTCTCACAATTTATAAATAAATCCCAGCTACAATGGCAATCTCATGTGCAACGAATGAATCGTAATAGACTTCCAAAAGCCATGCTTCAATACCGTCCTCAAGAGAAGAGATCTTTGCGTCGTCCTAGAAAAAAGGTGGGTTACGCGCCGTAGCCGAGTGATTAAGGCAAGATGCCTTGGCGCAGTGCTACGGAACGTGCGCTCGTTCTAGTCTCCAGCATCGTGAGGAATTTGGGTAGCTGCAGTTAGTAGCGCCTCCAGATTGAGAAAACCAGCTATAACACCTGGAAGACCCAACATGCTGACGACATGTCACCCCTACACTGGCAGGGTGATCGTCTACCTCTGTGATTAACATATGTATATGTGAGACCAACAGCCGGCTGGTAGACCAATTGCCTTCTAGGCCTTTCGCGCCTTGGAATTTAGTTAGAAAAAGATGGGCCGAGATTGCTTCACTGAAACCGTAACTGACTTTGGGCTTTAAATTTATTTGTAAGATGATAATGATGATCCATAGTAATTCTGCCCGAGGCCAGTACTTTCACTGCAATCATAGCATTTTCATGCTATGCTTTGTAAGCTTTACTAGAGAATTATATGTGTTGTAGCCTCCCGTTGCTTTCCACACCGTTGAAGGATGATGATGATGGCCGGATGATTTTCGGGGACCGTTGGGCCCTAAGCTTCCTGACATTTTTCTTACAGGTGAGGAAAAACCCCGAAAAAATCCTCACCCAGGAGCCTGTCCCGACCGGAAATCGAACCCGGGCCCGCTAAGTGACAAGGCTGTACGCTACCTCAAGACCACAGCGGTGGACTTGATGATGATGATGATAGGAAAAAGACACATTAACCAGTATGAAAAACCGAAAACAATTGATTACATTTGACTTTTGCTCTGTCATAGTGTTTCCTGCATTACAATAACAACATACAGATATGAAGAAGATCGCTATTTTCTGTTTGATATGCACAAAACTTAATAGAATGAAGCTGCCCTCAGTAAGGCACTTTGTAAGGGAGTGACGCATCCCAAAGAGCTCTTTCATATGCAAATGTTGGCACGCGTGACACTCGCTAATGCAAATAAAAATACGTCATTAGTTGGGCATTATGCATGTCTGCATCAAGAGAGTCCTACTGTTTACTGTCTCTGTCAACTTGGCCGCCTTTGAACCACGTCAAACGTGAAGTAAAAGAGAATTGATTTAACGTCAAACTTCATCTATAACCCACACTATCATACTTCATCATCATCATCATCAGTGTCCGGGACTTCGCCACGAATAATATAATTTAGCTGTACTCGAAGCATATACGTAATGTGCAGTTCTGGCTTCTTTAGCCGCATTTGACGGTCTATGGCAGGGATCACCAATTGGCGGACCCTGGGTCTCTGATTTCCGGACCGGTTAAATATCGAATTAATACAAGTTTTTAAAACCGGTTAAACATCGAATACAACCAGTTGCACTAAATTTCATGTAATGATAGCATTATTGTTGGCTTGGTTGGCAGTACTGCATATGGTCGGAGATTTGACTGAAGATGAACGGGATTTCGTTTAAAACCACGAAATTTGTGAAGTGAGATATTTGAATATTACTCTGACCATATGTTAAGTTTATCATAAACTTATTAATAATTATTAAAATTAACAACTGTGTACTATTGCGCTGTATCATTTTAGTATTTACCACGTGCTTTGTTTAATTTGTGCAATTCATACCCATAACACAATTTTAATAATTTCTTTATAATATTAGTTACTTAATAAAAGATTCGTATGTTTAATGAATTGTGGTTCCAGACCTCGACTTAATTTACTACCTTGAATTTGGACCTCCATTAAATCTAACTGGTGACCTCTGGTATATGGTGTATGGTGCAGTAAGAGGAGATTGTGAATTGCAAGTGCCAGCAACTACACTCAGTTGAATTTTCTTATCTACTAGTTCTGCGTTAGTGAATAGTTTTGATGTCTAATAAGTTTGAAGTGTTCATTATACTAGAATAGTCTTTGTAATAATGTATTATTATTATTATTATTATTATTATTATTATGTTTTTTTGCATGGCTACTAGTTCCATCTCCCACTCGACAAAATTCCCTTCTGCCACGCGCCTTTGGTTTTACCAAAATGACTACGGTCACCAGAACTGGACAGTACAAAACGGTGTACGTATACATGCAAACCCAACAACATGGGCAATGCAGGGAAGATCAGATTCAGGGAAGCAGAGTTTGTTGTTCTGTGCCAGTACTGTGCTTGTACACTCGATCCAAAATTTAATTTACGATCAGGATGGAACTTCCAGCAGAAGATAGATTGCTTGCGATCGTAGTAGAATATTTATAGAAAAAAATGTAATATTCCTTAAATCAGTTTAACATTGTTTTGAACATGTATGGACTTAAGGAAGTTTAAAAAATACAATACAACAATTGTATTTGTCTCATTTTCTTGCTGTTAAATCACGTTTTGAAGAGAGTATCCATTAATTTGAGATATTCTGTAACATATTGCATTGAGTTTTTGTTTATAGTACACATTGCTTGTGTATGAGATGAAGTGTTTGTATGTAACTACAATTCGAGCATTGAGTTTACGTACGAAGGTTGGCACGGAACCCACTTCTCTGTGTTTACAAGACGCTCTACATATTGCTCTGTTTGACTATAACTTGTATGCAGTTGTCGTGGCTAATGTTCCGGGCCCTGATCTTCACCATCATCTGGGCTAGAATTTATATGTAAATACATATTTGTTATTACATTCGAGTTAAAATTTGGTTATTTGTCTACTAATTAGGTTATATGTAGTGATTTAAGACACTTTTTTTCCATGTTTCTCCATATTTCGGGTTATATTACATATTTTTGCATATTTCAGAAAATATTACATATATTTACATATTTCAGAAAATATCACATATATTTACATATTTACATATATTAACATCTTATTTTAAAGTATGTTCCAATTTTTTTTGGTTTCAAAGAACTTCTTGGTAGATGATTTAAAATTTGTTATACTAGCATCTGCATTTCAAAGCTAAATATTGAATTTCTATGAAATATTGAAAACAAAGTGTGTTGTTATATGCACATTCTTACCTTTATTGCAGAGCCTCCTGGGTCAACTCCCTATGACAGTAGAATTTCTTGTACTTGAGCCCAGCAGGACTGGTCCCGGAAATTACCAGATAAATTATATCTAGGTCACAAAGTTCAAAGATATAGCTTAAATGCATCTTCAATATAGTTTATATATTTTCTCATTAAATAATTAGAGTACCGATTAATCATAAATCATCGTCTGTAAAATTACAATTGCATATGAAACACTATAAACAAACGGTAAAGTATTATTTTTTAATGCCTGGCAGAAAACATTTGTACCATTTCTGTAACAAAAATTTAGTTAATATTTTAGTCCACATTTTGGGATTGTCCACCGCTGTGGTCTCGAGGTAGCGTGCTGCCTTGTCACGCAGCGGACTCGGGTTCGATCCCCGGTCGGGGCCGTTTTTCTGGGTGAGGTTTTTATCGGGGTTTTTCCTCACTTGTAAGACAAATGTCAGGAAAACTTCAATGCCCAAACGGTCCCGGAAATCATATGGCCATCATCATCCTTATCATTATCATCATCCTTCACCGGTGTGGAAAGAAACGGGAAGCTACCACATCTACAATTCCCTAGTAAAGCTGCAAGCATAGCATGAAAATGCTATGATTGCAGTGAAGGACCTGCCTTCGGGCAGAAATACTATGGATGGATGGATTTTGGGATTCTTTGGTCTATATTTGCTTCATACTTTGAGAACCTTTAGTACATATTTAGCCAATTTTTAATAGAATTAAATTCTATCTTTGATCATCATCATGATGTAGTTTTAAGGGAATTAGGCCACTGTTTGTTCTGATATCGAATCAGCCGTCCAGGAGTTTCTTCAATACCGTGTATGGTCATTCTTCTTTTCTTGAACCGTTTTTCTTTATTTTTTGACACTAGCCCAGGATGTTCCTTGGCTTCCTTCAAGAGTTTCTGCCATACCTCTCTATTTTGGGCAACTCTTTTCTAGTTCCTAAATCCTGCTCTTGGTGCATCCTCTTAAAACCCATCCTCCTACCGAATGTTTTGTTTAAGGTGGTTTCCCTCAAGGAGCTGAAAAGAATACCTTCCTATCTGAGTGGTTTTCAGATATTCGCATAATGGCTCATTATACAGCTGATAAAGCTCAAATTTTCTTCCATCATTCAATACTATACCACACATTTTCCAAAGAATCTTATGTTTAATTCATCCGAGCCGGGTTGCATTATGTTTGGAAAGCACCGAAGTTTCTGCTTCCTTGAAGAATGTCGATCTAATGAGGATCTTATGTAGGTGGATATTCTGATGGTGTGCAATTTTTAAGTAATCCAGGGAATATTGCGTTGTATTCTGATCACATGTTATATCCATCATTGTCTATAATTTTGGTCCTTGATGAATGCAGAGGATACTCCAAAATATCTGCATTTGTTTCAAAAGCATCAAACTTAAAGAAATACTTTTGAAATAGTACAGCCTGGGAACTACAAGTAAACCCCCAGAAAACATGTGAATTACTAATATTCTCTCTCTTAGACTCCATGATGCACCAATCCCTCTGAGACGATGCGTAACATTTACAGATAATGGAACAAACCTCTACACAGTATTGCCACAAAAACGATCTTCGCTTATTCCTGACTTTGTAGTAGATACTTAAATATATTTTTGTTTTATTAGTAACACGTTATCCCAAATATGTATTGGGACTTTATGAGCACGCAGTATTTCAAGGAGATTAATCTTATATATAAAAATCAATGTTTGTTTGCTTGTTTGTTTGTTTATTCATGTTCTATGCGCTGCCATACCGCTAATCCGATTTTGATGGGTTTTTTGCAAAATGTTTAGGAGATTCCCGGGATGAACATAGCCTATAAGACAGTTGTGATGTTCAATCCCTTCACCCCTAAAAATCACCGTTTGTAGTGAAAAACGTGAAATAAAGTCCCTATTTTGACGCTTAACTGGCTTACGCTGCCTAAACCATAACAAATACACGAAACTAATGTACATAGAATTGAATATCTCAAAAAACTCTATTAAAAAGTCCGCAACAGCATATGTTTATCTTCTACGGATAACTCACAATAACCATTTTTTTTTCATTATGCCAATAATATCGGGATAAGCAGATTCCCGAACACCGCACGGCTGGTGGTAAAAACATATTAGTATTTATTTATGAGTAGCAGCGCACGCCGGGTATTAGCTAGTTATAGGGCCTGTATAAAATGATTGGGAAATATTAACTTAGGATTGTACAACCGCGCGGCTATGAACCTCTGAGTTCGGTAATGCCAGTGAGTGAATTACTCAGTCAGTTAGATAGCTATATATTTTAAATGGTACCTGTTATTTTGTGATCGTACTGAAGATTTTTTTTTGTTTTGTAATAAAATTTATAGTCTTTCAGTAAGCCTTTGACATAATTCAGAGATATAATCATTATGTCATTTTAAACAACTTGAAATCTTGTAGAAATTTATCTACTTGCCCATGAATAACAAATTTTTAGAATATTTATTACAAAATGCTATTATGCGTATATGCGAAGGTTACTTATCTATATACACAAGACGTTCTCCTTCGCTAAGAATATTTATAATGATTTATAATCAAGTACTGCCATCACTAAAGTATCCAGATGTTTCTATGAATTTCATTTTATTTTCAAATTTGTCATACACAATTGCTACGTGACTATTTTTTAATGGAACGTTTGTATGGAATAACAATGTAAGTACAATTCGCTGAAGAGTATAATCTTCTTCTTCTTCTTCAAAAACACTGCAGCCCAAATAAGGACCTTCACTTCTTGTGGTAATATAGTTCGCAATCTTCTTCTTCTTCTTCTTCTTCTTCTTGTATCTTGTAAGCCCATGTTTTCCCTTAACAGAGATTTAGGCGCTCTCCCCCTACAGGGAAGAATTTGAACCATATTAATTTAGTTACACTTGTTTTCGTATAGATGTCATTTGAGTGGTTCGTGGTCAGCGTTCCGCCTCATACTTACATTTAGGAAACCAAGGTAGTACTAGGACGGGAAAATTCGGTAAATTTTGCTTAGAGGCCTTTACATTCAGACTTAATGATCTTTTACGAGCCTGAAAATCTTCAGACTCGAAACCCACGACTTGAAGTCCCTCCCGGAGGACTTGCTCCTTGGATTTTTTATACTAGCATATACATTTCGACATTTTTCTGACAATAATCTTAACTTCCAATAAATCGCTCTGAAATTATATATTTACTAGCTAAATCCCAGCGTGCGCTGCTACGCCTAAATAAATTATGTATGGTTTTTAAAGTTTCAGGCAAACTCCTAATGTAATTGTTTTAGAGTATAATAGGCAGCGGGTAAGCACTGTCCGTACCTTGAAAACACGTATGTACAAACGTGTACATTGCGGCGAATCACGATTGCTAGAGTTAATTTTTGATTTCGGATATCAGGTAAATCCTTTCTTTTAATTGTCGAATTTCACTGGTTTTCACAAAACAAACATCAACTTCTCACTACACCCAGATAAAATATGTGATCAAATCAACACCAACATAATATCCACTGCAAAAATATATATACCCAGAGGTGTAAATAGAAAATAGAAATGTTTCTGGAATCAAGATTTAGATATATTAAAAACCGAAAGAGACAATGCAAGGACCAGAGCAGAAGAAACAAAGTCAACAGAAGATATAATTTCATGGAGAAAACTTGCAGCTAAAATGAAGAGAGAAATTGCTCTTGCAAAACAGTCAACATTTAATAAATTCATCTCCAAAATAAATTATCGGAAAGATAGTCAACGCGTCTTCAAACATGTTAACAAATTATCAAACAAAAACTAAAAAATCAACAAACAACCACTAAAAATCAACAACAAATTATTAACCAACGACAATGAAATTGCGAAAGCCTTTGCAATACATTACTCCAATTAACAGAAAAGAACAAATAATAAACAAACACTCTTCAGTAACAAAACAGCAAATAAAAATGATCAACACTGAACAACCAAATACAATCCAGTCACCAACTAATGACATATTTACAAAATCATTTACAAAACATGAACTACATTGGCAATAAATCAGATACAAAACAAAAAAAAACGCCTGGTGATGATAATATCCATGCAGAATTTCTTAAACACATGGGGCAAAATGCCAGATCAACTCTATTGGAACTATATAATGTATCATGGAAAAAAATCCACCGTTCCCACCAAATGGAAGAAAGCTATAATTATTCCCATACCTAAAAAGACAAAGATCCAACAAACATCGAAAGTTATAGGCCAATCTCTCTCACAAGCATTATGTCGAAAACAATGGAAAGAATGATAAATAGCCGATTAAAATGGTACATCGAAGCTCAAAATATATTAGTATTTGAACAAGCTGGATTTAGACAAAATCGTTCAACAAATCAACAAGTTGTAAGTTTAAGTCAACATATCAAAGACAGTCTAGATAAAGGAGAAATAACAGCAGCAGTTTTCATAGATCTTAAAAATGCATTTGACTCCATTTGGAAAGAAAAACTCATATTGAAACTAGCTAAATATGGAATAAGGGAAAATATGCTTAGGTGGCTTCAAGACTTCATAGGACAACGATATTGCAGAGTGAAGTATGAAGAAGAAACATCAAAATTCAAACAACTGAGAACTGGTGTCCCACAAGGAGCTGTCCTGAGCAGTACATTATTCAATCTCTTTCTCAACGACATCATATGTGCCATAAAAAACATAAGAGGAGTCAATGCTCTTATGTACGCAGATGATCTTGTCATCTGGACGTCTACAAAAAAAATCCTCAAATAGATCTGCACTAACAAATAGACTCAACGAAGCATTACATTCCATAGGACAATGGGCAGAAGAAAATGCAATGACATTCAACCTTAATAAAACGACTTACCAAGTATTTTCACTGTGTCATCAAGCCCCAAAATTGAATCTCTTACTGAACAATCAACCAATTTCACAGTCTCATGATTCTAAATACCTTGGTGTAATTTTTGATAACAAACTAACCTGGAAAAAACAAATAGACAACATAATCACAAAATCTCAAAAACGCCTTTCTGTACTTAAACGTCTAGCTGGAAGCACTTGGGGTAGTGCGACTTCAACCTTGAACATTACCTATAAAAATTACCTATAAAATGTACATTGATGCTTTACTGTTGCGAACCACTCATCACAGCTTCTTCTCAGCAGCTTATGAAACTACAGAAACTACGAAATCAAATCCTTCGGCTCATTACAGGTGCAATCAAGACGACTCCAATAGACGCGTTGCTGCTTTTTACACATAACCTAGACATCAAAACAGAAATTGAGATGGCATCCATGAACCTCTATGAAAAATTGATCAGACTCCCAGATGATAATTACTGGTCCAATTATCATAACAATGATAGAAAATTGAAAACTCAACAAGGCTTTCTGCAACATGCTATAGAGCTACAAAGTAAATATCACATACAAAATAACCCAGAAAAACTACCTGTACAAGATAACCCTCTAAATCTCTACATCCCTACGCACAGTCTAGACCTCTTAGAAGAAGGACTGATTAAAGCAAACACCAACCCTGAAATACTAAGATTATGTGCCCTGGAAACAATAGAAACAAAATACCCCTGTTCTAAATGGTTACATATATATACAGATGGCTCTAAGCTCGATCACAATGGCCCTGTGGGAGCTGGAATCCATTGCTCACTCTTCTCTCTATACACTCCACTTGGACCAAATAAAACGGCTTTTGATGGAGAAATAAAGGCAATTCATACTGCACTTTCACAAATCATATGCCGTCAACAAATCAATGACCATATCGTCATTCTGTCTGATTCCAAAGCTGCCATACAAGCAATAACATCATTCAAATCAGCTCAAAGCAAGGAAGTAGTAGATTGCAATAAACTACTCACTGACCTTTATCAAAAACATAAGACAGTAGTATTACAATGGATACCATCTCACTGCGGAATCAATGGAAATGAAATAGCCGATATGCTGGCAAAACGAGGAGCAATGTGTTTACAGCAACCTAATTTAAACACATCTTATCGCTCAGCAATAAACTGTATCAAACAAATGATAAAAAACACATTCTCAACCAATCTTCAGATCCGAATTCAAGAAAAACAGTGGAAAAACACCATACACACTACACCAGATGCACCTCGAAAGGAAGCTGTAGCATATTTTCGACTAAACACAGGACATGATTGTCTTGCAGCTCATCTACATCGGATTGGAATCTACAGAAGTCCTCATTGCCCACTGTGCTCCACGAACACCAACATGGACAGAAACCACCTGCTACAGTGTCAGGCACTTCACTCTGCTACGCTGAAGGATAGATACTGGGAAGCAAGAGCCAAACTTTTGTTTTGCTATAATGTTCTTTTGTATTAATTTATTGCATATATTTTTGTTTTCTCATAATTATGGACAATGACTTCTGTCAAGTCCCCTGCATTTGTATAAATAAATTTTAAATTTATTTATATATTTAATGTAAACGTAGATGTTTGAAAACAAATGAGACGCGTTTGTTGCTTCACTTGCAACCAGATCATATTATTTATTGCCAAGGGATCGCAATATTGTAAGAATGCACCCTAGTGGAAAAAATTCTAACCAACATTATAGGTATTAATTAATCTCCGATGTCTTATAATGTAAATATGTCAATTATATTTTTCTACAACGTTATATCCTGGGAAATAATTCGTTTGAGAAACTGCAAACAGTGGTTTATTTTTTTTATGGTATAATCAATTGCTTCTTCTTCGGCTTTCTCCACTTATAGATTTGCCGTCTTCAGTTTCCATTTATCTCTATCATTCCAATCTCCCTCCTCCAAATTCCTATCATCCATTATAGTTCTGACGTAGGTTTTCCATTTCCATCTTGGTCTGCCACGTTTATCTCTTCCAGGGGGTGACCATTGGCATATATTTTTTGGCCATCTTTCATTTTCCATTCTTTGTACATGGCCATACCATTTAAGCGTTTGATTTTCAATCCTCTTAACAACAGATGTGGTGACATTCATTTCTCTCCAAAGGAATTCATTTCTTATTTTATCCTGTCTTTTTTTTTTTTGGAGGCTTCTTCTAAGATAATAAAATTCAACTGTTCTAAGTCTACGTGAATACATCAACTGTTCTAATTTTATTCTTTTGTCTTCTTCTTCTTCCTTCCAAGTATTAGGCCAAGGCCTGTTACGATCCTATAGAAAATTTTCCCTCCAGCGTTTCATAGGACGGCCCAGTGATCTTCGTCCTCTTGGTATATAATTATAAACAGCTTTGGGGATCCGATTTGAACTCATTCTTTCAAGGTGGTGTTTCCAATTTAGTTGGTACTGTTTAATATATTCCAAAATTGGCGTAGTCTTCAATTCTTTTAAGATATGGGTGTTCCTTTTCCGATCCCATCTGGTATAACCCGCTGTTCTGCGCATGAATCTCATTTCACAAGCCGTTATTTTGCTTTCATGTTGTTTTCTTAGTGTCCATGCTTCACTACCATAGGTCAACACTGGTCTAGCCAAAGTGTTATATAAACGTAATCTGGTGTTTTTTTGTACAAGGGATGGTTTCATAACTTGATTAATAATTCCTAAACTTTTATTATAACTAGTAACTTTTTCAGGGATATCCTTTTCATCCCAGATAGAGAGATAATATCCAAGATATTTAAATTGATTAGATCTCTCTAAAATTTTATTCTGGAGACAGATTTTACTTTGTATGGGGTCCTTCCCATGAAATGCCATAATTTTAGTTTTGTTAATTGATATTTCCATATTAAGTTTGGCACCTATTTTTTGTAAATTATAAATTGATCGTTGCAAATCATTTTCGGAAAGTGCCAGAAGAGCTAAATCGTCTGCAATAATTCCGTCAAAGACCAATTTTCACTTCCATATGACAAAATATTCTGTATTATGCTCTTATAAATTTTCATTTTAGTTTCCTTTGTAATATTTTTATTCCAAATTATTCCACGTAATGTCTTAGTTGCGTTTTTTTTGCCATTGCAATTTTAGTCTGTATATCTCCCTCATAGGCAACTAAACTTGTAATTATTGACCCAAGATATTTAAAAAATTCACACTTTTTTTATTTTCCCTGTTTCGAGTATGAGGTCATCCACATCCTTTCCCAAACACCTATATTCTGTTTTCTGTAAATTTATATTTAGTCCCCATTTTTATATTCTTCCATTAGTTGCTACTAATGTTTTTTATATTATCTCCCGCAAGCACTATCAGCTGACATTCGTGCAGTATATATACAATCTGGAAGCCGTATTTCTTAGAAAGTGAGTCGCTGCAAAATAATGCTATAACCTATTCAGAATGTTAAAAAGGGGGAGCTTTCTTTAATATGATGGACATATTTGATAAATTCGAAGTGAAACACGACTGTGATTGGTTGTAATTAAATAATCATTGAAATGTGATTGGTCATTGACTGCCATTTGGGACATGAATTATATAGTCATTATAATTTGTTCCCCATAAAGATCAAGTCATTTTCTCTATTCGCCTATCCATCTCTCTGTAGCCCGAAAATTTCATAAGAGCCTTATTCTCAAATACTGGTAAACCTTTCTTCTCCCTTAAAGCCACAGACTATGTTTCACATCCATATGATATGGCAGAGAGAATAACCGTTTTATATATTTTTTGTTAACTTTATTTTTAGAGAAGTTCGGATGACAAGAACCTCTGTAATGAATAACACAATGTGTTTCTAGAGTTTAGCTTATGTTATTTCCTTTTTGCACCTCATTCCTGTTTGTCATTATTAGGGTTCGAAAATTGAGAAAAATCCTTTTTTCTTTTTTGTTTTAAATCTAAAGACGAGGCCCAACATAAAATATATATATTAGATGATTAGAGCGCTAAACGTACAGAGTTTGGAGATTCGGGTTCAAATCCCGACTCAAGCATTCATTTTTCTTTTGATATCATATAGGCCTATATATATATATATATATATTGGGTCATTGAAGGCCAAAACATGATAGATTTTATCCGTCCTTCTTCGACTTTTTTGTTTATTGGTCCTTTTTTAACCTTCTTCGGGTCTTAACCCTTAAATTCGTAATGTATCCTTTTGGATACATCAGTTGGTTCAGTTAATGTAATATTTTTAATAAATCAGAAGAAAACGAACATCTAGGCCCTTCCCCCACCCCTTGGGATACCTCGGTCGTCATGACCATACTCCCAAGTCCTAGGTGCTTGTCCTCCCCATCCTATGTTCACGTCCACGTTCAAGTTCACGGTCCTTAAACCAACACCCCTAGGGAGAGGGTGTTGGAGTTGCAACTTCTGGGAATTGCTGAGCTTCGTAGTCGCCAGGTCGCTCATTCCTGACGACCCCACAGTTGGTCCACGGGCTCCATGAGCCTAGCCGGGAGGATTGCTGTCGCAGATCCACCGACCATTCCCCTGTTCTGCCTCCAGGGACGTGTCCTGCAGCCGTTGTGAGACCGGCTAGGGCTACAAGCCCAACAGTGTGAGACTTTTAGTACATCCAGGTGCTCATCTCCTGGCGACCCCACAGTTTGTCGACGAGCCCGTAGGCTGAGCCAGGAACCAGTACAGTTGCTCCCCTCTGCACTGGTCCGAGCCGAGCCCTGGTGTGCCCCCAGGGACGCCTTCTGCTGCTGTTGTGGGCCAGCACGGAGCTCGCAAGCTCCAACAGATGAGCAAATAGTACGACAAGGCGCTCAACTCTTGCCTACCCCACTAATGGTTCACGAGTCCCTTGGACTTGACCGGGAGGACTGTCTAGCAGATCCACCGACCTTTCCCCCAGTGCACCAGCTGGGGACGTGTTTGGTTGCTGAAGTGGGTCCAGCCTGAGCATTAGTACGTCAGGTCGCTCAACTCCTGACTACCTCACAGATTGTCCTTGGGTCACTCGGTTCCAGAGTCAGCGCTAAGTTCCCTCAGCCAAAAGACCGCGCTTCCTCCTTTCCCGAGCTTATTGACCTGGTGGTAATTCCCAGCATTACGCCCGGTATTGTCCCAACCAGCCCGTTCGCAAGACTAAGCCTAGTCGTGTAGCTGCTGTGAGGCAGCCCACTGAGCAATGTAGGCATCCAGGGTGCTCATCTCCCATGGTGCCCCCACAGATGGTCTCGGGTTCCATTGAACCAAGAGAAAGGAGCTTCTGATCTCCAGTCTTCCACCGCTCAACTAACAGCGGCCCATGCTCCCGCTTGTGGGCCGGGACGTACAGGTTTGACAGCAGGCCCCTCTAATAAATTTTCCTGCTGACCCCACTCATGGTCCGCGAGTCCATCGGACTTGGAAGGGAGGACTGACTAGCAGATCCACCGACCTTTTCCCCACTACGCCACCGAGGGGACGCGTTTTGCTGCTGGAGTGGGCGCAGCACGAGCTATGTAGTACGTCAGGTCGCTCGAGTCCTGACGACCTCACAAATGGCCCGCGGGTCCGGACTGGACCTAGCCGGGAGGAATGCAAGCAAACCACCGACCGTTCCCCTATCCGCCACCCGGGGACGCGCCCTGTTGCTGTTGTGAGCACAGCTGGGGCCCGACGGACCCCCAGGGAGAAGAAAACGAACAAAAATAAACCACTTAAATGTTTGTCTAATTATACAATATACCTAATAATAACAGTTATACAAGATTCCGTTTTCACTGCGGTCCGCCACATTCAAATAACTAACAGAAGGAAATTTGTTTTTAGCCAATTTAAGGGTTAATTGCTTTTTTTACAGCGTTACCTTATTTTGACGAAATTTATACAATTTTTATAATTCAAGAAACCGCGCAGAGTCCAATCCAGTTCCAACTTCTTTTAAAAACACTATCTAGTCTTATTTTCTAAAGAATTTTCACATTCAAAACACTTTTGTTCCGCGAGAAACTAATGAACCCTCAAAAAATATCACATTTTATAGGATATCTTCAGGTCTTTTTAAAGGTTTTTATAGGCATTTTGTAGGTCCTCAACTTCCAAGCCCTAGTAATTATTATTTGTAGGTATTTTAATTTGTTATTAATTAGTATAGCTACACCAATGCAAATTAAGCAGCCGAAATGAAATTTTTAAGAAGAGTAAAAGGATGCACTAGAATGGACCAGATAAGAAACGAGGATACCTGTGAAGAACTGCAGATCTACTCCATAAAAGAAAATATATTTAACAACAAGATTCAGTGGAGAGAACATGTAGAAAGAATGGAAGAAAATAGATTACAAAATAAAATCTTACATATTTTTCTAGAGGAAGAAGAGATGTCTGACGTCCTCGGAAGAGATGGTCTTAGATCTGTTAGTGAAGACGGAACAGGCAACTAATGCCTAAACTAGGAAGTGAAGAAGAAGAAGAAGGTATTTTAATTTAGCATCTTCTTCAAAATTTCCTTCATTTGTCATTGGATATACATTTCCACTATGTTATGTAATGTAGGCTATTTCTATATGTGACATTATTTTTCTTTACATTATTATTTATTTCCAATCCCAGTTTCTTAATGTTATTTAGTCGAAAGTGTGTGTTGCCTTCTAACATTTTCTCACTATCGTCTAATACTACATCATCAGCATATACCAACAGCTGATTAATATCACTGAGTTGTCTGCTTTCTTTATCCTCCAAGGATTTCAGTAGAATTATGCAGGACTACAAATAAATTTAAAATGATGGCCAGAGCCCGGATTTGTATGCGAAATGTATGTTTTGTTTTACGCCTTTTTTTTTGTCTATACTGGTTTTCCTTCTTGTTTTGGCTTTTTCTTTTTGTTTTACCTGTTTGTTAACTTTCTTTAATTCTCACATAGACACAAGGACAGGACACACACACCCAGACCCAAGGTGGTGATTTAAAATCCCCTACCCCGCCAGGAATCGAACCCGGGTCGCTGGAGTGCAAGGTAGGGACTCTACCGACTACGCCACGGCGACGGACAACCATTAAAAAGAGTGCATAAATGATTTACATGTTAAGTGGTCCTTTCACAGACAATTTGAGCGGTATTTGTTAATGCATAGAAATGCATATTCCAGAGGAAAATGCATATACCGGAGGAAAATGCATATTTTATTCCTAAATGTGGTATTGAATTATAATTTTCCCTTCAGCTAATTACTAGTAATTAATTAAATATTAATTAACATTTTTTAATTAATAAAGTCTCTGCAATCCATTGGATATTAGCGTAATGTGCATATTTACATCTGTGTAAGAGGCTAATACCCGTGGGCCTTGAGAAATAATATTACGGTATTGCTAAAATCGCATTTGATAAGCTTAATGAAGTATTAAATAAAAATCCTGGCTAAAATATAATTCGTTAAATTAGCAACATGCTCTCTGGCGATAGTGAAAAACTGTAACAGAGGAGAAATTCGCTGAAGAAGAACTTTGGTGTTTTTCACATGTACCTGTGACATCATTCTGTGCCGAAATCACTTTTTCGGTACGTGAAAACTACGTAACAACTGCGTCATCGAGTCGTCCCTCTGCAGTGATATTATAGAACAGTTCCAAATTCCTGTCTTCGTTATCCTCTCCCCTACGTACCTACCCCTTCCTTCTTTGTGCGCTGCGTGTGACTGCGCATCTTCCTCTCGTTATCGAAAGCCTCAAATAAGCTGTGCAAGTTAATCATATTTTCGGCCCCGCTATACACGAGGATCGCAGAGTTGCACAATCTAGCCAATATGCCATATATTGCGACCCAAATTAATGACAGAGTGGAACACATGTTCCAAACTATTCAAACTCATTCGAACCCTATTGTTCGCAATATAGGACACGGGCTACAGCGGCGTGCTGTCCACAAAAACATATTTACCAGACCCCCATGATGGACCAGATAACAGAAATGAGAACTGTGCTACAGCTAGAGTAGAGTGGCTCATTCCACTCGGTCGGCTTTCGGACTCTCTGCTTGTCTCGCCAGTGGTTTCCGATGCCCTGCTCTAGAGAGGAAACATCTCATTTCATCTATAGAACTCCATTTCCACAAACATATAAAATAAATTTACAAAACACCATTCAAAACAATAGAACACCAACGCCACTAACTAGTGACAATAGACGAAAAACCACGTAACGATAGCCACAAAGGTATTAGCCGCCAGGGAGCTACAACTGGTTCCAAACGCGGCACACTGGGCGGCGCTACGCGCTGCCAACACATAGATAGATAGTATCAGGGTCATCATCAACTTTGTGTTCGTCGTGGACAGGTCGACGGTAGCTCGAGAGAGCTTTTTGGTTTCATCAGTCCCATAAGCCAGGGTAGGGCAACCCGGACTGTGAACCCTAGCCCTCGGCTGGACTGATTGTGTGTGTGTATGTATATAACAATATTATTTTTATTATTTGATTTTTTTAATTATTGATGACCGAGTTTGTTAATTTATTCATATCTTTTGACGGTCAAGAAGATGAATTTTTTGTTAAATTATTTGTATTATCTGACTTATGATTCTCATTAAATGTACTTTTTTTAGTTAACGTATGTTTACTAATTGCGTAGCTAGTCATGTTTGGCATTGATATATATTCTAAAGCTTTCTCAAGCCAAATCAATTCTATTTTTTCCTTCTAGCTTCCACGATTGTGTGGCACTTTTGGAAACCAACCACGGTCTGCCTACCATTTGTGGGGGTTACGAAACCCAAAACCACGCTGACTGCTACCTTTTGTGGGTAAGTGAACCACACTACTGCTACCATTTACGACGTTAGAAAAGCAAACCTCGCTCTGCGTAACACTTGTCCGGGATCGAGTTTTGTTGATGCTGTATTTATTAATGTGATCGTGATGTTCAAAGATGTTATCAGCAAGAAAGCAGCCTGCCTCGGGCCCATGAAAGGCGGCTATTAATTCATCTTTCTTTCCCTGATGAACATACATACAAATATAGATACTGATTACTAAATGCATACAGTGAGTGATTTTGTTACAGGATAGTGATCAACTACTATACTTGAATAATAACAAAGGGGCGTTGTATAAAAGATAAGCTTTTAATATAAACAAGTTGAATATTAAAACTAATAATAAATTAATAACATAAGATGATTCTTGATCAATCAATCAAGCATAGCTTGTAGAAATAACTGAACAAATAACGTACCAGACATAATGCCACACTCACACAGATGTCCAAGCTTTTTAGGAATCACTTCTTCCGTACATAGCTGGACTAACTCAAAATCGACCTCTTCTCGGTCTTAATCAACTTGTCTATACATAGACCACCATATTAACTTCCCAACTGCATGGTGAGTTAGAATTGGATTCCACTTTTTGAATCCGCTTTTAAGTAACTAAACGCCACTTGCTAGGCTGATCGAATGATGATGTTCGGTAAGAGTACAATGCATATAAAGGTTCACAAGTAGAGGGGATATGCGCTGTAGAGATGCGCGGCAGAAAGGATGAAAAGGGAAGGGGTAGCCACACGGAAAAGAGGACATTGGCATATTTCATAAATGTTCTGTAGTAGGGAGGAGAACAAAGATACCATACTGAACCGCAGAAAGGCACTTTCGGTTCAATAACTCCCCCTGCGCCCTCCGGGTAAAAGAAAACAGTCCATAAACTTCAAAATAATGTCCGGTAGAAGAATCCCACGTTGGGAGGGGCACATCAACACTATCAGATTCCAGCGGTAAACTTCAATACAAATCTTCCATCGTCCCCTAAATCACAATCACCACACTCGCTTCCATGTTGACTATCCAGGCGCTGAAAATCAACTCCAACTGGACTCAGTCGCCATAGTGCAACTCTGCGGTGTTCCAGGTGAAGAACCGGGTGACGATACTATAGTTGGATTGCCGGAACGCAATCCCGCTCCACCGCCTTCCAGGAATCTGTAGTTCTAGAGCCACTATGTCGGTCAGCTGGGCACTCGGGGGTCGGCCGGATCCTCCAAGCGCTCGACTGCCGAACATTCCAGGCTGCGTCGTAATGCCAATGTTTAAGGAAGGGTAAACTGAAACAAAAAACAGGCGAAGACAGGAAAACGGAACCACAGACATACTAATTCAACATGTGCCATAATACAAAAGGTTTTTGTAACCAATATCTAGTTTAACATACAGATATATTTTTACTACAAACATGCTTGGATTTACTCCATAGCATTACATAGTTTAATTTGACTGACATGTTGTATTTAAAACGTGTCCATGGACGCTTACTAACTTCTAGTTACCCTCGTTTTAGAGTTTAGTTAGCGTCTCATTAGCAAAACCTGGACCACGTATACAGAAACTCACTCTAGCAACTCCTACAACCAAAAGGTTGGCACAATCAGCTCATATACCAATATACATAAGTAGCTTACTCTAATATCCCGAACAAATATATATACAAACAAACCACGTAAAAAACTAAGATCGACACTCTCTAGAAAGATGTCCATAACGCTGACATTTCCAACATTGTAAGTTACTTTTCGATTGCCAAGAAGAACGATTCGCAGAAGTATTAGGTTTACTCAAATTATCAGGCTTACTTTTTTCACTGAAGTTCCTCTGTCTTTCCGCAATCTCGAAATCAGCCACTTTCCTAGCCAAGACACACATTTCGGCTACATTTGAGGTTTCGTAGCAAAAACCAAATGCTGTCTGGTGGCCGGGGACATATTTTGTAGAATAATGTCAATTAACTTTTCTTCCGAAAATAGAGGGTTCAATACAAGTGAAGCTCCTTGAATATTGGAGATAAACTCCAGCAAAGATTCTTTTGAAAGTTGGAATCGTCGTGACACAAATTTAATCCAATAGTCCTCTAATAATCTAGGAGGCAACAACGAACATTTCACATATTCTAAACTCTCCATCCAAGTAAATCTCAATTTAACAACTTCACTCCAAACCTTCAATAGTATTCCTCCAATGCAACTCAAAATCGAGTTTACAAAATACTCATCGGGAACCAATTTCAATTCGAAGATCGAGTTAAGTTTAATAAGGAAGACAACTAGCAATTCCTTATCATCACCATCGCAAGGATCAACTTTTCTAATTAACTCTCGAAAAATTCGCTGATTATTTTCCTCCGTATGAGAAGAAAGGTTGGGGACCGTTCCACTAGAAAAATCCTTGATGGAGCTAAGTCTACGATCACTTATATTCTTGTTCTGTTCTGCAGAATAATCTTCCTGAATTGCGCTGTCTACAATAAACTTACGCTTAATTAATGTTTGTTCAGCCGGGGAGAGAGAATTCATATGAATTTTAAGTCGCTGACGTAGTATATTTACATCGCCTTCCACTACAATGCCTAGTAAGCTTAACTCTCGGACGAGATTATCTTTTGATATTACATCTATCCAACTAGGCATGTTTACAAAGTACAATAAACAAAAGATGTAAACAACTATAAGCGAACGTAGCCTAGTATGCATAAATCACTCTCTGTTTACGTATAAAGAAAGATGAGTCAATATCATTTACGTAACATAATACAAACGCGTAAATTAATGTTTTTCATTAACTTTAACATAAATACCAAGTATCGAAAACAAATAGTTGTCCGCAGGGTAATATCTCTGAAAAAATGTCGATTTTCTAATTCCAAACTTCATTTACGACCATACAGAGTTTATACCCTTGTCTTGGCACTTGAAACCAAAACTCCGAAACTTGAATAGAAAATTTTAAATCAATACTACTAGAACCACAGTTAATAAAATACAGCATATCTTTCAAAGTGAAAGATACAAAACCACACGCTCTGCGCACCATTTGTGGCACTTTTGGAAACCAACCACGGTCTGCCTACCATTTGTGGGGGTTACGAAACCCAAAACCACGCTGACTGCTACCTTTTGTGGGTAAGTGAACCACACTACTGCTACCATTTACGACGTTAGAAAAGCAAACCACGCTCAGCGTAACACTTGTCCGGGATCGAGTTTTGTTAATGCTGTATTTATTAATGTGATCGTGATATTCAAAGATGTTATCGGTAAGAAAGCAGCCTGCCTCGGGCCCATGAAAGGCAGCTATTAATTCATCTTTCTTTCCCTGATGAACATACATACAAATATAGATTCTGATTACTAAATGCATACAGTGAGTGATTTTGTTACAGGATAGTGATCAACTACTATACTTGAATAATAACAAAGGGGCGTTGTATAAAAGATAAGCTTTTAATATAAACAAGTTGAATATTAAAACTAATAATAAATTAATAAATTAATTTGATTCTTGATCAATCAATCAAGCATAGCTTGTAAAAGAAATAACTGAACAAATACCATACCAGACATAATGCCACACTCACACAGATGTCCAAGCTTTTTAGGAATGCCTTCTTCCGTACATAGCTGGACTAACTCAAAATCGACCTCTTCTCGGTCTTAATCAACTTGTCTATATATGTAGACCACCATATTAGCTTCCCAACTGCATGGTGAACTAGATTCGGATTCCACTTTTTGAATCCGCTTTCAAATAACTAAACGCCACTTGCTAGGCTGATCGAATGATGATGTTCGGTAAGAGTACAATGCATATAAAGGTTCACAAGTAGAGGGGATATGCGCTGTAGAGATGCGCGGCAGAAAGGATGAAAAGGGAAGGGGTAGCCACACGGAAAAGAGGACATTGGCATATTTCATAAATGTTCTGTAGTAAGGAGGAGAACAAAGATACCATACTGAACCGCAGAAAGGCACTTTCGGTTCAATTGTAATACTGTTTAGCATTCAGTACTATATGTTAAATAATATACAAAGGAAAAGTGGATTAATCTTTGCCTTCTATGGGCCCGGGCAAAGGAATGTGGATATAGTCACTCAAAACTTTCAAACTCAATGTAATAAAAAGCTAGGATGGCACATCGCAATTCTATAAACCCTTCTTCGCTGACAGACGAAGGAGCTTCACTCATGAAAACCTTCCTTATTTGCTGTAACTGCCAAGAATATAACATTACCCACAAAGCAAATAATTTATTTGATTTTTATTACAATCTATTTTTGCATATTTAGGGTGTAGATTTTCTATAATTTTTCATGCATTTTTGCATGCATATTTAGTACTTTATTTTGCATACAAATCCGACTCTAATAATGACGATAGTGAAGAGATACTAAGGACCAACACACACACACACTCTATTGAGGAAAAAATTGAAACTGGAATTAAAAACCTATAAAATTTAATATATCCACACATAGAAATACATTATATAGTGGAAATGGACAGTTAATGACAAATGAGGAAAAATTTGAAGAAGTGGCTGAATTCAAATCTTAGGAACAATAATTACAAATAGGAATGAGATGAACAACTAAATTAAACATAAGCGTAATTCTTGAAATGCATGTTATTGTGTATTACAGGGACTCTTGTCGTTTCAACCTCTCTAAAAAAAATTAAACTGAAAATATATAAACCTGCTAGTCTCCCAGCTGTATTATATACTTTAAAGGAGGAGAAAAGATTAAGTATTTGAGAATAAAGTTCATAGGAAAATGTTTGGACGAAAGAGAGATGAATCAGACAGACGAACAATCTCCATAGCGCGACAGGCCTAGAAGGCACATGGTTAATCACCGGCGTCTGGCTTCACTTGTACATGTATTAATCATAGAGGTAGACGATCATAAGCCAGTGTAGGGGTGATATGACTATCATATCGGTCCCCCAGCCGTTATAGCTGATTTTCTCAACCTGGAGAGTCGCTACTCGTTGCAGCTACACTAATTTCTCATGACGCTGGTTGAGAACCGGTCCCACACTGGCCGAAATTCGATGAGAAAATTACAGAGAGTCGAATTGAGAAGACTTATTAACGATGAGCTGCATGGTCTTTATAGGAAACTAGATATGAAAAAATTAACTCTCGTAGACTGCGATGGGCAGGACATGTGACACGAATGGGAATGAAAGGACAGACCTCAATATCAGTTACATGGGAGAAGGAGTCCTTCGGTACGGTGTACCTGGCGGAAGAGGCAACAGTGCACAGACGAAGTGTATGAAAGCAGTAGGTATTTCATACTCAGCACATTATATCATGAAGGATTGTGATACAACTTACCTTCATTTAGACGCTGTTAGTTCGGAGTCTGACGGACACACTTCAAAATTTTAATCATCACCCTTACCTCACAGTGAACTACGAAACATTCAAATATAAAGTAACTAAACTGAATAAGAAGAGCAATTTTAAAACAGAAAATGTATAACATAAAATTGAATACGTCTGAAATAATCTACAGATGTGAGTGACATCATGGACTGTCCTAAATTCTCAAGTAGTAAGTCATTGTATCGCTTGCAATTCCTCGTGCCCCCCTTCGTCCCTTGCTTTCATTCCTTCGTCTATGGACTATACTGCCTTGTAGATTGACGAACGGGCGAATAGTCCTGCAAAACAATCCATCTAGGAGAGACAACTCCGAAATAAAACGGGGCAGCCTAAGCTCTGGAGCTGGGTGAAGGCAATCGTTCTAGGGAGGAAATCCCGAACAATAAACCTGCCATGAAAATGGGCTAACAACCCACTTCAAAGTGTATCTTATGGCCTACATTGCTCACAGTCCCAAGGATCAAGCCTCGGATCAAAGACGGAAATAAAATACGACAAACTCTAGGTTTAAAAGAGCTAAAGAAGATAGACCAATGGACGGGAGAAGAACAAGAGGAAGACCAGCCAAGAGATGAATAAATAGTGAATGCACATCCAATACGTTTTCCTCCGATGAGTGATTTTGTAAATAAATCATGTAGAAGAAGAATACGATTTGAGGGAAGTAGATTATACAGGAGAAGATTGAAAAACAATCGGCCGCGGTGGACTAGTGGTTACGCTCTTTGCCTCTGGTTCCAAGGGTCGCGGGTTAAAACCCGGCCGGGGTCGATGGATTTTTTTAGGATGAAAAAATCCAAGGAACAAGTCCTCCGGGAGGGACTTTAAGCCGTGGGTGCCGAGTCTGAATATTTTCAGGCCCGTAAAAGATCCTTAAGCCTGAATGAAAATGCCTCTAAGTAAAATTTACCGAATTTTCCCGTCCTATATGTCAGTATGAGGCGGAACGCTGATCACGGACCTCTCAAAAAATGACATCTATACGAAAACAAGTGTAACTAAATTAGTATGGTTCAAATTCTTCCGTTAGGGGGGAGAGAGCCTAAATCTCTGTTAAGGGAAAGGTGGGCTTACAAGAAGAAGAAGATTGGAAAACATTAGTTCAGGATAGGGTTATATGGAGAGCTTATGTCCAAGGAGACATGAACCTACGGGTTCAATAGTGAGTTAGTGATATCTGATTGAGGTATTTTTTTCTATGTGCCAGTGTTGTAGGGAACTTAGAATTGACGTATTGGAGTTGCCTCCCTTTACTGTATTTGCATTGACGTGTGAGAAACGAAATTAGAGATGAACGTAGGGATAAGAGAGCAAAGTGGCTCTGACAGGAATAAATCAAACGCCACTTAATGACTCGCATAGATACCCTGTCACAATGTGACACCTTGTCACGCCTGTTAATATCGAGGAACGTGCCAATCTTCCTAACAATCTGTATACAATTAACAAGTACAAAGCAAGACAAATACTCACTGGTATTGGAATTGTGAATACACATTAGGAGATCTTCCAACAAGATGGAGGAACACTTATTCCGTCATTAATCTTCGTTTCTCTCCACAAGCCTCTTTCCTTATTTGTACTTCTCTCAATGCCTATTCTTCATATTAATTTTATCTTCTTATCACATTTAATTAACTGTGATCAACTTCAGACCGGAACAGGTCGCATTGACCTAATCCTGGAAAGGAAGAAGAAGAAGAAGAATAACTATATGTAGACTTCAAAAAGACGTACGATTCAATTAAAAGGGAAAAGTTATATAGTATTATCGCCTCGCTCTGATGGTTAACAGTTTATATAAAAAAGGTACCGCGCGTCAATGCTTGACATGCGGTGTTGTCACGTTTCTCATAGCGCTATGGGCGTTTATTACACAAGGACAGAAGACATTGATTATTCATGTTATTATTTAATTTTTATGTTATTATTTGGTATTGTTTAGCTTTTAAAATTAAAATTATATATGTATTTATTTATTAAATAATTTAATTCCAACATTATATAGCTTGTAGGTCTACATAAATTTAATATTCATACAACATCATGCTGAAAATATTATTATTATTATTATTATTATTATTATTATTATTATTATTATTATTATTATTATTATTATTATTATTATTATTATTATTATTATTATTAACTGTTCGGTCTGAAATATTTTTCCATGCCCGCCACATGTTGAAATCACTTATATATTAAGTAATATAATGTGTAGATATTGTATTATTATTCGAGCTACATATCACAATGAATCACTGATAATTATACCATTAATTACGGTATACAATTTTATAACTAGATCGAATGCTCCACATCGTTCCGTGTTTTAATTGAAACTGAGGGTAGAATAGCAATGTGACAACATCGTGGTAATCGCGGTAGACAAGATCTTTGTATTTTAATAACATATAACAACTGCGGGGAAACAAAGCGAGCCGCTTCTTAAGCATCATAGTGAGACAATAATATCCTGCTAGAGTTTTGAATTCCTAAAAAGATGACATAAATGATAGGGCGCGCGTAGGCAAATAGTTTTCGGATACTTTTGAAATTCACAATGTGTTAAAGCAAGAAGATGCGCTATCTCCTCTACTATTCAATTTTGTACGCTATAAAATATGGAGAGGATGAAGAAGGCGTTCAACTCAATGGTATTAATAAGTTGTTGGTTTATACTGCTAATGTACAGCTCGAGACCAAGCTCTGTGTGTTTGCGGGGGGAAGTGTGGGGAGTGGGAGGAGGTACACTTCTATGCTTCTCATATACTAACAGCTGAGACAGCAAATTCCTTTCAGACACACGGAGCTGGGTCCCGAGCAGTAGTATTATTAGGCGATAGAGAGGAGATAATAAGGACAACATGCATATATTATACTCTATTGTTTGCAGATGATCAAATAATTTTTGCAGGGGATGAAGATGATATGAAATATATGATAAATAAACTAATGGAAGAATATAAAAAATGGGGACTGAATATAAATTACAGAAAACAGAATATATGTGTTTGGGAAAGGATGTGGATGACCTCATACTCGAAACAGGGAAAATAAAAAAAATGTGAATTTTTTAATTATCTTGAGTCAATAATTACAAGTTTAGGTACCTGTGAAAGAGATGTACAGACTAAAATTGCAATGGCAAAAAATGCAACTAAGACATTACATGGAATAATTTGGAACAAAAATATTACAAAGGAAACTAAAATGAAAATTTATAAGAGCATAATACAGAATATTTTGTCATATGGAAGTGAAACTTGGTCTTTGACGGAATTACAAAAGAATAAAATTAGAACAGTTGAATTTGATTATTTTAGAAGAAGCCTCCAAAAAAAAAAACAAGACAGGATAAAATAAGAAATTAATTCCTTTGGAGAGAAATGAATGTCACCACATATGTTGTTAAAGGATTGAAAATCAAACGCTTAAATGGTATGGCCATGTACAAAGAATGGAAAATGAATGGTGGCCAAAAAATATATACCAATGGTCACCCCCTGGAAGAAATAAACGTGGCAGACCAAGATGGAAATGGAAAACCTACGTCAGAACTATAATGGATGATAGGAATTTGGAAGAGGGAGATTGGAATGATAGAGATAAATGGAAACTGAAGACGGCAAACCTATAAGTGGGGGAAAGTCGAAGAAGAAGAAGAGAGTAACGCTAATAAATCGGGACTAGAAGTAAACATCGATAAAACTAAATATATGTTCACACTTAGATTTCCATTATATAATGTAAATTTGCAGCTAATGACAATTGAGGGAAATTTTGACGAAGTGTTTGGTTTCAAATACCTAGGAGCAATAATTACAAAGAGGAATGAGGTGCACAAAGAGATTAAACATAGGCTCAATTCTGGAAATACATGCTATTATGGATTACAGGGACACGTGTTGTCCAAACTTCTCTCAAAAACTTTATAATAATAATAATAATAATAATAATAATAATAATAATAATAATAATAATAATAATAATAATAATAATAATAATACTTTATTTATTCTGGCAGAGTTAAGCCCATAAGGCCCTCTCTTCCACTCAACCAGCACAAATACAAATAAATATTCGACAAATATAGATATACACTATACTAATTATAAACAGTTAAAGATACAATAAATGTAGCAATGTAAATGTCATGTACAAACAACATTTTATAGGGTAATAATAATAATAATAATAATAATAATAATAATAATAATAATATAAATATGATACATTATACGGGAAATACCAATTAATATATATATATATATATAGGCCTATATATATCTTACACTGGATAATAATGAAGTCGAGTTTAGAGCAAATATAAATTTAGATTTCTTTTAAAAGATGCCAATGTCCGGCAGCCCCTTATTTCTTGTGGTAGGAAATTCCAGTTGCGAGAAGTGGAGATGCTATATGACATGGAGTGATGTGATGTTCTATGTTGCGGTATATTAAGTAAGAGACTGTTAATAAAAAACTATCATTCCCCCAGTTATATTATATGAATTAGGGATTAATCTGAGAGCTGAAGTTTTAGTGGAAACATTTTCAATCAGCACAATTTTTGTTTTCTCGCAACGAAACTTGGTATATGCTATTTAATTATCAGAAGAAAGACAAATCCGTAAATTAATAAAATCGAACTCTAAATTTACTTGTTGATGAATTCACTTTGTTTACGCAGATCCAGCGTGATGGATTTTGTGTTATTGTTAAACAGTGTAACAAAAAATGCACTCAGTTTCATTTACCCCCTGCGGATTCTGTTGAAAACTGCACTCGCCATGCAACTGTTTTTGCTCTTCTATTTCTGGTGTCTATAGGGTTTCTCTGCAAGGGCTCTTCTGGTATTTTTAAATTCTAGACAGAACTCCCTCCCATTTTTTAGAATTGCAGATTAGAGAAAGGTTTTAAGTCAAACAGCTCTGCACCTTAGCTGAGTGGTTAAGGCTAGATGCCTTGACAGATGGTACGAGATTTGCGCTGGTTCGAGTATCCATGAGGGAAAAAATTGTTTTCATGGAATTACTGCCAGTATTGTACCGATGCACACCCAGCATCATGAGGAATTTGGGTAGTTGCAGTAAGTAGCATCTCCAAGTTGAGGAAATCATATGTAACGGCTGGAGGACTCGACATGCTGACAACATGTCACCGCTACACTGGCTGGATGATCGTCTACCTCTGTGATTAACATATGTGGATGTGAGGTCAGGAGCCGGCTGATGGCCAAGTGTCTTCTAGGCCTATCGCGCCGTGTAGTAGCTATTTTATTAAGCGAAACTTGTAAAACATAAACGCCTTTTTTTAAATCTTATTCTGGGAGTAAAGGCGTACGTCACGCAGGGCTGACAACCCGGCTGACAGCGTAGTGCCAATAGTTAAGAAAAATTGGAGCCAAGGGTCTCCTAAGGTCTGCAGTAGAATCACTTTTTTGCATATTTTATATAAAATATATTCTAGCTCGTGAGAAATTATCAATTAATATTTTTTTCCACAAACAATTTTAATATTCTTATGAGTAGAATTTAATGTATGCAGACGATCTAGTAATTATACAGAAGTCAGAGGATGATTTACAAAGAGCCATTTACATGTTGAATCAATTAGGACTCTATTATAATCTCAAAGTCTCAACTTCAAAAACTAAAATTATGGCTTTTCAGGGCAAAGTGCCAGTCAGAGTAAAAATAGTGATCAATAACGAAATAATAGAACAGATAGCACACTTTAACTATCTTGGTTCAGATATAACATATAGCTATGATTGGGATATACACAATAAATTAAACCGATATCAAATGATGTGTTGCATCATAAAAAGAAACCTCCGAAAGACTCGAAGAGAAACTCAGCTCAGGTTTTATAAAATTATGGCCTGTTCCTGTTCTTTTATACGGATCTGAATCTTGGGTACTTACAAAAAAAGGTATCTCACACATTCAAGCCACTGAAATGAAATTTTTAAGATCCGTAAAAGGATGTACACTCTTGGATAGATTACACAATGAATCAATAAAAAATGAACTGGAGATATTTTCAATAGTTGATAAACTAGAAGAGCACAAATACCAATGGAAAGAACATTTAGACAGAATGGACAATACAGGATTACCCAAAAAGATCAACACCTACAAACCACACGGAAAAATATCTTTGGAACGGCCAAGGAAACGATAGACTTGAGACCGGAACAGGTCACATTGACCTAATCCTGGAAAGGAAGAAGAAGAAGAAGAAGTAGAATTTAAGATTAATTTGTTGAGATTTTAATTTCTTGTTTGTACTAAGTCTATTTAGTGAATAATATTTACTGTTCATGACTCAGGTTATTTGGTATAGGCCTACCCATTTTTCTGATCACGTCTTTAGATTGAGCCAATACCATAGGAGTAGGCCTGCTATTAAGCTTAACTTTGGTCCTAGATTTCAAAGATGACTGCAATTAAGATACTAAATACGATTAAAACACACAACATTTCAATAGTATACAAGATTGAAGAAATTTACTATCTACTTATAGTGGCTGCTCTATGGCGCAAATAGATACTCGTCCTCCGGCTCTGAGTTCCGAGTTCAGGTCTCGGTCACTCAATGTGAGGTTCGAAGAGGACGAAACGGAACCAGAGCAGGTTTTAGGCGGGTTCTTCCGTTTTCCCCAGCCAAAAAAAAAAAGTATTTATTTCACCACTTCTCCTTACTCTTTACAACCTTTTCAATTTATTTACTTCTGTGATGGTGCGAGAGACTTGATCACTTTGTATATCACAGATCTTGAATGATAATAATAATAATAATAATAATAATAATAATAATAATAATCATCATCATCATCATCCATGCAAGTATTAGGCCGTGTGACCTGTTACGGTCTCAAAGAGGAATTTTCTATCCAGCGCTTTTTTGGACGTCCCAGCGATCTTTTGCCTTGGGGGCAGTAGCGAAGTATGGCTTTTGGAATTCTATGAGACGGTATTCGTTGAAGATGGGCTTTCCAGTCGTTCTGGTGGTTTTGTATAAGGTGAAGAATGGGTTCTACATCCAACTCTTCCATAATTTCCTCATTTCTTTTATGTCACACTTTGTGTAGCCTGCTGTTCTCCGCATAAATCGCATCTCATTTGCTGTTATTCGGCTTTCATCTCTTCTTCGTATTGTCCATGCTTCACTACCATATCTTAATACTGGTCTTGCGAGAACCTTATAAGGCCGTAATCTTATATTCTTCTGCACTAAAGATGGTTTCATTATACTGTTAATTATCCCCGTTGTTTTTGTAAAATTTGTGATTTTCTTTGATATATCAGCTTCATCTTGAAATGTTAAATTATAACCCAAATAATTAAATTCGTTTACTCGTTCTAAAATTGCATCATCCAAAACAATTTTGCTAGGTATAGGGTATTTCCCACAAAACGCCATCACTTTAGTTTTCTTTGTATTAATTTCCGTATTGTGCCTTTTTGCAATTATATTAAAATTGTGTATAGAATACTGTAAATCTGTTTCTGTTGGAGCAATTAATACCAAATCATCTGCAAAAAGCAAAGAGTCTATTTTATGGTTTATATTAATTTGGATAGAACCGTGTCTCATCTGTCGCCAATCTTGGAGTATTCTATCCATGTATATGATAAAGAGCAAGGGCGAGAGGCCACATAATAATAATAATAATAATAATAATAATAATAATAATAAAAATAAGTGGAATAAATAAATTAAACATAGATTCAACTCTGGAAATGCATGTTATTATGCTTTACAGGGACTCTTGTCGTTCAACTGAAAATACATAAAACCGTTATTCTCTCAGCGAAACATGGACTCTCGCTTTTAGAGAGGAGTGTTGGGAATGAGGTTCTTAGGAAATATTTTGTACCAACAGAGACGAGCAAAGAAGTAAATGGAGAAGACTACATAAGTGTGAGCTGATCTTTATAGGAAACCAGATATAATAAGAACGGTTAACCCTTAAATTGGCAAAACAGAAATTTCTTCTGTTAGTTATTTGAATGTGGCGGACCGCAGTGAAAACGGAATCTTGTGTAACTGTGATTATTATGTATATTGTATAATTAGGCACACATTTAAGTGGTTTCTTTTTGTTCGTTATCTTCTGATTTATTTAAAAAAATAAATTAATTAAACCAACTGATGTATCCAAAAGGATACATTACGAATTTAAGGGTTAAATCTCGTAGTTTACGATGGGCAGAACATGTGGCACGACTGGGAAATGAAAGAGAGGTATGGAAGCTTGTTGTAGGGAAATCAGAAGGAAAACGCCCAGTTAGTAAGCCAAGAATGAGGTGGGAGAATAACATTAACCATGATTTGAAGGACGTAGATTATACAGGAGGTGACTGGAAAACATTAGCTCAAGATAGGGATGTATGGAGAGCTTATGTCCGCGCGGCTACGAACCTACGAGTTCGACAGAGCCAGTGAGTTACTTAATAATAAAAAATTATCCTCAACTCGTGTCCAACTCAGGATCGGGTCAAGGGATAAGGTGAGATGAGCCCCCTATGTATAGAGGTCTGTGAATGACAAGGGTGCTGACCAACCACGCCTGACGCACCACCACAGGTACAGATGTACGAAATGAAATGAAATTGATGAGTATGGAGATATTAAATTGTGGCAGGGAAAACGGGAGAAACTCTCAGCAAAACCTGCCCCAGCTCTGTTTCGTCCAGCACGAAACCCACATGGCGTGACCGAAACTCGATCTCGGGACCCCCGGCGGTGAGTGGCGAGGGTCTAACCTCTTGCGCCACGGAGTCACCAGTAATAATAATAACAATAATAAGTGTTCTTATCAAAGACATAGAATAAGAACTACATAAATGTTAGACAGACTGGACCACTTCAACAAATTGTGCTAACAGTAAGACTTTCCTTCCATCTCTTCGACAGAGACTGCAACAGAAAATAAACTTGACTCCCACGATGATGACTGTAATTATTACTGTACATGGATCAACAAAACCTTATCTCTACAAATTCAGGATAATTATTGGACCTGTTTGTCCCTGTCTTCAGGAGGAATAAACTGTGGATCTTGTAAGCCCACAACTAGATTTAGACACTCTCCCCCTACAAGGAAGAAATTGAACCTTTAGTTACACTTGTTTTCATATAGATGTCATTGGCGTGGCCCGTGGTCGCGTTGCAGCTCATAGTGACATCTAGCAAACCAAGGTTGTACTAGGACGGGAAAATTTGGTAAATTTTGCTTAGAAGACTTTTTATTCAGGCTTAAGGATCTTTTACGAGCCTGAAAATCTTCAGATTGCGGACCCACGGCTTAAGTCCCTCCCGGACGACTTGCTCCTTGTATTTTTCCATTGTAAAAATCCATCGACCCCGGCCAGGTTTGAACCCGCGACCCTCGGGACCAGAGACAAGGAGCATAACCACTAGTCCACCGCGGCAAATAATATAATTTATAGATGCAAAAAAAACTTTAGCACCAGATAAACATTTTAAAACAATCCATAATACAAAGCGTACATAAATTAATACAGTAGTTTCAAGTAATACTTAATGTTATAACTCAGATGAGGCGTAGAAAGTTGTGTGTAGATTGAAATGAAACAGGAAACAAGATAGTTTTGAGCGGATAGCTTTCTTTTGTTTCGTTTCTATGGCAATAATAATAATAACAAAGATGGCAACTCCTCAACAGAAAACTTTTGTGCTTTGCAGTTTGAGAGACGTATATCAGTTGTAACAGTTCAACGTGCATTTCGTATGCAATTTAATCGTGATTCCCCCAATGCTAACAGCATCCGTCGATGGCATAATCAGTTCGCAACGACCGGTTGCCTGCATAAAGGCAGAAGTGTGGGACGACCAAGAGCGTCTGAGGAGAATGTTGCTGCTGCAACATTTCAATTGCAAAGTCAGCGTAATCCGTAGGCTTTAGAGCCCGTAACAATTGTAAATAGTAGGGACGCATATGTAAGCTTTTTCGTAAGACCTTCCACACTGTCGTTACTGGATTAGCCATCATGGTCCAGATGGCAGGGCTTATCTTCAGCGGCTCCCTATGATCCCATGCGATTTTTTTTTTCCTTTGGGGGTTTTTCTAAAGGACATAGTCTACGTGCCACCATTTCCTGCTAACCTGCCCAAGTTGAGAAACAGGATTCGAGATGCTGTTGCTGCCATCAATCCAGACGTGCTTATTAATTCACAATAATAGAATATACGAATAAAAACTATAAAATACTCACCATGTAGGTCCGTCTCCTCAACTTAGGATGTTTTAACATTCTGTAGGCCTTTCGGGACTAGTCCCATCATCATCAATTTTACTTGTATCGATGCTATTTAATGCATGGGAAGACTTAGCCTACAGGTTGGATGTGTGTCATGTAATAAACGGGGCTCACATTGAAAACCTATGAACTTATAATGTAAACTAGAGATGTTACCCTTTCATTTAACATGAGCTTTTTTTCATAGTTAAAGTATAATTCAACACCTTTAAAATCGTTATATTATTTATGTACACCCGGTATTAAACATTCACAAATTACCAATGGAACCATATAGACTAATTAGAATAGAATTTAGAATAGATTTATTTAGAATAGATTTATTTAGCCTGGTGGAGTTAAGGCCATGTGGCCTTCTCTTCCACTCACCAGAACAAGCATATGTTACATATGAATACAAAAAAAATACAATAATAGTCATATAAAACAAGACAAACATATGTTACACATGAATACAAAAAAAAATTACAATAATAGTCATATTAAACAGGACAAACATATGTTACATATGAATACAAAAAAAAGTTACAATAATAGTCATTGATCAATTAATTATCTGTCATATTGAATAATAATGAAATTAATGTCTAATAATAGAATGAAACTAAATACAATTAAAATTAAATTAATGATACAATGAATAAAAAAAAAAGGAATAACAGCTCGAATCTACTATACATAAAAAGAAAAGAAAAAAAATACAAAGAAAGTAATAAACTACAATGAATTAATCTACGCTTTTTATACAAGGCATTAGGTAAATATATTAACAAATCTTAAGTCTATTTTTATTAAATAATGCAAAAACGCAATTCACTATTTCAAAATTTTCAAAAAAATGTTATTATAAATAATTGTTTACACCATATGATCAAAATTGTTATATTTATTGTTAAGTTCTAAGTTATATTTTTTATGATACATGAACATGGGTAATTAAGACATAGCATGTAACATTACATGTACATAATGTAATGGAAGATGCTGACAAATAAAAAGAATTATGATAATACTTAGTAATAATTAGAGCTCATGACAAGAAAATGTCCACCGCTGTGGTCTCGAGGTAGCGTGCTGCCTTGTCACGCAGCGGGCCCGGGTTCGATCCCCGGTTGGGGCAGTTTTTCTGCGTGAGGTTTTTATCGGGTTTTTTTTCTCACCTGTAAGACAAATGTCAGGAAAGCTTTAAGGCCCAAACGGTCCCCGAAATCATATGGCCATCATCATCACCCTTATCATCATCATTATCATCATCCTTCACCGGTGTGGAAAGCAACGGGAAGCTACCATACCTATAATTCCCTAGTAAAGCTGCAAAGCATAGCATTAAAATGTTATGATTGCAATGAAGGACCTGCCCTCGGGCAGAATTACTATGGATGGATGGAAGACAAGAAAAACTGAAAGAGAAATCGGGAAATGGTGATTAAAGATAAATTTGGACAAAACGAAGTATAAGGTAATAAGAGATCAATCGAAACATCTGTTTTTAGACGACAGGTATGGAAAAATAAGTTCGTGTGACGAATATGTATATCTGGGGACAAAAACTGCAGTATCAACATTAAATGGTGCTTTATGGGATCAGAATACAAGTTCTAAAAAAATTAATTTTTTATTATAATTACGTGTAAAATGACGTACGATGCAGAAACATGGGAATTAGAACAATAAGTAAATTAAATTTGGCAGAAACGGATTTTCGGAGGAGTTCAGTTGGAATTTCTAGGGGAGATAAAATAAGAAACCGTGTAATTAAATAAATGATGAATATTAAAGTTTCAATTGTAGATCTTATAAAAACAAAGAAAATGGTAGACTATGTTCATGTAAAAAGAATGACAGAAGACAGATTCCTAGAATAGGTGCCACTTGGCAGAAGAAGAGGATCAAAAAATAACGTGGATTGATGGTGTTTTGATCAGAATGAGAGATAAATGATTGGACAATGGAGATTGTAATAACAGAATGGAATAGAAGATAATGACAGTAGGTTAATTGGGGGCAGGGAAATGTGAAGCATTCTGAAACCTGCTAAATCTAATATATAAAAATGAATGTTTGTTTGTTTGTTCGTACTTTATGCGCGGCCATACCGTTAATCCGATTGTGATGGGGCTTTTTGCAAAATGTTCAGGAGATTCCCGGGATGAACATAGGCTAGAAGAAAGTTGTGATACTCAACTTCGACATCCTTAAAAATCGCCCTTTGTTGTTGAATACGTGAAAAAAATAGCTCTTTGGATGCTCAAATTGCTTACGCTGCCTAAACCATAACAAATACACAAAATTAATGTACACAGAATTGAATATCAAAAAGAAATCGACAAAACAGTCCACGACAGCATATGTTTATCTCTTACGGATAACTCACAATAACCATTTTTGTCTTATTTTTCTTTGAAGATGTTATATCCGAACCAGAAGAAGACAATTTCACTGAAGGGAAAATTATAAGAGGAGGGCGCAGAAAAGAGAACAAATTATAACTGTAATATACAATGAAGGATTTTTATGATTTTAAATTTATTGGAGTGGATGTTTATTTATATTATTCAACTATCATTTAGTCACTATCACTTGTTCGTCTGGTTAAATTAAAATCAACTTTGATTTATTTCACTTCACTGGAACTAGATTTACATAATTACGCTATCACTTATTAATCTGATATTGATCGAATTCAAATAGGAAAATAAAATTTTACAGGGCAGCAAAGAATTCATTCCCTCACTATAGTCTTGAGAAACATTTCTATCATAATTTAAGTTATTTAATCTACCCATAAGCACTTTTTCTTTTTCTGTTTGAATTATAGTCAATGTTAATTATTCTAGTAGCATCAGTCTGTGAAGGGCACTCTCAAATCTTTCGACTCATCGGTTTCCGCCAATTTTTTTAATGGCGGAGGTTTATTAAATGATGTATCCGTTGGCGATGATAACGTTGATGCTCCTGAAAATAAGTGTATAGATAAATGCTAGCATGAGAAAAACAACAATAACGGAAAATTCAAAATATGTACGAGTATTAATAATCTCACTTACTGTAAAAGGATTATATTTTGATTGTAAAAAGCTCAGTTTATTCTATAACTATGGGTATCTGTTTTCTTATTATGATTATAAGTCCAGCCATAGTAATTCTGCCCGAGTGCAGGTCTTTCACTGCAATCATAGCATTTTCATGCTGTGCTCTGCAGCTTTACTAGGGAATTGTAGGTGTGGTAGCTTCCCGTTGCTTTCCACATCGGTGATGATGATGGCCGGATTATTTTCGGGGACAGTTGGGCCCTAAGCTTCCTGACATTTGTCTTACAGGTGAGGAAAACCCCGAAAAAAACCTCACCCAGAAGCCTGTCCCGACCGGGAATCGAACCCGGGCCCGCTGCGTTACAAGGCAGCACGCTACCTCGAGACCTCAGCGGTAGACATGATTATAAGTAATCAATAAATTATTGAATAAATAAGACTTACCTGGAATTTTGTTTATTATAGGATTTATCTCTCCTTGTAACAGATTGAAGAGCTTTTGCTCTCAGGAATTCAGAACGATTGGTTTGTTCCCGGTTCTGTTCATATCTGTCATTTTCTTCAGCCTAATTTTCATAAGACTGGAGGGCCCGACATGCTGACCACGTCACCCCTACACTGGCTTATAATCGTCTACCACTGTGATTAAAACATGTGGACGTGAGGCCAGCAGCCGACTGGAATTCCAAGGGCCTCTTCGCCTATCGCGCTTGGAGTTCTAGTTTACATATTGTTAATTTTCTTTAGCAACTGGTTTGAATTTATCGGTGTGCCAAAATTAAGTTCAAATAATTTAATTATTTCCTGAATTTCTACATGCTTTTTTTTTTCTTTTTTCTTCCGCAATTTGCGACTTTTGTAATAATTGTGGATATTTTCCTTGAGTAATAACTAAAAATGCTATTGTATTTTCTACAGACTTTGAATTATTTTTTGCATCCGAAAAAGAAAATACCATTTTACAAACTGCACTACACGTATAAATATTTTGACTGCAGTGAGAGAGCGGAAATAAAATTAGCATGGTTATTATTTGTTTTGGTTGAAAATTATCGAGTAAGCACAAATACTTTGCTTTTAAAGAATGAAAACATAACCAAGCGCTCGTTTAATAAAGAATGCTGGTGAGTCAATTACGATATGCGCAGCTGTTCGGCTGTGAGTTTAGAAGCACATGCTTCTTATTTAGAAGGAAAAGGTAGAAATGTAAGGTAAAGGTCATTCATATTATACAAAGCACATGCTTATACTTCTACCTTTTGCTTCCAAGCAAATACTTCTACCTCTACCTTGTGCTCACAAGCAAAACCTCCAGTTTTATTCATACGACCCAATATGTTTGCACGCAGAGTGTTTCTTCCACAAAATGCCATAACTTTTGTTTTACTTACTGAAATTTTAAATTTACAATCCCTACGTAGCGTAGTGGTTAAGGCACTGTACTACAAGTCGGAAGGTCGAGGGTTCAAGTCCCGGTTGGGTCAGGATTTTTAAACTGACCAAAACCTTCTAGCGGCACTATGGCCCTGGGGTCGACTCAGCCTCTAACGGAAATGAGTACCAGACGCTTGTTCTGGGGGTAAAGGCGGCCGTCACGCAGGGCTGACAACCCGGCTGACATCAAGTGCCGATTGTCTAGAAAAAGTCGGAGCCTTAACCTCCTACTACCCCAAGGGCCTCCGGGCCTGTTGTGGGATTACTTTACTTACATACTGCATTTAGTTTATAAGCAGCCAATTGTAACAGATTATCATGGTGTAGTAAGACTAAATCATCGGCGAAAATTAAGTTATTAATACCTGTGATATTGTTCAATCTAAGCCTTTTTTCTATTATAATTTTCCATTGTTTCATAATGTCGGAAATTTCTTAACCAAGATAATGTAGTTACTCGTATTTACCTACAGATGTCAACGAGTGATATGTGATTAGCACATCGCCTCAATGAGACATCTAGTAGGTAACTAAGGTATTACTAGGATGGGTGAAGGTAGGATACATTTTGCATAGAGACATTTTCATTCAGAGTTGCGATCCTTTTACGGGCCTGAAAATGTTCACTCCTGCCAGAGGACTTGTCCCTTGGATTTTTCCATCCTAGAAATCAATCGACCCCGATCGGGTTTGAACCTGCGACCTCGGAACTAGAGACAAGTAACGTAACCACTAGACAATCGCGGCCGACATATTAAAAATGTATTTATTTATAAACATAATTTCAATGTTTACAGATTTTTTTGTCTCTAAAGTGTTTTTTCCTTCTCCACTCATCTCTATCCATCCACTCCATGTCCTCCAGTCCTCTTGTTCTCATTCCATCTCTTATTTCTTGCATCAATGAGTTTCAAGATCTTTCTTTCTTCCAGGTGGATAATATTTCAAAGTTTTTTTTCTGGGTAACCTTTCATCTTGAATTCGTCGTACATACGCATATAACTGCTTATCTAATATACAAAAATGAATGTTTGTTTGTATGTTTGTAAGTTTGTTTGTTGTTCGAACTTATGCGCGACGATACCGTTCATCCGATTGTGATGGGGCTTTTTGCAAAATGTTCAGGAGATTCCCGGGATGAACATAGGCTGTAAGAGAGTTGTGATACTCAACTCCTACACCCTTAAAAATCGCCCTTTGTAGTGGAAAACGTGGGAAAAGTATCTCTTTAGACGCTTAAATGGCTTACGCTGTCTAAACCATAAAAAATACACAAAATGAATGTACACAGAATTGAATATCTCAAAAAGCTCTACAAAAAAGTCCGGGACAGCATATGTTTATCTCTTACGGATAACTCATAATAGCCATTTTTGTCTTTAATTGATGCCAAGAAGATCGATACAAGTACGTAGATTCCCGTGCAAGCATAACAGCACATGGCGGGTATTCTTTTACAGATAACTCACAATAACAAATTTTGTCTTTTAGTTCATTTATGCCAAGAAGATCGAGATAAATAGATTCCCGGGCAACACCGGGTAATCAGCATGGGGAATCTTAAAATAATTACGATATATATTTATAATTACTTTTCATTTCACTTATTCAACTAATCATGAGAAGTAAATTAATTTTCGTCTTTCAGCGCATTTATGACAAGATGATCGGGATGAGTAGATTCCCGGACAACGCTGGGTAAACAGCACAAGGTATTTAAAAATAATTACGATATACTTTTTTCTTCATACTTATTTAACTAAACATAAAACACATTCATTTTCGTACTTCAGCTCATTTATGTCTAGAAGATCGGGATAAGTAGATTCCCGGGCAACGCCGGGTAATCAGCACGGGGAATCTTAAAATAATTACGATATATAGTTATAATTATTTTTCATTTCACTTATTCAACTAATCATAAGAAGTACATCAATTTTCGTCTTTCAGCTCATTTATGACAAGAAGATCGGGATGAGTAGATTCCCGGACAACGCCGGGTAAACAGCACGGGGTATCTAAAAATAATTACGGTATAAATTTTTCTTCATACTTATTTAACTAAACATAAAACACATTCATTTTCGTACTTCTGGTCATTTAAGTCTAGAAGATCGGGATAAGTAGATTCCCGAGCAACGCCGGGTAATCAGCACGGGGAATCTTAAAATAATTACGATATATATTTATAATCATTTTTCATTTCACTTACTCAACTAATCATAAGAAGTACATCAATTTTCGTCTTTCAGCTCATTTATGACAAGAAGATCGGGATGAGTAGATTCCCGGGCAACGCCGGGTAATCAGCATGGGTATATAAAAAATATAAAATTTATAATTATTTTTCTTTCTACTTATTCAACTAAACATAAAAGCACATTAATTTTCATTTATTTAGCCGTAGCAGTGCACGCCGGGTATTAGCTAGTATCTTATATAATCTACTATTGAATATGTATTATTAATTTTTTCTGGTACGATATTTTTTCCTCGAATTTTGAACATCTTGCTGCTCTCTTCAAGAAATCCATTTCCATCTATATAAGTTTTTGTTTGAAGTTTTTTCTTGAATTTTCATGCATCAGTTCCTTATGTGACAGTACTTTTCACTTTTTAGTTTTTTTTTTTCCTGATTATATGACTGTTCCATAGGATACCATTTAACATTGCTATTATTGCTCTACCTTTATTTATTCTGTTCTTATGTTTACCTTCTTGTCTATCCTCTGTATCTACTTTTAAAAATAAACTGGTAAATACATTACTGATTCACGTGTTTATAGGTAAAATTGAAAGAGGTAAGATAAAAACAGGTTCAGTTAATAAATTCTTAGTGAATCTCAGGAATTGCATTACCATAGTATTATGCAAATCGACGATCCCCATTTCTTTGAGCAAGAACCGAAAATTCAAGGTTATGTACTTGTGAATAAGCGTTTCCGTGGAGACGGCTTGGTGATCGATCGTCACTATCTCTTTTTTATTCTTTCACTCTTTGAACGAATACAGCCGAACATAGCCGAGCAGTCTCCTGGCAACCAATGCTAGGTGGCGGCCATGTTGTTTTTGTTTTTAGCACGGGCCACGGCAGTCAGTCAGTTGTTGGCGGTAGTGGTGGCCAGTGGTTGTGAAGTGAGTGGGCGTGCGATAGAGCGAGCTTAGTGAAGTAACAAATAAAATACTAACGCGTAACGATGTTAATAATTGAATGTATTAGTGTTAGAAACCCGTGACAGAACTTATACGTACGTTAATGGTGCAAACCCTCATATGGGTGGACGTGATCATGTGTGAATAAGTGTTAAAGAGAGTGTAAACATCGGGGATTTGTTATGGTTTTTCTTGGGATGTTTCATTTCTACTAATTATTATATCATACTGCAACTTATAGATAGTTTTTGAAAATATATATTTGGAAAACATATCTGTCCTCCTGGAATCAGACGAGGAGCAGAATTCGCCCTCTGCGCTCGCCGATTTCTGGTGTAGTGGGGTAGAAGAGAACCCAACAGTAGAGACAACAAGAACATCCTCACCACAGGCGTCAAATCCTCTGACCACAAACTCCTGCAATTGGTTGGAGGCTGTCGAAAGGCTCTTGCTTTTAATCTATCTGTTTGCATACATGTTGGGAGTTCTCAAAAGACGCTGGAAGCCCAAAAGGTAGGATCGTTACATCCCTATATTATTTTTAGCACATTCCTGTGGAATTTCCCACCCATGAGTATCTTACTAGGTTATTATGTAAGCATTTCATTATAATTTATTGTGTAGGTCAACTGCTCTTATGTACTTTTAACATTTATGGATAAAAATTAAGATAATTATAAAACTAGTAACTATTACTAATTTTGTTATATAATATTGTGTTCTTGAAGTTGAAATTAAGTGCTTTAGGCCTATATTTGTACTATAAGAACGCGATTTAATATAAATATACTATATAATTAATTTCTCTTACGCAAAATGACATTTTGTTTCCTAATACAGTAGTACAGGTGAAATTCCATGGCAACTGGTATAACAGATGCAACAAAATAAAATAACTTTTGTTTTTGTCCTTCAGATAGTAGGGCACTACTGTTTCTCTTCAAAACATTTTTATAGGTTCCAATCTATTTAACAGAAAATATGGTGTATCTATCTTTAGTAATTGTACTTAAAATGCACGATTTTATGTACGTAACTGTAGAACGACATGTTTTACAGAGTGAGAAAAAAAAATCTCTATGAAATTTCAAATTTTATTTCAACATACAATTGTGACAGTAGTATATAGGAGGAGTTACAAAATACATGTTTTAAGTTTTAAATTCTAATAATCTATACTCATTAATTAAACAACATAAAAGTAACTGATGTAACAATTAATATACTGCATAGTGTAAGAGTATTAATTAAAATAAATAGTAATTTATTACATATGAATTTTTTCGTATTCTACAATATGTTGGGATGTTGGCACTTGAAAATCTCTTTAAGCCCTATACTACTTTGAGAAGCAGGGAATAAACTTTAATTTCCATGCGTAAGTCAAATTTTTATGTGTAATTCATCTATATAAATAATAAAGGCTACAATTAAATATAAGAACGCATGGATATTAATTTTCTCTGTGTGGTAGGAGTTGAGAATCAGAGTCAGTTTTTGCTTCTTTTTTCGGAAATGTTACAATTTACTGGTATAATGGACCTTAATCATTCCATGCGAGTCTAATTCAGTTTTCAAAATATAAAAATCTATTTAGGCCTAATGTAAATACGTTAAAATGAATTCTGATGCATTATATAAAGGTTTGTATTTTGGGGAAAAGCCCTCTGGCATATTTTGTAATATCAATATATTTCTGCAAAGTACACTAGTGGTGATAATTAATTACAGAGACTGTGGATGTATTTTAGTATACATTTTATTTATGGAATTGCGGCAGACTTTTAGGTTACATGTAGGCATAATTATTTCTTCTTCTTCGGCTTTCCCCCACTTATAGGTTTGCCGTCTTCAGTTTCCATTTATCTCTATCCTTACAATCTCCCTCTTCCAAATTCCTATCCTCCATTATTCTGACGTAGGTTTTCCATTTCCATCTTGGTCTGCACGTTTATTTCTTCCAGGGGGGTGACCATTTGTATATAATTATTTATGAAACTTAATTCATTATAGAATGAACATAAGATTCATTGACTACATAGACTGTTTTCTTTTTTAATCTAACACCAAAATCTAACGTTATTTCCAAGAAAACTTTAAATAGTGTAAGTGTAGGATGTGTAATTTTTGTTAGTTTTTGCGTTCAGTTGAATGACCAGTCTATAGTCCTAAGTAGGCATAATTATATATTTTGTTTACAAATATAGGCTATTAATTTGATTTTAAAATTTACCTAAGTGAAATCTGTGTGCATCGGCAACTAAACCTACTTACAAAAATTATCCAAAAGTAGCTATTACAGTCGAATATTTAAATTTAAAAAAACAGTTGGTACATCAAGAATGAAGTGGGAGAATAACATTAAACAGATTTGTGAAAAGAAGATTATACAGGAGATGATTGGAAAACATTAGCTCAGGATATGGATGTGTGGAAAAAAGATTATACAGGAGGTGATTGGAAAACATTAGCTCAGGATAGGGATGTGTGGAGAGCTTATGTATGATTGGAAAACATTAGCTCAGGATAGGGATGTGTGGAGAGCTTATGTCAGCGCGATCATGAACCTACGAGTTCGATAGTGCCAGTGAGTTAGTAAGATCAATGAAAAAATCAATATATTAATGGATATCCTGCGATGGGCAGGACATGTAGCACGAATGGGGAAAAGAAGAGCTGCATAAAAACTTCTTATAAGAAAACCAGAGGGAAAACGCCCAGTTGGTAGACCAAGAATGAGGTGGAAGAATAACATTGTCCATGATTTGAGGGAAGTAGATTATACAGGATATGATTAGAAAACATTAGCTCATGTTAGGGATGTATGGAGAGCTTGTGTCCGCCAGTGAGTTAGTAAGTTAGTTAATTAATATTAAATTTGATTGTCACAAAATGGTATTTGTGATGAATTTCATTCTGCCACTAAAAGTGAGTAAAACTGTTTTCATTATTTTACTCTCTGCGAAAGATACTCCTCCATGCTTCATATCACTTTATTTTCTCCCAATATCATATCGTCAGCAGCAGCACAACCCTCTGTGGGTCGAAGCTTCCTTCAGAATTTTTCTCCAGGCTTCTTTATCTCTGGCAGCCGTACGTCAATTCTTGAGTTTTAAAGATTTGACATCCTGCAGTAGGTTCCAATCTCTTTAACAGAAAAAAAAAAAAAGAACAAACACATAGTATTACTGACTTATTAACAGATATTTTACCCAAAGAAAAACCCAGGTATTTAATGGGAGTAGGAAATCCTGTAGATATCCACCCATCTCAAATTCGGTCTTCCAGCTCACCGTCTTCCTTCTGCCTTACACGCACACACTCCGTAGCGCGACAGGCCTAGAAGGCCCTTGGCCTACCAGCCGGTTGCTGGCCTCACATCCACACGTGTTCATCACAGAGCTGCACGGTCATCTAGCCAGTGACATGTGGTCAACATGTTGGGTCCCCCAGCCGTTATATCTGGTATTCTCAACCTGCAGTAGCTACTTATTGTAGCTACCCAAATGCCCCACGATGTTGGGTGGGCACCGGTCTCATATTGGCTGAAATTCCATCAGAAAATTTCTTACCCCGTGGGGACTCGAAACAGCGCAAGCCCTTTGCGCCAAGGCTTCTTACCTTAACCACTCGGCTACGGCGCGGGACTTCCTTCTGGCTAAACATCTATAAATCTTCTATAATCTGTTCGTAGAATCTGTAGAGAAGCTGTTCGAAATAAGTAATTTAAGCCGCTTGAGGAAGTGCAGGAGGGAGAACAGATCTCGTGACATTACTCATTTCTTTCTTGAGTTTCAAGCGAGAAAGATGTCTAATCGGAAAGCGGGGGGACAGACCATAACTACTTCATTTTTGGTCATCCTCTGCATATGTCCTGCCAATTTTAGTCTGTTTACTTTAATATCTGTAATGATATTTGATGATTTATACAACTCGTTCAGTTCCCTGTTATGTATCTCATTTGCCACTCTCCATTTTCCTTAATAAGTCCATATATCCTTGTGAGTATCTTTCTTTCAAAAACACCCAATCGAGATTTGTCATGCTCACTCAGAACCCAGGTTTCACCCCCGTAGACCTAAATTGGCACTGGTTTAATTACTGTTTTATACAATCTGGTTTTTGTTCCACTTGTCTGATATTTCCCAACATTATAAGGAACTACATATTTTCAAAATACTATAGAAGGCTAATCATATATAAAAAGTTATTAAATTTTACTCTAATTTACAAGTGGAATATAGGCCTACAAGAATTTTTAACAAATTTTATTACTTTGTTTTAACGTAAGAGTGAAAGTTGGAAGATGTAATTTCTAAATAGAAATATTTTTATAACTGCTTATTCCTAAAGGCCTGTAAAATGTAAGAAATTTTTAAAGAATCTTTGTAATAAATTTTGCTGCTAATTATTATTATTATTATTATTATTATTATTATTATTATTATTATTATTATTATTATTATTATTATTACTGGAAATGCATGCTATTATGCATTGCAGAGACTTTTGATGTCCCAACTCCTTTCAAAAAACGTTAAGCTGAAAATATATAAAACTATTGTTCTACCAGTTATATTATATGGGTGCGAAACATGGACTCTTACTTTAAGGGAGGAAAGGAGATTACGAGTATTTGAGAATAAAGTTCTTAGGAAAATTTTTGGACCAAAGAGAGATGAACAGACAGGTGAATGGAGAAGACTACATAACAATGAACTACATGGTCTTTATAGGAAGCCAGATATAATAAGAACAGTTAAGTCCCGTAGACTGCGATGGGCAGGACATGTTGCGCGTATGGGGAATGAAAGACGTGCATGGAAACTTCTTGTAGGAAAGCCAGAAGGAAAACGCCCAGTTGGTAGACCAAAAATGAGGTGGGAGAACAACATTAACTATGATTTGAGGGAAGTAGATTATACAGGGAATGATTGGAAAGCATTAGCTCAGGATAGGGATGTATGGAGAGCTTATGTCCGTGCGGCCATGAACCTACGGGTTCGATAGTGCCAGTGAGTAAGAGTAAGTATTATTATTACTATTATTAATCATTTTCGGATATCGTGGCAGCTTCCGCCGTTTTCCGCAAACCAAACGCCATTCCTCTCTGTCCATCCATTGATCTTCCTCCATACTTCTGATATTCATAGCCGCTTGTACCACTTCTATCCAAGTATCCTTCGGTCTTCCTCTCTTCCTCCTTTCCACACCACTGTAATCTTTTCTTTTCTATAATGTCTATGATGTCCGGCTCCTCTTTTACGCCCATAATTATTATTAATCTGCGAAAAATAATTTCCATTGTAAATTATATAGCCTTTTTTATTTCAGTATCGGTATTTAATTCTATACTTTTCTGACCTATTTTTGGTGCTAAAACTTTTTTTTTATTCCTATACTTTCAATGTTAGTAAACAGTTATTAGGCTTCCATTTTGAAATTTTTGTCGGTGGAATTACAGATAGCAGATTCAAAATTTGCCCTAGTTCAATTTACATGTTTGTAATGGTTAAAGGTCACAATTTTAAAAAAATCGCCAGAGTTTGTAACTAATTAACAATAGAGTTAGATTTAACACCTCACCTCATGGATAGATCATCGGTTGATTAATTTATTTGACATCATCCGATTCATAATAGCCAATTTTGTCGTTTCATCCAATCTCCTGGTTGTAGATGTTTCTCCTTAATATATAAACATATTCCCTGATTCCAGGAGGTTTTAGGTCTTCCTCTGCCTCGTCTTTCCTTAGGTTTCCATTCCAAAACACATTTTGGTACCCGATTCTCTTCCATTCGCTGGACCTGTCCGTACCATATTAACTGCTGAGTTTTTTAATATAATCTAAAATCGTGTCTTCATTTTCTCCCTTATAACTGAGTTTCTATTTTTTCCCCCCCTTCTTGAAATCCTTACTGCCCTTCGTATAAAACCTATTTATTTTTGTTGTTAATGACCAAAGTTCTGCTCCTGGATCGCCAAGCACCAATTCATCATACAGCTGAAGATGGTGCAAAGAAGTATCGAAACTAGTCTTCGAGAAATCTACAATTATGAGGTGAGGTATTTAACTCTACTATTAATTAAGATAAACCTCATAGTGTCACTTCCTTTAAATATTAAAGAAAATAAAAGTTTGTAACCAAATTTGCGTGTGAGTAAATGAGGCTTGTGCATCGGTTGATCTGTAGGTACAGTAATGCAATGAGGAGGAAAGAAATGCAAGTGAAGTGTGACATTGGATGGACTAAATTTGGGATGAATGAGCGTGTACCTGTCCGGTGGAATAGCTTTACACATTGTTGATTCGCCTCGCCCATGTCTGACAGACCAATGTCACTAGCCGACTTACGTAATGACACATCAGCTGTTCTCCTTAACTTAGAAACCAACCTTAGACCTTCGTTAGTTTGTAGTCGTTCCTAGATTTATACTGTTCTTGTGCTCATAAGGAAGCAGACGCAGATTTATTTATTAATTTACCCTGGTGGAGTTAAGGCCACGTGGCCACCTCTACTACTCACCAAGACAAACATATGTTACATTCAAATACAAAAATGACAGTAATATTAGATATTAAACAATTATCTGGCTGAACTAAACAATCATACACATACAATCTAATCTTACAATGAAGTTAAAGATTATTGAAGTTAAAACTAATAAAATATTATATACACAAAGGAAGAACAGCTCGAATCTATTATACGTGAAGGAAAGTAATAATAAAAACACTAATACAGAGAAAATAATAAACTGTAATTAATTGAGGGAGAGAGCCATGCCACTTTGAGAAAAAATGTAAATAATCAGCGCTATTTATATTAAAATTTATCTTTTTCCCTTTGCATAGTTTACATAGGCCTAACAATAAGTTAAAGAAGAAACAACTTACCCCTTTACTGTTCAGATAATTTCGTAATGTATTCTAATATATAAAAATGAATGTTTGTTTGTTTATTTGTTGGTTGGTTTGTTAGTTCGTATTCTATGCGTGGTCATACTGTTGATCCGATTTTGATTTTTTTTTGTAAAATGTTCAGGAGATTCCGGGGATAAACATAGGCTATAAGAGAGTTGTAATACTCAACCCCTTCACCCCTAAAAATCACTCTTTGCAGTGAAAAAGTGAAATAAAGTCTCTATTTTGACGCTTAAATGGCTTACGCTGCCTAAACCATAACAAATACACCGAATTGAATATCTCAAAAAACTATACAAAAAAGTCCGCGAGAGAGTATGTTTATGTTTTACGGATAACTCACAATAACCATTTTTGTCTTTCATTAATGCCAAGAAGATCGGGATAAGCTGATTCCCGGGCAAGCATAGCAGCTCAAGGCTGGTGGTAGAAATACGTTCACATTTATTTAGGAGTAGCAGCGCACGCCGGGTATTAGCCAGTGCTTTATAAAAACTAATTTATTTCCATTTCTTCTGAAAGCGGCATAGCTCCCTCTCTCAGTGGACCCCTCAATCTATTGCTTATGTATTGGCTTATATAAGATATTAGGTAGAAATATTGCTAAATCTTAATACCATTTTTATTAAATAAAGGAATAACAATTTTTTATCAATGCCCCAGGTTGTCACTTCCACATTTCTGGTATTCTCTCCTGGCATTGGCGTAATTGTACTTCTGAGGTTGGGACGTCAGGAAGGCGGGGTTACGGCCGATAGATATAATGGGTGATGATGATAGTGGTGAACCAGGATAAATTAAGGAGAGTCCTTAATCCTAAACTTAATCTAAGGCGAATATGAATGATTATGATGGCTATATGATGCTCGGGGACCGTTGGGGCTTAAAGTTTTCTGACTTTTACGGTAGTTTACAAGTGGGGAGAACTCCCGAAAAAATCTCACCCAGGAAACTTGTCCCGACCGGGGATCGAACTCGGACCCGCAGCGTGACATGGTAGCACGCTACCTCGAGTCCACAGTGGTGGACCAAGGTGTTAAAAAATACTAATAGCGAGATGTTTGTCATTTTTTTTTGAAAGATGGTAAAGTTTAGCATCTCTGACATAGGATGGAAGAAAATTCCATTATTCTAGCAAGAGAAACTGTAAAAGATATTGAGTAATAGGTAGTGTGATTAGGAGGGATATAAAGGACACTGCTGATTTATGTGTATCACATAGTTTAAAGAAGCGATGCGATAAAAATAATATGTAATGTGTATAATATTTTGTGGAGAAGCCATAGGAATGGGCGGTTCAACGATCTTGTAGACCAAACCACGACAATTTTTCCAGGAATGGTGTAACACTGTCCGCCGATTGACCAGACTTGTCGCTCCATCAGATGCAATAAAACGAAATGGATGACATGAGTATGGAGAAGTGGTGAAAGTGGAAGAAACTAGGAGAAAAAACTGTTGTCTCCAATTTGTTCACCACGACCCTCACATGGAGCGACCGAGACGCGAACTAGAGACCCAGAGAGAGGGGGATGTCTAACCACTTGCCGCAAGGAGCCACCTAATTATATATTTGCCATATAGTTGTGCGTTACTTTTAGATCTTCTCTCGTACCAATAATACTTTTTTACCCCATCGTATTTTAACCTCTCACCTTCTAGGTAGGCCTACATTTACAAGCTCCACGCCGCACCGTCCGGATCATTAGATAGTGCTAGAGAGTTAGTTAATAATAATAATCATCATCATCTTCAAGGTATGGGCCTGTTGGCCCGTTCCGCTCCCCGGCGCACTAAATGCCGCAGGCGCAGGTCGTCCTTCCAACGACGTTTTGGTCTTCCTACATTTCTTCGGCCTAGAGGCCTATAATGAAGTAGCTGTTTTGATAAACGATTATTTGGCATTCTTTGTATATGTTCAAACCAATTACGTTTATTTGTGTGTATTTTCTCGTTTATATTATAGATTTGTAGTTCATCTCTGATATCTTGACTTCTCTTTTGATCTCTTAGAGATACACCTGCAACTGATCTGAGAAATCTCATTTCTATTGTCTCAATTTTATTTTTATCAGAGATCGTTAAAGGCCAAGTCTCAGACCCGTATGTTAATGTTGGGACGGCTACTGTTTTGTAAAATTTTAATTGAGTTTCCCCTGTGGTCTTATTTCTCAAATATCTTCTTATTGAACCACATATCTGTTGACATTTTCCTAATTTCTTCTCCATGTCCAAATTTTGCTGGTACGATATCATGCTTCCCAGATAATTGAAACAAGTTACTTGTTCAATTATGTTTGCTCCAATTACAATTTTTGTCCTTTTATGCTGAGTTCCAATAAATGTCATTGACTTTGTTTTCTCTGTTGATATATTTAAATTATAATCGTTTATTAGTTTCCATAATTTATAAACTGATCTTTGTAGTTGATTTTCTGAGGAAGCTACAATGATCTGGTCATCTGCGAATAAAAGACAGTTCATTTTCGTACCGTTTATCATAAAATGTTCATCTAAAGAATAGTTAATAATAATAATAATAATAATAATAATAATAATAATAATAATAATAATAATGACTTTATTTTACCCGGCAGAGTTAAGGCCTTGTCTAACCAGTCAACCAGGTAAGGGAGGGGGGGATACAAAAATCGGTTTTACATGTAAATTACGAAACTATAAATGACTACATGGTACATGTACAACACAATTATTATTCACAATGTATTTTGATTTACTGTAGATTTAACGAATAAAGTATAAAATGTGTCGGGCGCAGTGGACTAGTAATTATGTTCCTTACCTCTTAGTTCCGAGGAACGCGGGTTCAAACCCGGCCGGGATTGATGGATTCTTAGGATGGAAAAGTCCAAGGAAGAAGTCTTTCCAGGTGAGACTTTAAGCCATGCGTTTCGAGTCTGAAGATTTTTCAGGCTCGTAAAAGAACAGCAAGTCTGAATAAAGAGGCCTCTGTGCAAAATTTACCGATCGTTGATCATAAAAAAAATAAGACAGAAGAATTAAATATGGAATCTTTAGTAAACAAAATGTCTTATTATAAGTCAAGGTGGATGCAACATGTTTTCGTCGAATGGAGGATCACAGGATACCCAAGCAGATGTTATGCTATCAACCTGCAGGAAGAATAAGAATGGATGGATGGATATTTAAAAAAAAAATTAAATGGGTTCCACAATTTTTTAGTAAAATGTCCGATTTTTTTACAAGACCCCTAAAATATTTAGAAAAAAATCATACATTAGAATTCTTATAATGTGAATACGAAGGGAGAAAAAAATAATGTTGTACCTCATGCGTGGAATTATAAAAAAAATAATAATTGCATACATTTTATTTTTTATTTCTTAAAATACTACTTCAATCATGAAACCCATGCACTACATTGTTACCCATTGTTTTTAGGACAAGCATCAGGACGTCCACTCAAAAGAGTTTTGGTAGGTGTTTCTATTGAGACCGAAACAGGTGAACAAATGGCCTAAATTCGTGAATGAGCTAAATTGATGGTGGTGATGATGATGATGAAATTTTACCACACTGTAATTCGTAAAAATTTGAAGACTAGTGTAGAAATTGATTTGGTTATTCGATAACATAAAAGTAACTGTAATTTGATTTAGAAACTGCTGGCATGTACGAAGTATTCACTGAGCTTGCGAGTTAACTTCCGTACATCTTAAGGCTATGAATTTCATTGTAAGCCGGTTTAACATTAACAGAAGCAATTATGCTTTTTAACCGCCACAGATTGGTGAGCCATTGAAATTCATGGAATGATAATGAGAAAAATCCCAGGTTCACATGTTTAAAAAAGAAGTAAAACCACTTTAAAAAATTCAGTAAACTCAAATACTTACAGAAAACAGTGCCTTTGAAAAAAATTACTTTGGAAGCAATGGATTTTATTACGCGAAATAATATTCTCAACTAAATTATAAACCTAAATATCCTTGAAGTTTCTCCTAACGGAATAATACGATCACATATTCCACTTTACAGCCGAGCGTAATAAGTTATAATTGATACCTATCACCATGTTCCTGCTCTCCGTTTCATTTACACATCTACTCTATCCGACAAAAACAGTAGCCTTTAATAGCAAAAATAGATGACGAACTACAAAGAATGCTGTATAAACTAAATGAAATATAAAAAAAATACAACATGGAAATATCATCAGAAAAATAAAAAACAATGGCCTTCAAGGGCGCTCGTCCAGTTCGGACAAAGATAATATTAGAAAATAAACCAATAGAACAAGTGGTAAGATGTAACTTCCTAGGTTGCGAAATATCATACACAACAGAAACAGATATAAATAACAAACTAAATAATTTTAATTATAAAAAGGAAAACTAAAAAGAACTTTGAAAAATAAAGCCAGAAAAGACTGTATAATGAAATTATACAAGATAATAGCAGTGCCTATTATTACTTATGGATCCAAAACATGGACAGTGACAACACAACAATCTGCCAGAAATCATGCTGCTGAAATGAGATTCCTCAGACCAATAGCAGGATATCAAAGAACAGACAAAAAACACAATACAGAATAAGACAACTAAAAGTAGAGGAATTAAACATAACAATAGAGAAATGCAGAACAAACTGGAAAGAACACTTGGCAAGGATGACTGAGAATAGAATACTAAAAGCAGCATATAGCTATTCACCACGAGGAAGAAGAAGTTTGGGAAGACCAAAGAAAAGATGGAAACAGCAGCAATTTGGAGCCGGAACAGGCTAGTAAATAAGCCTGAACCGTGAAGAAGATGAAGAAGAAGACTATCCGACCGGGTATTGAACCCGGGCCCGCTGCATGACAAGGCAGCGCGCTACTTCGAGACTATACCGGTGAACTGTATTTCACTATAACACTGTCTTTCTAACTAACTCACTGGAACTATCAAACCCGTTGGTTCATGGCCGTTGGAACATAAGCTCACCATGCATCCCATCCAGAGGTAATGTTTTCCAATAATCTCCTGTATAATTTGCTTCCCTCAAATAATGCTTAATTCTATGATCTCACAAATTTTTTCGTTAATTTTAACCCAGCCTACTGACTGCCTGGTATCCATTGCGGATTCGCTGAATTCATTGAAGGTGGGGAAAATGATTTTGAGTCATCAATTTATTTTTTCGCAGTGTATATTGCATTTAACTAGAATTTTGGCTTTTTAAACATCATCATCATCACCCAGGGATTAAGCCTGTTGGCTCGTTCCGGTTTCATGAAAGCTAGAATTGTTAAAATTGTTCAGACCATCTTCTGTGTGGGCGTTCAACATTTCTCGTTCCGTGCGGATTAAAATTTAGCAATAATTTTGGTAATCTTTCTTCTGACATTCTATCAATATGTTCTTTCCAGTCGTTCCTATATTTAAATATTCGGTCTGTGAGTTTGAAAATTATTTAATTATATTCATTAAAAATGTTTTTTAAACTAAATTTATTTAATTTGAATTGCCCTTTTAGTCCTTTTTTTCTTCAGTTTTTTGGTATTTTTTTTTAGGATACCTTTAGGTCTTTTTAAAGGAACAAAAGTGTTTGCAATGTGAAAAGTCTTTGGAAAGTATCACTAGATAGAGTTTTGAAAAGAAGTTGGAAATGAGACTAGACTCTCCGGATTCTTTAGGTCTTTTTAAAGGAACAAAAGTGTTTGCAATGTGAAAAGTCTTTGGAAAGTATCACTAGATAGAGTTTTAAAAAGAAGTTGGAAATGAGACTAGACTCTCCGGATTCTTTAGGTCTTTTTAAAGGAACAAAAGTGTTTGCAATGTGAAAAGTCTTTGGAAAGTATCACTAGATAGAGTTTTAAAAAGAAGTTGGAAATGAGACTAGACTCTCCGGATTCTTTAGGTCTTTTTAAAGGAACAAAAGTGTTTGCAATGTGAAAAGTCTTTGGAAAGTATCACTAGATAGAGGTTTTAAAAAGAAGTTGGAAATGAGACTAGACTCTCCGGATTCTTTAGGTCTTTTTAAAGGAACAAAAGTGTTTGCAATGTGAAAAGTCTTTGGAAAGTATCACTAGATAGAGTTTTAAAAAGAAGTTGGAAATGAGACTAGACTCTCCGGATTCTTTAGGTCTTTTTAAAGGAACAAAAGTGTTTGCAATGTGAAAAGTCTTTGGAAAGTATCACCAGATAGAGTTTTAAAAAGAAGTTGGAAATGAGACTAGACTCTCCGGATTCTTTAGGTCTTTTTAAAGGAACAAAAGTGTTTGCAATGTGAAAAGTCTTTGGAAAGTATCACTAGATAGAGTTTTAAAAAGAAGTTGGAAATGAGACTAGACTCTCCGGATTCTTTAGGTCTTTTTAAAGGAACAAAAGTGTTTGCAATGTGAAAAGTCTTTGGAAAGTATCACTAGATAGAGTTTTAAAAAGAAGTTGGAAATGAGACTAGACTCTCCGGATTCTTGAATTACACGAATGGTATAATGTAGTTAATAAGATAAAGTGCTAGAAAAACCATTAAGACCTTAAAAAAAAGGACCAATAAGCCAAAAACGTCGAAGAAAGGACAAAAAAGTACAAATAAAACATTACTTCCTGGCCAAATGTATTAAGTTAGGCCTCGTCTTTAGACATAATACGAAAAAATAATTTGTCCTCTACTTCCGAACCCTAGATATTATTAATTCATTTTGAGAATTTTCCTCATCATTGAGGGTTTTCTCCAACCAATCTCAGTAATTAACATGAACTAAAAATAAATAAATATAGATGACCACAGACTTATAGACTATCAGTTTGCAACAAACATTCACAAATTTCTCTTAATTAAAGTTCTCCATCGTTCTCTGTCCTCTGTATCTTCATCTGTTACACCAAATTTTCTCATTGCATTTTGAATGTTGTTCTTCCATGTTGTTCTTGGTCTTTCTTTTCTGTTTCTTCTTTCAATTTTCCATGCATAGACGATCTTTGGTAGTCTTCCATCCTGCATTCTTCATACGTGTCCATACCATTTTAGCCTTCTGTGTTCAATCTCATCCATTATATTTCTTTCTGCATTCATCCATTTTTTTTAATTTCTGTATTTTTAATGTTTTCCATTCTAGATTTTCTGGCAGCTCTTCTCCAAAAATCCATTTCAACTGAAGTTGTTTTGTTGACATGTTGTTGTGTCATCCAAACTTCCGATCCATATATCATACTTTCTAGAAGTGGCTGAATTGAAATGCCTAGGAAAAATAATCACAAATAGGGGGAGATGCACAAAGAAATTAAACATAGGCTCAATTCTGGAAATGTGTGCTATTATGCATTTCAAAGGCTCTTGATGTCCCAACTCCTTTCAAAAAAGTTAAACTGAAAATATATAAAACTATTATTCTACCAGTTATATTATATGGTAGCGAAACATGGACTCTTACTTTAAGGGAGGAAAGGAGATTACAGATATTTGAGAATAAAGTACTTAGGACAATTTTTAGACCAAAGAGAAATGGACAGGTGAATGGAGAAGACTGCATAACAATGAACTACATAGTCTTTATAGGAAGCCAGATATAATAAGAACAGTTAAGTCTCGTAGACTGCGATGGGCAGGACATGTTGCACGTATGGGGACTTGCATGGAAGCTTCTTGTAGGAAAGCCAGAGGGAAAACGCCCAGTTGGTAGACCAAGAATGAGGTGGGAGAATAACATTAACTATGATTTGAGGGAGGTAGATTATACAGGAAATGATTGGAAAGCATTAGCTCAGGATAGGGATGTATGGAGTGCTTATGTCCGCGCGGCCATGAACCTATAGGTTCGATAGTGCCAGTGAGTAAGTAAGTATGGATTTATAAATTCGTTTTTTTTTGTTCCGTCAATGATCCTAGATATTAGCTTACTCATTTAACAAATTATCTGGAATTTGTGACTTTTGAATAGTAATGTCAATTTATAACCTGTGACCTATTGTAAAGTAATATTGAAAGTTAGTCTCTGAAAAGAGAAGTGTAAGTTTAAAAGTCGTGAACGTGATTACTGACACTGCTTGGTGGAATTCTTTCAGCAGGGTGACCTTGAACGAGAGTGGCTCTTGATAATTTGAATGGGAACACTGATCCATTCACTAGATTTTTATAACCGCTTAGTCTAGGCTCTTCAACGTCTCTCTATAGTGCTCCAGTCACGTGGAAAATACCTGTGAGTGGTTCATGACTAAAAAGTGTTGGGATTAAATTTAATTTACTGTGAAATTTAAATAAGATAGCTTTAGAGGCATGCATGTCTCATTGGATTTCAATTTGATTCCTGGCGAGCGTTATGCCAGAGATTTCATTCAGATTTAATGATTCCATCTTTGCTGATTAGTAGGGCCTGGATTTTATGTAATATCAAATTAAGAAATATGTACAGAAATATGTACCGGTAATCAAAATGGGCGATTGTGTAAATAAATACGTAGTGAAGGAATTATACGTAAAATCCAAAATTTAATTTATTTGCTACAAATTACAATGTCCATATAGAGAAATTATGGATTGATTTAAGACGTATGGGAATTTCATTCATCCATAGTAATTCTGCCCGAGCGCAGGTCTTTCACTGCAATCATAGCATTTATTGTTATGCTTTGCAGCTTTACTAGGGAATTGTAGGTGTGGCAGCTTCCCGTTGCTTTCCACACCGGTGAAGGATGATGATGATGATAATGATAATAAGGATGATGATGGCCATATGATTTCGGGGACCGTTTGGGCCTTAAAGTTTTCCTGACATTTGTCTTACAGCTGAGGAAAAACCCCGATAAAAACTTCACCCAGAAAAACCTGCCCCGACCGGGGATCGAACCCGGGCCCGCTGCGTGACAAGGCAGCACGCTACCTCGAGACTATAGCGGTGGACATTTACTCTATAAAATAAAACATATTTAACAACAAGATTCAGTGGAAAGAACAAGTAGAAAGAATGGAGGAAAGTAGATTACCAAATAAAATCTTACATTATTTTCCGAGAGGAAGAAGAGATGTCGGACGTCCTAGGAAGATATGGTCTTAGATCTATTAGCGAAGACAGAACAGGCAACTAATGCCTAAACCAGGAAGTGAAGAAGAAGTATTGATTACAAGGGTAGAGAAAAATTGTTTAGAAGGAGGAGTAGATAGACTGTTTGACAGAGTGAACTTATAAAAAATGACGGTTAATTCTAATAGAGTGAGTTAGCAGAAACGCTAGAAAGTTTTTTGTAGTGTTAAAGAGGCAATCAGGATACGTAAAACAAACAGGATGAAGGCGTAGATATGTATCGATACGTAACACCAGGTGTGTATGAATAATCCAAGCGTACCGGCGCGGCGGCAAAAGATTTCCGGTCCACGTGCTAACAGCCTATCTGATGGTACAGGTCTACGGCCCATATTCTCAGCAAGTGCGTCAAGCTTCTTAGACTATCTTGATAGTAACATCCGCCGTTTCACTTTGTGGTCATTTTAGGCTTACTATATCGTAACGAGAAGATGGAACTAATTTTAATGAACTGGAGTATTCTTCGAAAGTACAAATTTAATATAATAATAATAATAATAATAATAATAATAATAATAATAATAATAATAATAATAATAATAATAATAATAATACTTACTTACTCACTGGCACTATCGAACCCGTAGGTTCATGGCCGCACGGACATAAGCTCTCCATACATCCCTATCCTGAGCTAATGCTTTCCAATCATTCCCTGTATAATCTACTTCCCTCAAATCATAGTTAATGTTGTTCTCCCACCTCATTTTTGGTCTACCAACTGGGCGTTTTCCTTCTGGCTTTCCTACAAGAAGTTTCCATGCACGTCTTTCATTCCCCATACGCGCAACATGTCCTGCCCATCGCAGTCTACGGGACTTAATTGTTCTTATTATATCTGGCTTCCTATAAAGACCATGTAGTTCATTGTTATGAAGTCTTCTCCATTCACCTGTCTGTTCATCTCTCTTTGGTCCAAAAATTTTATAATATAATAATAATAATAATAATAATAATAATAATAATAATAATAATAATAATAATAATAATGTGGAGTTGCCAGTCTCCCATCGGACGCCTCCCCAGGTGGCGGATAGGGGAATGCTCACCAGATATGGCGGGTACTGGGGAAATAAAATACCCAGGGCGGACCAAAACTAGCGCTGCTGCCTTGCAGTAAGATACTGGACTATCAAAGGCTAGAGGAAGAAAACCTTGAACAAAAATTACCCGTCCCCCAGGTTGGGGGTTGATGCATCGGGCCAGCTCCTCGTTCATCATAAAAAGAAAAAAAAATGCTAAAAAAAACAAACAACATGCCTCGGAAAAACACTCTAGGACGATTAAAGCTAAGAAAAAGGACTTTGAAAATTGGCACATGGAATATTCAAGGCTGCAGAAATAAAATGGAGGAAGTAATTAAAGAAATAGATGCAATGGAACTAGATTTGGCAATTTTAACTGAAACAAAGATGAATAATAATAATAATAATCATCTTCCTTTCATGTGATAGACCTAGTGGTCTGTTACGGTCTCAATCCAACGTTTGAAGGGTCTGCCCAAAGATCTCTTGCGTGGTTGCTGGTAATATAAGATCTGACGTGGTATTCTTGTTCTGCTCATTCTTCGTATGTGAGATTTCCAGTTGTTTCTGTACTTTTGTACATATTCCATGACTGATTCTGTGTGTAATTCTTTATACCCGTAATTTATATGTGTAATTATTATAATATTTATAAAGGGTCCGGTTGGGAGAATCTCAGAATTCCTTTTATGGTCTGTTCTTGAGTAGCCCGCAGTACGTCTCATAAATTGCATTTCTGCCGAAGTTAGTCTTTGTTCATCTACACTGCGAATTGTCCAGGCCTCACTGCCGTAACATAATATGGGTCTGGCCAGTGTTTTATAAATTCTAGTTCGTGTGTGTTGCTGTACTGTGTTTGGCTTGAAAATATTATTTATTATTCCTGTTACTCTGTTAAATTTTATAATTTTTTGACTAAAATCTTTTTCTTCTTTGTATGTAACTTGATATCCGAGATAGTTAAATGTGTTGGTTTGTTCTAATATTTTATTATTAATAACAATTTTACTGCGAACTGGGTCTTTTCCTAGGAAAGCCATGACTTTAGATTTTTCTGTTGAGATTTCTATGTTGTAGTTTATTGCTATTTATATAACAACAATAATAATAATAATAATAATTATTATTATTATTCTATTATTATTATTATTATTCTATTATTATTATTATTCTATTATTATTGTTCTATTATTATTATTATTATTATTCTATTATTATTATTATTATTATTCTATTATTATTATTATTATTATTCATTATTATTATTATTATTCTATTATTATTATTATTATTATTTATTATTCTATTATTATATTATTATTCTATTATTATTATTATTATTATATTATTATTATTATTATTAAGTCCACCGCTGTGTCTCGAGGTAGCGTGCTGCCTTGTCACGCAACGGGCCCGGGTTCGATCCCCGGTCGGGGCAGTTTTTCTGGGTGAGGTTTTTATCGGGGTTTTTCCTCACCTGTAAAACAAATGTCAAGAAAAGTTTAAGGCCCAAACGGTCCCCGAAATCATATGGCCATCTTCATCCTTATCATTATCATTATCATCATCATCATTCTTCACCAGTGTGGAAAGCAACGGGATGCTACCACACCTACAATTCCCTAGTAAAGCTACAAGCATAGCATGACCTGCCTTCGGACAGAATTACTATGGATGGATTATTAATAAATATAATAATTTAATTCTATAGATTTTCAATGTTTACACATCTTTCTGTGCCTAAAATATTATTATTATTATTATTAATAATTATTATAATAATTTCATTTTATATACAGATTTTCAATGTTTACGCATCTTTCTGTGCCTATAATAATAATAATAGGCCTAATAATAATTGCCTAATAGCTATTGTTTTTATAATGGCGTAACAGCCCAGCGTTGGGCCATAGCCTCTCCTATGTTAGGAGTTATAGATCAAGTTAATTTAGTTACCCTTATTGCCCTACATATGTCACGAATGGTAATGTTGCCAACATAGCAACATCTAGTAGGCAACTAAGGTATAACTAGGAAGGTGAAGTCTATAAACATTTTTGCTTACAGGTCTCTTTATTCAGGCTTATAGTTATTTTACGAGCCAGGAAATATTTGGACTCGGCACCCATATTTTGAAGTTATTATTATTTATTACCAGAAATTTATAAACACCCTTTCCCCTGAGTTACATTACGGTTATAGTTTGTGTCAAAGTTGTGATTCATTGTGTAATTTTATATAAAACTAAAGTTTTTTTATGAATTTTATTTATATAAACATTAAAAAGTTTGTAGTTATCTTCCATCACTTCACCAGGATTAAGTTATACATACAATCTAATGACAAATGAGGGAAATTTTGAGGAAGTGGCTGAATTCAAATACCTAGGAACAATAATCACAAATAGGAATGAGATGCACAAAGAAATTAAACATAGGCTCAATTCTGGAAATGCGTGCTATTATGCATTACAGAGACTTTTGATGTCCCAACTCCTTTCAAAAAACGTTAAACTGAAAATATATAAAACTATTATTCTACCAGTTATATTATATGGATGCGAAACATGGACTCTTACTTTAAGGGAGGAAAGGAGATTACAAGTATTTGAGAATAAAGTACTTAGGAAAAATTTTGGACCAGAGAGAGATGAACAGACAGGTGAATGGAGAAGACTACATAACAATGAACTACATGGTCTTTATAGGAAGCCAGACATAATAAGAACAGTTAAGTCTCATAGACTGCGATGGGCAGGACATGTTGCACGTTTGGGGAATGAAAGACTTGCATGGAAGCTTCTTCTAGGAAAGCCAGAGGGAAAACGCCCAGTTGGTAGACCAAGAATGAGGTGGGAGAACAACATTAAGTATGATTTGAGGGAAGTAGATTATACAGGGAATGATTGGAAAGCATTAGCTCAGGATAGGGATGTATGGAGAACTTATGTCCGCGCGGCCATGAACCTACTGGTTCCATAGTGTCAGTGAGTAAGTACAACAAGAAGGTTCACTTAAATAGGCGGTATTATTTAGAAGACAGGCGATTTCAAACGTTTCATTCCAGAACAAAGGACAATCAAATATAATATGTTCAATACTTGGTTGCTAATACCACATTTACAACTTGCATTCTCTCTGAGAATGAATCTCTAGAGGTATTGGTCAAATTTTCCATGTCCAGTGTACTAAACATAACCACTAGTCCACCAGCTGACTCTTGGTGGTATTATGATACGTTTTTTTTAACTAGCTGATACCCGGCGTGCGCTGCTACTCATAAATAAATGCTAATATGTTTTTACGCAAGCCGTGCACTGTTCGGGAATCTGCTTATCTTGATATTCTTGGTATCAGTGAAAGACAAAAATGGTTATTGTGAGTTATCCGTAGAAGATAAACGTATGCTGTCGCGGACTTTTTTGTAGAGTTTTTTTGAGATATTTAATTCTGTGTATATTAATTTAGTGTATTTGTTATAGTTTAGGCAACGTAAGCCATTTAAGCGTCAAAATAGGGACTTTATTTCACTTTTTCATTACAAAGGGTGATTTTTAGGGGTAACGGGGTTGAATATCACAACTCTCTAATAGCCTATTTTCATCCCGGGAATCTTCTGAACATTTTGCAAAAAGCCCTATCAAAATCGTATCAACGGTATGACCGCGCATAGAATACAAACAAACAACAAACAAACAAATATTGATTTTATTCATATATATATATATATAAGATAAAGATACATTTGTCTACTATTTAAATTTCGTACAGATGCAAGAAATGATAGAAATATTAAAGAAATGTAAAAATAATAAAGCATGCGGGATAGACAATATAAATATAGAATAGATAAAAAATGCCCCAAAGAGTTTCCAAGAAAGATTATTAAAATTCTATAACAAGTGCTGGAAACAAAATACAATACCTGAAGAATGGAAAATTGAAAAAATAATCTCAATATTTAATAAAGGCGATAAAACAAAGCCAGAAAACTATAGAGGAATAAACTTACTACGTATGCGCAGCATACAAAATAGATGCAAACATGATCAACTAAAGATTAACAACTGTAGTAGACGCAATAATATCAGAAGAGCAGACAGGTTTTAGGAAAGGAAGAAGCTGCACAGACAACGTATTCACTTTAAAACAAATAATAGAGAAGCGAAGAGAATTGAACTTAGAAACGCACATCTTATTTATAGATTATAAGAAGGCCTTTGATAAAGTGTCTAGACCAAAATTATAGAACATATTAAATGAAAAAAGGAATCCCACTACACTTGATGTCAGTAATTAAGAAAATGTATGAGAAAACAAAAATAAAAATAAATCAAAAGCAAACAATACATATAACAGGAGGAGCGAGACAAGGTTGTTCATTATTAAACCACTGTTTTTAACATTTATTTTGACATGATAAGATCATGGAAACAAATGACGACTGGGGGAATTAACTTAGGAAATATAGTAATATAAACAGTAGCCTTTGCAGATGACCAGATTTTAATAGCAAAACAGAAGACAAATAACAAAGAATGCTAATAAACTGAATGAAATACAACATGGAAATAGCGTCAGAAAAAAAACAATGGCTTGCAGGGGCGTTCATCCAGTTCGGACAAAGATAAAATTGAAAAATAAACCAATAGAACAGGTGGTAAGATATAACTTCCTGGGTTACGAAATATCATACACAGCGGAAACAGATATAAATAACAAACTAAATAAGTTTAATTATATAATAGGAACACTAAAAGAACTTTGAAAAATAAAGCCAGGAAAGATTCTATATTGAAATTATACAAGACAATGACAGTTCCTATTATTACTTATGAATCCGAAACATGGACAATGACAACATAACAATCTGCCAGAATACAAGCTGCTGAAATGAAATTCCTCAGACCAATAACAGGATATCAAAGAACAGACAAAAAACATAACACAGAAATAAGACAATAACTAAAAGTAGAAGAATTAAACACAACAATAGCGAAATACATTTCTCTAGGCCGAAAAAATGTAGGAAGACCAAAACGACGTTGGAAGGACGACCTGCACCTGCAGCATATAGTGCACCGGGGAACGGAATGGGCCAACAGGCCCATACCTTGAAGAAAATGTTGAATAGTGAAATACAGAACAAACTGGAAAGGACACTTAACAAGGATGACTGAGAATAGAATACCAAAAGCAGCATACAACTATCACCACGAGGAAGAAGAATTTGGGAAGACCAAAAAAAGATGGAAAGAGCAGCAATTTGGAGTCGGGAAAGGCTAGTAAATAAGCCTAAACCGTGACGAAGAAGAAAAAGATTTAAATTTCGGATGAACATGAATGATAATTACCAGGTTGGTGATTTTTACAGAAACGTTTTGATAACAATTAATCGGCATTTGGTTACAGTTGAGAAAGTCCTGAAAAAACATCAATCAGAAATTCAAGTTCCGGTGAAGTCAGGATTTTATAACTGACCCAACCCTTCAGGCGGCAACATGACCCTGGAATCGACTCGGCTTCTATAGGAAATGAGTACCAGAATTTTGTTCTGAGGAAAAGGTGGTCGTCGCGCAGGACTTAAAACCAGTTTGATATCAAGTGTCGATTGTCTTGAAAATTAGGAGTCTTAACCTCCTACTATCCAAGGGGCCTCTTACGGCCTGTAGTGAAATCACTTCACTCCAGAAATTCAATCAGGGAACGAGTCCGGAAATGCTGCATCATCACCGTCATCATCCAGGAATAAGAATGGATAATAAAGTGTGCATAAATAATCTTCTATTTGCTGACGATGTAATCATAATGAAGAAAAATGAAGACGACTTACAGAAATCAATGCATGCATTAAATGAAATATGTAAATTATACGATCTAAAGATTTCTGTAAGGAAAACGAAGACCATGGCTTTTAGAGGAAGAGATCCAGTGAGATCCAAAATTATTTTAGAAAATCAAAGTATAGAACAGATGTCTAGTTTCAAATATTTGGGCTGTGATGTTGGCTACAATGTGGAAAGAGATATTGACTCCAAAATAAATACATTTCAGACGGTGTGTGGAACCATACAGAGAACATTCAAAATAAAAATTAGAAAAGAAACCAAGATAACAATGTATAATGTTATGGCGGTTCCCACAATATTGTATGGATGTGAAACTTGGGCTCCAGTGAAAAGACAGAAGGATAGAATACAACAGAACGGCAGAGATGCGGTTCCTAAGATAAGTTAAAGGAATGTACAAGACTTGATAAAAAAACAAAGAATAAGAATGAGGATATAAGAGAAGAATTGAAAGTACAGCCTTTATTGGATAAAGTCACGAATTACAGACAGAAATGGATTGATCACATGGATGGAATGAGTAAGGAGAGATATCCATTGTTAGCAAGAAATTATCAAGCAAGAGGAAGGCGTGATGTTGGAAGACCTAGAAGACGTTGGGCTGATGCATTATGAAGTCGGAACGGGCAATTGCCTAATCCCTGGAGTGATGATGATGATCACCGTCATCATCATTGGAATTACGGTTCTTCGAGTCTAGGTTTAGTTTCTTTCACGACAGCCGCCCAATCATTCCGATCCAAAATCTCAGTCTCCATCCTTTTATGCCTTCCAACCACTTTAGTCTTTATACCACCAGGTTTATCATCTAACATTTTTCGGGGAATTCTGATCTTATCAGTTTGCAGAACATGTCCCAGTTTGACCCACTTACCACCCTTGGGGATACCTCAGGATACAGTCCTCTACTCCCCAGCCAACTGCATTTTTTCTCCCTATGTCTACTTCTAAACCACATTGGAACTTAATAAACTTAAACCAACAGCCGGGAGGATGTGTTGGTGTTACCAATTCGGGTAAATTGGTGAGCTACATAGTACGTCAGTTCGCTCAGTCCTGACGACCCCACAGTTGGTGCACGGGCTCTACGAGCCTAGCAGGGATGACTGCTTTGCTTGGGAGCATCGCAGATCCACTGACCATCCCTCTGTTCTACCTCCAGGGACGCTTCCTGCAGCCGTTAAGAGACCGGCTAGGGCTTTTGTTTGACCAAGCTCTGCAATATGAGACTAGAACATGTCCCAACCATCCCAATCTTCTCAACAATACTGACATAATAGTTATACAATAGTTTTAATTCTGCATTTGTTCTGAATCGCCATGTCTCCTAGTCACAAATGGGACAATATATTTTCCTTAAAATTTCACTTTCCAGGTATTCAGCATTGCAATAACTCGTTCAGATGGACACCAGGCCGAATTTCCATAAACATTAACAAGTTTTGATGATCATGAAGAAGATTTCCGCGCTGTCTCAAGACAAACATTGAGGATGCCAGGCGCAGTCTCTGGCGAAACGTCGGGGAACTACAAGCCTCGAGACCGCGGCCTACAGCCCGGAAATCTTCTTCAAGATCATCATAGCAACTCCGGCCGTGAAAGCCTAAGTCAATACAAATAACAGGTTTAATTATTGTAGTTTTATAAAACTCATATTTTTACTTTCCTGGAGACATATGTGGCCTTCATTAGTTTATCTAACAAGGGAACAGTCAACCATTGCATGACGAAGCTTATCTTGAAATTTTTCCAGAGAAGCATTGCGATGTACCAAGACCGTGTCCAAATAAAAATCTACCGTTTTTAACTGCAAGACACTAAAATTCAGCCCCAAATCTCTCGTTTGAACTATAGGGAAATATTATAATTCCCAAATTGGTAGATTCGGTAATCCTAACTGCCTTTCGACCGCGCTGGGTCCCGTCTCACTCCACTCCGTTCTTACTCAAGCAGGGAGCCCACCCGCTTTGTACAAAGGTTTGCCATTGTTGGATTCTGGCCTTGGTACATAACATCGCTTTTCTCGGAGATATTTCAAGATAGGTTTCGGCATGAAATGTTTGACAATTCCCTTGTAAGGCTCTGATACGATTCCCTCCTATTTTTTTCTTTTAGTCTCCACAATAAAGATGCATGTTGCGTGGAACTATGATTTTAGAAAACATCGATTCTTCTTCTTCACTTCATAGGCAGGCAAATTGCCTGTTCCGCCTCAATTTGTTCTGTCCATCTTTTCATTGGTCTTCCTACATTCCTTGATCCTCTTGGCTTGTAGTTAAATGCCGCGTTTGTTAATTTTGTTTCATTCATTCTTTCTACATGTCTAAACCATTTATCTCTGCATTCTTTGATTTTTTTACTCAATGGATATATATAAAACTCTGTTCTTATATCTTCACTCAGTATGCGATCTAATCTTGCCTTTTGTTCTTCTAAGGAAGCTAATTTCTACGCTTTGTATTCTACTTTGTAATTTTTTGGTCATTATCCAAGTTTCGCTCCCATAAAGTAATGCAGGAACTGCCAATGTTTTATAAAACTTCAATCTAGTATCTCTTCTTGTTTTGTTCTTTAATGTTTTATGTACAGTTCCGTATATCATTTAAAATTTCGACAGTTTTATATTTCTCTCTTTCAGTTTTTTGTGCTTGCAGTAAAATTACAAATACAGCCCAATAATTAAAATTTGTTACTTGTTCCAGAGGCTTGTTGTCTATTATGATTTTTTTTATGTTATATGTTTATTTCCCCAAAAGTATTTTCTTTTATATATATTTTTTTTTAAATTACATTATTGGCATCATCATCATCATCATCATCATCCTCTTATCGTGCCCTCCTTTCGGAAAGTCGATTCCAAATATGCCTCCAACCATCTTTATCCAAGCTTTCCTTTTTTTGGTACGTTCCATTTGTATCCTCTTTATTGTAAACTTTTCCTCGCTTGGTTAATCCATCTTTCTCGTAGTCTACCTCATGGTCATTTTCCTTGTATCTTGAAATTTAATAGTCTTGCGGTATTCTTTCCTTTTTCATTCTTTTTAAATGTCCAAACCATTTTAGTCTAATTTTTTCTACGGCTGTTGTTAATTTTTCTACATTTAAGATTTCCTAGATTTTGTCGTTCCTTATTCTCTCTCTCCTTGTTTTATGTAACATTCCACGTAAGAATTTCATTTATGTAGCTTGGATTCTGCTCAGTTCCTTCTTTGTATATGTCCAAGTTCAGCTGCATATGTTAAAACTGGTTTGAAATAAGTTTTATACATTGACATTTTACTCTTGATGGTATATCTATATTTAAGATTAATTATTTAGTTAAATTATAGACTTTTAAACTTTTATCTATTATTTTACTGATTTCAGTCTGTATTTTCCCATTTGTATTTATCATTGTTCCTAAATATGTAAACTAACATAACTAATTTAATTGATGTAAAGAGTACTGAAAATTATTTTAATTTTCTTGAATAATCGCCATATCATCAGCATTCATTAATATGTTTAATAAAGGGCTATTCCAAAAGAAGGACAGACTTCAAACATTTATTTCTTCCAAACTACAAAAAGTAGAAACACAATTCTAACGTTCCTGGAAAGAGAAAAGTTCAAATTTTACTATTTTATGCATTCAATATGAGCACCATGTGTTATACGACAAAAACCAAAAGTTGGCTCATTTCTTGCCACACACGAATCAACTGGTCTCTAGTTATCGAATTCACAGCTTCAACAATTCGATGTCGCAGATTTTCAAGACTGTCAGGCATAGTGGGGGATACAAACACGGTCTTTTACGTAACCCCACGGATAAAAATCACACGGGGTTAGGTTTTGTGACCTGGGAGGCCACCGGCGATGAAGTTGATCTTCTGCTCCTCCTCTTCCAATCGCAACTTCAAGAAACAGTGCTAATGCGGCCGTGATCGGAACTTCAAACTTTTCTCTTTCTAGGAACGTTGGAATTGTGCTTCTATTTTTTGTAGTTTGAGAGAAATAAATGTTTGAAGTCTGTTCCTTCTTTCTGAATAGCCCTGTATTTTAAAACGGTTCATTCTTATACCTATATGAACATTTATTTTCCAACTTAGGATGGTATCATTATATGTGACAAAATGGATGATCTCTTGATTTTTTCTTATCACAAGAAATGTATGTTTATTCGTAGCAACCCCATAGTTAACTTGACTACACGCGATATACATTTTCAAAGCCGAGCAAAAAAGTGTGTGATATTGATGTGCTGATGTTGAAACTTGGTGAATTCTCTCACATCCATGGGTGTAGCACTGCATCAATACTGCAGTGCGGAATTTAGGTTACACTTTATAACAGTTCATTTTTTTTTACATAGGTGGTATTTTTATGTTTACAGTTTTTCTAAACTATTTAGAGAGAGAATTTAATAATATCGCCTGAATCGTTGCAGTTTATATAATCCGTTTCTACAAGTATTCGCCATTTCGTTGCGGTCTCTGGTTCACGAAATTAAATCTATAGGCTATAAATTCACTTCCATATCGTGTGTATAAGTGGAACAAGGCTATAAGTAATAAATTATTAACAATTCAGTAATCCAAGTATAATTCTACTGTTTCGTAAACTTTAGTGTACCTTAGAGTTCGCATGCTACATTGTCTGATGAAAATATAATAATAATAATCTTTCTTTCATGTGATAGATCTAGTGGTCTGTTACGGTCTCAGTCCAACTTTGAAGGGTCTGCCCAAAGATCTCTTGCCTGGTGGCTGGTAATTTAAGATTTGACGTGGTATTCTTGTTCTGCTCAGGGTCATCATCATTTAGAGCAGTTAGTAATATTAATAATAATGATAATAATAATAATAATAATAACAATCTAGGGATTAAGCGTGTTGGCTCGTTCCGATTTCATAAATGCTAGAATTGTTAAAATTGTTCAGAACATCTTCTGTGTGGCCATCCAACATTTCTCCTTCCGTGCGGTTTATAATTTAGCAATAATTTTGGAAATACTTCTTCTGGCATTCTATCAACATGTTCTATGAATAATAATAATAGCCTAATATTAATAATGTTTCATTTATTCTGGCAGAGTTAAGGCCATAATATCTTATCTTCCTCTCAACCAGCACAAATATATAAATGCATGTTTGCAGTAAAGATTATCTATTTTTTTTATTATTATATAGACCTACGATGTCCACCGCTGTGGTCTCGAGGTAGCGTGATGCCTTATCATGCAGCGGGCACGGGTTCGATCCCCGGTCGGGGCAGTTTTTCTGGGTGAGGTTTTTATCGGGGTTTTTCCTTATTTGTAAGACAAATGTCAGGAAAACTTTAAGGCCCAAACGGTGCCCGGCCATCATCATCATCCCTATCATTATCATCATCCTTATCATCATCATCATCATCCTTCACCGGTGTGGAAAGCAACGGGAAGCTACCACACCTACAATTCGCTAGTAAAGCTGCAAGCATAGCATGAAAATGCTATGATTGCAGTGAAGGACCTACCTTCGGGCAGAATTACTATGGATGGATGGATGGATGGATAGACCTACGGATTTTTAATGTTTACACATATTTCTGTACCAAAGTTTTGTCTTCCTTCTCCACTCGTCCCTATCCATCTGCTCCATGTCCTCCAGTCCTCTTGTTCTCATCCCAGTTCTTATTTCTTGCATTAACGAGTTTTGAGTTCTTCTATTCTTTCTTCTTCCAGGTGGACACCATTCCAATTTTTATTATTGATTTCGTACATCTCAATGATGGATAAATCATATTTGAAGAGAAAAATTATACGCTCAGACCGGGACTTGAACCCGGGACCCTTGGTTCTCTAGACCAAGTGCTCTACCAACTGAGCTACCTGAGCAAGTACCGATCTAAACGCAAATCTTTCTCTATTTACATTATAATTCCCGTCCACCAAATGCTATGAAGCCAAGCTTCTATCATGCAAATGGCGGCTCCTTTATTAAGAAGACATTTGGGAATTATACATTACAGCCAGTACGGCTTTTCCATGTTTTTATTATTGATTTCGTACATCTCAATGATGGATAAATCATATTTGAAGAGAAAAATTATACGCTCAGACCGGGACTTGAACCCGGGACCCTTGGTTCTCTAGACCAAGTGCTCTACCAACTGAGCTACCTGAGCAAGTACCGATCTAAACGCAAATCTTTCTCTATTTACATTATAATTCCCGTCCACCAAATGCTCTGAAGCCAAGCTTCTATCATGCAAATGGAGGCTCCTTTATTAAGAAGACATTTGGGAATTATACATTACAGCCAGTACGGCTTCAGAGCATTTGGTGGACGGGAATTATAATGTATATAGAGAAAGATTTGCGTTTAGATCGGTACTTGCTCAGGTAGCTTCAGTTGGCAGAGCACTTGGTCTAGAGAACCAAGGGTCCCGGGTTCAAGTCCCGGTCTGAGCGTATAATTTTTCTCTTCAAATACCATTCCAATGATTTTTCTGGGTAACCTTTATCTTGCAATCGTCGTACATGCCCATACCAATTGAATTGCTTGTATCTTACTAAAATAAAACATTATTATTATTATTATTATTATTATTATTATTATTATTACTACTACTATTTTTTTATCTACTATTGAACATTTAATATTATTTTTTTTATTGTATGGCCTTTTTTTAAATTTTGAACATCTTGCTGCTCTCCTCAAGAAATCCATTTCCATCGACGTAAGTTTTTGTTCTAAGCAATTGTTTGAATTTCCATACTTCAGCTCCATATGTGATATATATTTTGTAACTTATTTCTCGTGATTATATGTCTGTTCCATAGGACAACATTTATCATAAGTAATGCCACGAGTGATTTCCAAATTATCGATAAATTCACGACTCAAGAAGCGAGGAGTGAATTTATGTAGAGAATTTGTCCATCAAGAGTGGCATTTGTTAGGACTATTTAACGAATAAAATTAAGCTGTTTACTCACAAATCATTATTTAGCTATAGCTATTTTAAAATATTTATATATTTAATGTTTGAAAACAAATGAGAAACGGTTGGTACGCTTCATTTGCTTCTTTTGATCATCACTGCAACTAGATCATAATATTATTTACTGCCAATAGATCGCAATGTTGTAAGAATGCACCCTAGTGGAGAAATTTATAACCAACGTTATAGGTATTAATTAACTTGACGTCCAATGATGTAAATATGTCAATTATATTTTTCTGCAACGTCATTTCCTGGAAAATAATTCGTTTAAGAAAATGTAAACAGTGTTTTTTTTTTGGTGGTATAATCAATTGTTAGAAATGTTTTTATATTATCTATCTCATGCGCTTTCTGCTGACATTCATACATTACATATGCAATCTGGTAGCCGTATTTCTTGGAAGATCAGTCACTGCTAAATAATGCTATGACCAATTCAGAATGTTAAAAAGGAGGTGCTTTCTTTATTATGATAAACTTTAGTTGGTAAATTTTAGGCGAAACACGACTGTGTTTGGTTGTAAATAAAAAATGATTGAAATGTGATTGGTCATTGACTCCCATTTGGGGCACGAGTTAAATAGTCATTGCTATTATTGTTTTACCTTTATTTTTTCTGTTCTTAATATAACTTTCTTTCATATCCTCAGTTACTACATTTACGCCCAAATATTAAAATTATTCAAATCTTCTAATATACCTCTTTCTGATCTAATAATGCCTACCGCTGTGGTCTCAAGGTAGCGTGCTGCCTTGTCACACAGCGGGACCGGTTTCGATTCTCGGTTAGGACAGGATCCTGGGTGAGGTTTTTTCGGGGTTTTTCCTCACCTGTAAGACAAACGTCAGGAAGCGTAGGGCCCAACGGTCTCCGAAAATCATCGGCCATCATCATCATCCTTATCATTATCAACATCCTTCACCAGTGTGGAAAGCAACGGGAAGCTACCACACCTATGATTCCCTAGTAAAGCTGCAAAACATAGAATGAAAATACTATGATTGCAGTAAAAGACCTGCCCTCGGGCAGAATTACTATAGATGGATGGATCTAATAATAATAATAATAATAATAATAATAATAATCATCATCATCATTATCATCATCATCATCCGGTATCATGGCAGCTGCCGCCGTCTTCCGGAAACCAAACGCCATTCCTCTCTATCCATCCATTGATCTTCCTCCATTCCTCTGATATTCATAGCTGCTTGTACCCCTTCTATCCAAGTTTTCTTCGGTCTTCCTCTCTTCCTCCTTTCCATTGGGATCCATACCATAACAATTTTTGGCAATCTTTGTTCTGGCATTCGTTTGACATGACCATACCACTGCAATCTTTTCTTTTCTATGAGGTCCGGCTCCTCTTGTACGCCCATAATTTCCCTTATTTCTTTATTTCGTATAATAACAATGTTTCATTTATTTTGGCAGATTTAAAGGCATACGACCTCTTCCACTCAACCAGAACAAATATACGAATACTTTTTTTTTCAGTAAAAGTAAAGTGATCCAACAACAGGCCCGGAGGCCCTTGGGGTAGTAGGAGGTTAAGGCTCCCACTTTTTCTGAACAATCGGCCCTTTTTTATGTCAGCCGGGTTGTCAGCCCTGCGTGACGGCTGCCTTTACCCCCAGAACAAGCGTCTGGTACTCATTTCAGTTAGAGGCTGAGTCGACCCCAGGGCCATAGTACCGCCAGAGGGTTTGGGTCAGTTTAAAAATCCTGACCCCAACGGGACTTGAACTCTCGACCCTCCGGCTTGTAGCTCAGTGCCTTAACCACTACGCTAGGGCGTGCCCCCGTACAGAATATATATATATATATATATATATATATATATATATACAAATTATTCATCCATAGTAATTCTGCCCGAAGGCAGGTCTTTCACTGCAATCATACCATTTTCATGCTATGCTTGCAGCTTTACTAGGGAATTGTATAGGTGTGGTAGCTTCCCGTTGCTTTCCACACTGGTGAAGGATGATGATGATAAGGATGATGATGATGGCCATATTTATAATGGATTAAACATATATTAAGTCGGCCGCGGTGGGCTAGTGGTTATGCCTCTAGTTTCTAGGAACGCGGGTTCACACCCGGCCGTGGTCGATAGATTTTTAGGATGTAAAAATCCAAGGAACAAGTCCTCCGGGAGGGGCTTTTTGCATTATGTATCGAATTTGAAGATTTTCTGGCTTGTCAAAGAATGACAAGCCTGAATAAAAATGTACTTGTGCAAAATTTACCGACCGTTTCCCATTCAATAATACTTTAGTTACCCACTAGATGTCTAATCGAGGTGATAAGCCGACCCCCTATCACTCGCTAATGAGCGTAACTAAATTAACTTTGTCAATAAGTTCCCGTTAGAGAGCGCTCTAATCCCGGCACAGGGAAGGAAAGGGTTAAAAAAACATTACAAGTTGCATTTTAAATTTTATGTTTATACACATTTTACGTGGTATCTTTACCTTGTCGTGGTGGAGTGGCTTGCGTTCTTAAATGATCCTGAGAGCTCTGCCGGCGGTAGCATTGCTGCCGATAGGGTTACACATGCCGGACTGGACGAAGGTGATAAGCCAGACGAAAAAAGTACCTTGGTCGAAAGAGTGACGATCTTTCACCGTAAAAATGCAACCGTCAAGAAATGCGGACATGGGTTTAACTGGGGTAAAATTTTCCGGATGTCAAATAGTCCCCCATTCGGTTCTCCGGGCGGGGACTACTTCAGGGAAACCCATGCCAAAGACTCAAACACAGGTAAGCCAGATATAATAAGAACAGTTAAGTCTCGTAGACTGCGATGGGCAGGACATGTTGCACGTATGCGGAATGAAAGACTTGCATGGAAGCTTCTTGTAGGAAAGCCAGAGGGAAAAAGCCCGGTTCGTAGACCAAGAATGAGATGGGAGAATAACATTAACTATGATTTGAGTGAAGTAGATTATACAGGGAATGATTGGAAAACATTAGTTCTGGATAGGGATGTATGGAAAGCTTATGTCCGCGCGGCCATGAACCTACGGGTCCGATAGTGCCAGTGAGTAAGTATACAACATTTTATACGACAAACTTAATAATAATAATAATAATAATAATAATAATAACATTAATTAAATGGGGAATATCAATTAATACATGTAGGCCTATATTACAGTACACGAGATAATGATCAAGCCAAAGTTAGAACATATATACATTTATATTGGTTTTAAATTATGCTAACATCCGGCAGCCCTATATATTTAATATTTTTTATCACATGCAAGTCCTAGCCCGGGTTACTAGTATCCGTAAGCAATTTTTAGTCTCATTTTTAACTCTTCCAAAAATATTGATGACTCCTGGAGAATTAATAATGCGGCACTAACTAACTCACTGGCACTATCGAACCCGTAGGTTCATGGCAGCGCGGATACAAGCTCTCCATATATCCCTATTATGACCTAATGTTTTTCAATCATCCCCTGTATAGTCTACTTCCCTCAAATCATAGTTATTTTATTCTCCCACCTCATTCTTGGTCAACCAACTCGACGTTTTCCTTGTGGTTTTCCAACAAGAAGCTTCCATGCACGTCTTTCATTCCCCATTCGTGTCACATGTCCTGCCCATCATAGTCTACAAGACGTAACTGTTCTCATTATATCTGGCTTCCTATAAAGACCATGTAATTCATTGTTGTGTAAAATTCTCCATTTCATCTGTCTGTTCATCTCTCTTTGGTCCAAACATTTTTCCTAAGAATTTTATTCTCAAATACTCGTAATCTCTTTTCCTCCCTTAAAGTAAGAGTCTATGATTCGCATCCATATAATATATCTGGTAGAATAATAATTTATATATTTTCAGTTTAACGTTTTTTGAAAGGAGTTGGGAAGTCAAGAATCTCTGTAATGCATAATAGCACGCATTTCCAGAATTGAGCCTATGTTTAATTTCTTTGTGCATCTATTTCCTATTTGTGATTATTGTTCCTAGGTATATGAATTCTGCCACCTCCTCAAAATTTCCCTCATTTGTCATTAGCTGTCCATATCCATTATATAATGTATTTCTATGTGTGGCCATATATTTAGTTTTATTGATATTTACTTCCATTCCCAATTTCTTAGTGTTACTCATTAGTCTGTGCGTGTTGGCCTTTAGAATCTCTTGGCTATCAATAAAACTAAATATATGGTCACACGTAGAAATTCATTAAATAATGTAAATGGACAGCTAATGACAAATGAGGGAAATTTTGAGGAAGTGGCTGAATTCAAATACCTAGGAACAATAATCACAAACAGGAATGAGATGCACAAGGAAATTAAACATAGGCTCAATTCTGGAAATGCGTGCTATTATGCATTGCAGAGACTCTTGATGTCCCAACTCCTTTCAAAAAACGTTAAACTGAAAATATATAAAACTATTATTCTACCAGTTATATTATATGGGTGCGAAACATGGACTCTTACTTTAAGAGAGGAAAGGAGATTACAAGTATTGAGAATAAAGTACTTAGGAAAATTTTTGGACCAAGGAGAGATGAACAGACAGGTGAATGGAGAAGACTACATAACAATGAACTACATGGTCTTTATAGGAAGCCAGATATAATAAGAACAGTTAAGTCTCGTAGACTGCGATGGGCAGGACATGTTGCACGTATGGGGAATGAAAGACTTGCATGGAAACTTCTTGTAGGAAAGCCAGAGGGAAAACGCCCAGTTGGTAGACCAAGAATGAGGTGGTAGAATAACATTAACTATGATTTGAGGGAAGTAGATTATACAGTGAATGATTGGAAAGCATTAGCTCAGGATAGGGATGTATGGAGAGCTTATGTCCGTGCGGCCATGAACCTACGGGTTCGATAGTGCCAGTAAGTGAGTAAGTAAGTAAGTTTCGCTCAATAGTACTGCATCATCAGCATAAACTAACAGCTTATTAATACCATTGAGTTGTAGACCTTCTTCATCCTCTAAAGATTTGATGTCAGCTCTAATAAAAAAAATGAATAGTAAAGGAGATCGTGCATCTCCTTGCTTCAGCCCATTGTGGATTTCAAAAGTATCCGAAAAGTGTTTGCCTACACGCACCCTACTCTTTGTGCCATGTAGACATATTCGTACTATCTTTTAGTAATTCCGAATTCCAGCTTCTTGGTGAAGCAGGCATTATTGTAATGTGAATAGTGTTCACTATAAAGGATATATGGAGTTGCAACCTTTAAAGGATGAATGTGATGCCCTCTACTGCCAAACTTGTTGCAGCTGCAACTTAAGAGGTATGAGATGTTGTAGAAGTTTACATACAACAATCCAGGACAAACGGGGAAAAATATGATTGAATCCAATATGGTATTATGGTTCTTAAAAAATTAAGTCCATTTAAAACTATTTAAAACCATTTAAAACTAAATTTTGGCTAAGGATGGATTTAATATGATTTGAATCGATTCTTCATATATATTGATTTACTAATTAGTAATTTAGTAATACTATGAAGAATGAGTCATTTTTATATTTTACCTCATAGTTTGTTTTCTTAAACATGGGAACCACTGTTTTCAAAAGGAAACATCCCTTCAATTTTCAATCGACATTATGACTACTGGATTTTCGTTGGAATCTCCATCTATAACGTTGATGTCTGGTGTTGATTTGATGAACTTCGAGATCAGGTCCCGTTTATCAGGAATTTCGAAATTCATGGATAAATTCCCTCCATGGTATCTTTACCTTGTCGTGGTGGAGTGGCTTGCATGCCTAAATGATCCTGAGAGCTATGCCGGCGGTAACATTGCTGTCGATAGGGTTACCCATGCCGGACTGGTCGAAGGTGATAAGCCAGACGAAAAAAGTACCTTGGTCGAAAGAGTGACGATCTTTCACCGTAAAAATACAACTGTCAAGAAATGTGGACATGGGTTCAACTGGGGTAAAATTATCCGGAGGTCAAATAGTCTCCCATTTGGTTCTCCGGGCGGGGACTACTTCAGGGAACCCATGCCAAAGACTCAAACACAGGACTGCATGGTCTTTATAGGAAGCCAGATATAATAAGAACAGTCAAGTCTCGTAGACTGCGATGGGCAGGACATGTTGCACGTATGGGGAATGAAAGACTTGCATGAAAGCTTCTTGTAGGAAAGCCAGAGGGAAAACGCCCAGTTGGTAGACCAAGAATGAAGTGAGAGAATAACATTAACTTTGATTTGAGGGAAGTAGATTATACAGGGAATGATTGGAAAGGATTATCTCAGGATAGGGATGTATGGAGAGCTTATGTCCGTGCGGCCATGAACCTACGGGTTCGATAGTGCCAGTGAGTAAGTAAGTAAGCAAGCAGGATACTACATAACGTCACCCTCTTAATTGAATCGTATGCCTTTTTGAAGTCTACTTTTCAAATTTGTGTATTTCGTAGGCACGTCTTACAAAACAGTCATCTTATATAGGAACTACAACACTAATAAATTCTATGATTTTAAAATATACATAATAAAACCAAAAAGGAACTAGAATACAAGAATGGAAGAACACTTTAGATATGTTAAAAATGGGGGAATGTCTAATATTACAAGTTCTTGAAACCAGTCTGCATTTTATCAGAGAAAGGAGGATGCAATTTGTTCTGTTAACAATCTATAGTTGTTCTACCTCATAGATAAGGTCTATGCGCAATTGTATTTCAAGGAATTGGGATGGAAATAACTCTGCTATTTAATCAGATAACAGCCATGTTATGACTGCAGACTGATGCCAACATTCTTTTATAGTTAAATGCCTGGAAGTGCATGAGAGAGTCGTTGGTTACAACGTTGTGCAAAACTCGTAGGTCGAGCGTGTGAAACAGATTTAAGAGTCGAATGCATAGTAAATCAAATACCATATCCAGTTTTCAATCATTTAACCTATTTTTTTTATTTCTGATGAAAAGTCTCCACTTTTCTTGAAAAATGTTAGTGCAATTTCTCATGATGCCGCATTTTGATGATTGTGACGCATTATTGACAGACATTAAGATCGACTAGCACTGCTCTTAATTATGTTTTTTTAATTTAATTTTCTAATTTTGGAAATCTACTTTTTTTCTTATATATTTTTTCCCCTCTTTTTTTATTTCTACTTCTCTTGAATCACGGCGATTTTGATGATTTGAATTTTAAAAATTACATTAAATTATTAATAAATTAATAGTCCACCGCTGTGGTCTCGAGGTAGCGTGATGCCTTGTCACGCAGCGGGCCCGGGTACGATCCCCGGTCGGGGCAGTTTTTCTGGGTGAGGTTTTTATCGGGATTTTTTCCTCACCTGTAAGACAAATGTCAGGAAAACTTTTAAGGCCCAAACGTTCCCCGAAATCATATGGCCATCATCATCATCATCATCATCCTTATCCTTATCATTAACATCACCATCATCATCCTTCACCGGTATGGAAAACGACGGGAAGCTACCACACCTACAATTCCCTAGTAAAGCTGTAAGCATAGCATGAAAATGCTATGATTGCAGTGAAGGACCTGCCCTCGGGCAGAATTACTATGGATGGATTATTTAATAATTCTTTATATATATATATATATATATACACTTCATTTTTATATGGTTTAGCAAAAGATTGTGTTTTAGCGTAAGAAATAATTTGAAAATGTTATTTTTTCCCCAACTAACTCACTGACTCTATCGAACCCGTAGGTCTTTGGCATGGTTTCTCTGAAGTAGTCCCCGCCCGGAGAACCGAATGGGGGACTATTTTACCTCCGGAGAATTTTACCCCAGTGGAACCCATGCCCGCGTTTCTTGACGTGATTTTTACGGTGAAGGATCGTCACTCTTTCGACCAAGATACTTTTTTCAACTGGCTTATCGCTTTCGACCTGTCCAATATTTTCTTTTTTTAAATGTTTTGCATCTTGTTGAGTTTGATTAAAATGTTTCCCAATATTAAATTACAACATGTAAATACGTATCAGGCATTTTATCAATATCCGTAAATGTGATCATATTGCTTCATACTTCCACGAACAGCGGTGACTCAATCTCCACGATCGTAGAAAAAGTAATAAGGCATATCTTACTCGAATACTCAAATTATACATACCTCTCCAGTAGTCATCAATTTTTTTTATGTCTCATAGAAAAAAAATTATGACAATCCGGCTGATTTCCATGAAGCTTCTCAGTAAGATAAATGTCTCCTGGAAGCGTAACGAGCGTTTCGCAGGACAAGGATGGTGGAAGGGCTGCTTCCTCTGAGCCTCCAAACATGCTCCTCTGGGTATCCACCCCCCAAGAGAGGGCTGCTTCTTCCGCTCTTAAAGCCCTACAAGTTTAGCTGTGCTATTCCTTGTCGCCCTGTTGACCGTTGAAGACTTGACGAAGATGTGGCCGCCCAATATGGATACAGACGCCATTCCTTCGTTGTGAGCTATACTTAGTTCCCCTCGCCTCTTACCCACCAGCAAGATTAACCTAAGTCAATCTTCCCCAGTAGAGTCGTCTGGTTCATCGGGTACTAAGCCCTCCCACTACGTCAAGGTGATAGCTCCTGGGGGGGGTAAGGAGAGATATCCATTGTTAGCAAGAAATTATCAAGCAAGAGGAAGATGTGATGTTGGAAAACCTAGAAGACGTTGGGCTGATGCATTATGAAGTCGGAACGGGCAATTGCCTAATCCCTGGAGTGATGATGATGATGATGATAGAAACATTTATTTTATTCTGGGTGGACACCCCGTCTTTCTCATATTGAATTTTTATAAATGAATCAACATCAAATGAGTTTTGTCTGCTGACACTGTGCTACTCACTTTTGTTTTCTCTGATATGGACGTCTTATAGGTAAGAGTCGATCCTTGGGGGTCGATGTAGACCACTTTAGGAATGTCTGCTCTATACCAAGCTACTTATCCTCTCGCTTCCATCTTCCATCCTCCAATCACAGTTTGAATACACGATCACACTAGAAACTGCTGCTTGACATCCCATAACACAGAACTTCGAACAATTAAAATTCCTACTGCCAGACTGTGGAACTCATTGTCACAAAAAATTGGGAACTGCCTAATATCAGCTTCCTGTAAAGAATTTTAAATTTATTTTATAATTGAATTTGTCATTGGTAAAAGGCTCTTTCTGCAATACAGCTAATATATAAGGTCACTGCTAGAAGGCCTTCTGTACTGTGTGAGGGCATTTTATCCTGAAACTAAAATTGAAATGCTCAACTGTGGCTCCGTATGAAGCCTGGAGTTAGGTCCTTTAAGCATAGAATGTGTATCTATATGCAATGATGTTTAATCTGCAGTTATCTCATTTTTGCAATAAATTGGAGAAAAGACCTTTTAACAATGGTCAATTCAATTGATCTCTCAGCGGGTTAATTGATGGTTTCTTATTTTTCGCTTCTCTTACAATATTGAGTTGATTCATTTTAATTTTAGTTTAATTTGTATAAATATTTACTTATAATAATTTATTTCAGTCCACCAGCGTGGTCTCCGGGTATCGTTGCGGCCTCGTACGCAGCGGGCCAGCTTTCGATTCCCGGTCGGGAAAGTTTCCGGGTGTTTTTTTTTCAAGGTTTTTTTTTTTTTTCATCTGCAATACATTTAATGTTAGGAAAATTTAAGACGCAAACGGTCCCCGAACATAACCTGGCCATCATAATCATATTCGCCATGTTTATTATGAATATGTGTGTGAATGGTGTGTTTCGTCTTAATGTTGTGTTGTTCTTGGAGGAGGCCCTGATATTGAGCTGATCCCTCATTAGCCCTTGTGTGATCGAAAAAGTATGTGTGTGACCTATAGTTAAAATCCCTCTCCCGACAGGTCGTGCCACTGTAAGGCCCATGTGGCGTGTGGCACTTAAAAGTACCTATAAGTCGAAATGTTAAACTGCGATAATGGAAGGTAATTTTCTTCTTTGTGGGTCTAAGGAAGAAAGCCCTTAAGGATTTAATACCGTCAGTTCCAAAAAAAGTTTTGGAGTCAACTTTTCTAGCATCGACGAAAAATTACGTACATGTTGAAGGAGACTATTTAACTCATGCCCCAGATGAGAGTAATGACCAATCACATTTCAATGACTTTTTATTTACAACCAATCACAGTCGTGTTTCGCCTAGAATTTACCCACTAAACTTTATCATAATTAAGAAAAAACTCCTTTTTATCATTCTGAATAGGTCATTTTGCAGTGACTGACTCTCTAACAAATGCGGCTACCAGAATGTATACATAGTACATGAATTTCGTCAACATATGGCGCATGCGGGAGTTAATATAAAAAACATTTGTAGCAATTGATTATAGCACAAAACAAAAAACACTGTTTGCACTTTCTTAAATGTATTTTTTCCCAGAAAAATATAATTGTCATATTTATATCATAGGACATCAGAAATAATTTAATATACAGTTTCATGTGTTTCATTTTTTCTCCACTAGAGTACATTCATACAATATTGCGTTCCTTTGGCAATAAATAATATGATATGGTTGCAGTGATGATCAAAAGAAGCAATTACATTTACATTAAATATATACATATTTTAAAATAACTATATTTAAATAATGATTTGTGAGTAAACAGCTTAATTTTATTCGTTAAATAGTCCTAACAAATGCCACTCTTGTTTTCCAAATTATCATAAGTAATGCCACGAGCGATTTCCAATTTATCTAGAGAATTTGGAAATCAAGAGTGGCATTTGTTAGGACTATTTAACGAATAAAATTAAGCTGTTTACTCACAAATCATTATGTAACTGTAGTTATTTTAAAATATTTATATATTTATTGTAAACGGCGATGTTTGAAAACAAATGAGAAACGATAGGTACGCTTCTACTGCTTCTTTTGTTTATCACTGCAACCAGATCATACTATTTATTGCCAAAGGAACGCAATATTGTAAGGAGGAGCTTTCTTTAATATGGTAATTATAAACACTGATAAATATTTGGTGAAACACGACTCTGATTGGTTGTAAAACAGAAGTCATTGAAACGTGATTGGTCATTGACTCCCATTTGGGGCATGAGTTAAATAGTCTAGATAAATTCACTCCTCACTTCGTGAGTCGTGAATTTATAATTTGGAAATCACTCGTGACATTACTTATGAAAAGAAGGTTGGGAACGTGTTTACTTTTTCAGTCAAACACTGTGAAGCAGATTATAATAGGCCTATAGTTTTGTTACCATCATTGCGTTTCAAATTTGTATATTTCGTAGGCACGTCTTACTACATTCTTGGTCGGATCATGAATTTGCAATTAAAATATAACTAGATGGATGCTGCATACAAATGATGTTGATATTATTTTCAGCTATGTTCGTGACGAGTTTATTTTCTAGGAAGAAGCAATAAAATTATACTGGATGTCAAAACGACGTTAAGAGAAGTTTAATTATCATTCCAAATAGGGAGAAATTATAAAATTCTGCATTCAATATGAAATTGCTTTTCAGTCATAACAAACAGCAGTAATATTGGGGTCAGTGATAGAATTCTCACCTCAGATATTTTAACTTGCATACAATCAGAAATGTGACTCCTTTTATATTTATAGTTTATATCTTTATATGTAGGCCTCTGTAAGAATGAGTGTGATTCTGTCTGTTTCTCTGTCCTTTATGGACTTAAAAACTACTTATTGACCAATTTGAATTTTTGGAATTTTTTTTTTCATCAGTAAGAGAATTTTTCTGCGGCAATTAGCGTGTAAAATATATTAAAAATAATATCTGGGACATCGGTGTACAAAAAAAAAAAAAGCTTTTTGGACCCATGACTACGCTGCCTAAACTATAATATATACACGAAATTAATGTACACAGAATTGAATATCACTATATATATATAGTAAAGTGATCCCACAACAGGCCCGGAGGCCCTTGGGGTAGTAGGAGGTTAAGGCTCCCACTTTTTTCTAAACAATCGGCACTTTATGTCAGCCGGGTTGTCAGCCCTGCGTGACGGCCGCCTTTACCCCCAGAACAAGCGTCGGGTACTCATTTCAGTTAGAGGCTGAGTCGACCCCAGGACCATAGTGCCGCCAGAGGGTTTGGGTCAGTTTAAAAATCCTGACCCCAACGGGACTTGAACCCTCGACCCTCCGGCTTGTAGCTCAGTGCCTTAACCACTACGCTACGGCGTGCCCCCATATATATATATATATATATATATATATATATATATATATATATATATATATACATATATATATATATATATATACACACATAAAAAAGTCCTCTATAGCATATATCTATCTTTTATGAATATTTCACAATAACCATTTTTGTCGATACTAGTAAAATAAGGGTCAACAAGAACGGACCTAATGCATTCTGCTGATGATGGGACTAGGCCCGAAAGGCCTACAGAGTTTTAAAACAACTCAAGTTGAGGAGACGGACCTACAAGGTAACTATTTTATAGTTTAACCGTACGTTATATTACCGTAAACCATTTTTGTATTTCAGCTCATTGATGCTAAGAAGATCGGAATAAGTAGATTCCCGGGCAACGCAGGGTAATCACCACGGGATATCTAAAAATAATTGATATAAATGTATATATATATATATATATATATATATATATATATATATACTTTTTCAACTAAACATAAAACACATTTAATTTATTTAGGCGTAGCAGCGCACGCCGGGTATTAGCTAGTACAAAATGAAATAAAACAATATACCTTAGTGATACGAGTAATTCCGCTAAAAGTTAATAAATAATCTGTGATACAGATTTTTCCCAGTTAAAATCACAAAAAAAAAATAGTAAAAGCAATAGAATAAAATAAAAAATACCCAAGTTGATATTGACATGTGCTTATTTCTTAAACAGAGCATCATCAAGTGCAAGAAAACAGCCAAAAAAGCAGATCACAAGCCCTACATTATATAATATTGCATTGATTTTATAGTATTTGTGATTTTAATTGGGCAAAACTGGAATCCAGATTGCTTATTGACTTTCAGTAGAATTATCACTAAGTTAGGACCTATATTGTTTTATTTTTATTATAATTAATAGTGTCAGGCGTAACTTTGCAGAAATTCATTATGTATAAAATACAACAATTTAACTTTTTGTTAGTAGTAAATATTCCGCTAAAAGAATCCGTAATCAATCTGTGATACAAATCCGTCCAATTAAAACCAGAGATACCAGTAAAAGCGATAAAACAATACAAGAAACATAACCAAATTGTTTCGCCCTTGAACAGAGCATCATCGGGATGATCACATCAAAGTAAAAAACACTAAAAAGCAAAACAACAAGTTCAAACTATAAATATATATTGTTTATGAAGGTGGCGTCATGTGACGTCATCCACAGATAAGTCACTCGCAAAAATGCTTAATCCATCCATCCATAGTAATTCTACCCGAAGGCAGGTCCTTCACTGCAATCATAGCATTTTCATGCTATGCTTGCAGCTTTACTAGGGAATTGCGTGGGTGTGGTAGCTTCCCGTTGCTTTCCACACCGGTGAAGGATGATGATGATAATGATAATGGTAAGGATGATGGATGTGATTTCGGGGACCGTTTGGGCCTTAAAGTTTTCCTGACATTTGTCTTACAGGTGAGGAAAAACCCCGATAAAAACCTCACCCAGAAAAACTGCCCCGACCGGGGATCGAACCCGGGCCCGTTGCGTGACAAGGCAGCTCGCTACCTCGAGACCACAGCAGTGGACAAATGCTTAATAAGGGGAAAAGAAATCTTTCTGTTCATTTAGCAATATATAATTGTTATTGTTATGTTTTTATTTTAAAATTTTGAGTTTTTCCAAAACACAAATCCGTGAACTTTTATCACACACATGCAAAACATTGTGGGTGGACCGCGGTTTTCCGATTTTTTTTTGTTTCCATAACAGCCATAAAAACTGAAAATCTACGGCTGTTAATTACAAAAAAAAGATGTCTGAATCATGTATACGGTTTCATAACAATTTATGTGAATTTTCAGTCATTTTTATAGGCGTTTTGGAAACAATAAAAAAATTGGAAAACCGGGGTCCTGGTTTAGATTTCGGTTGAGAGATGTTCGTATAAGTATTGTTAACGCGTACAGATTGGCTTGAATTAACCAAATGTTTAGCAAAATGTAACCGTTTGGAAAATAACAAAAAATCTAGTAGCCTATTTACAAGTTGATCTATGACGATTGCAATGGGGTATATCGATGGTCCAGAACCATACTGTTTTGAGTCCATTTTGTGGAATTCTTGTTACGTTTCTTATATTTCATGTCCCGTACCCATGTGCATTGTGAAAATGAACAGGAATTCGACATTTCGGTTAAAAATGCTGTACAAAATATCGTATTCCTGTTTTATTCTCACAACTCACATAGACATGAGACATAAAATATATATTTCATGACCAGAATAATTATTCTATGAGATGGACTTAGAACAATATGGTTCTAGACCATCGATATGTCGGTCAGACTGGCCGCAATTTTGATGTATATATCATCATCATCATCATCATCATCGTCCTTTCAAGTATTAGGCCCAGTGGCCCGTTACGGTCTCCCTGGGGTAAAGGCGGCCGTCACGCAGGGCTGACAACCCGGCTCACATAAAGTGCCGATTGTTTAGAAAAAGTGGGAGCCTTAACCTCGTACTACCCCAAGGGCCTCCGGGCCTGTTGTGGGATCACTTTACTTTATGTATATATTGCCGCGTATAATAATGACAATCTAGGAAAAGCACATGGTTTGATTAATGATAAATCAAATCTAAGGGATTTCATATGTTATGTACAGTTACTATTTTATACTGAAATACACAACACGTGCTTGTACAGTTTCACCTCACTAACTTAGAAAACAAGCATGTTGTTACATACGCCCACATGTGGTATTTTACGCCTAATTTAACACAAATTCGATAGCAGACTCTATTATCAAAACGCCTGGAATATCTAGTTCACGCAGTACATGCTACTTTGTTTCTGAAAAAGTAAATAATATCATTGAACTGTATATCTGCTCTTTTGTTTCTAATACCTGAGAAAATTAAACACTCTCTTGTTATCCTTTCCATAAAACAATAGACTGTCGTCAGATAAATGTGTAAACATTTTATAATATAGCTAGGTCTATATCCAGTTATCTATCACAAGAGCTATATATATCCTATGTTGAAATGTGGCGGTTTCCAATTATTTGTCCATATTTACTTACGGTATTTTATATTTTCCTCTAGTTTATCTAGTTTAATGATTAATAAATTAATAATAATAATAATAATAGTAATACTTTATTTATTCTGGCAGAGTTAAGGCCATAAGGCCCTCTCTTCCACTCAACCAGCAAAAATACAAATATCTATTTGACAAAAATAGATATACACTATACTAATTATAAACAGTTAAAGATACAATAAATGTAGCAATGTAAATTTCATGTACAAACAAAATTTTATACGATAATAACAATAATGATACGATAATAATAATAATAATAATAATAATAATAATAATAATAATAATAATAATAATAGTAATAGTAATAATAATAATAATTATAATAATAATATAAATATGATACATTATACGAGAAACACCAATTAATATATATATATATATATATATATATATATATATATATATACATTACACTGGGTAATAATGAAGTCGAGGTTAGAGTAAATATAAATTTAGATTTCTTTTAAAAGATGCCAATGTCCGGCAGCCCCCTATTTCTTGTGGTAGGGAATTCCAGTTGCGAGAAGTGAAGATGGTATATGACATGGAGTGATGTGATGTCCTATGTTGCGGTATATTAAGCAAGAGACTATGTTGTGATCTTATGTTTAAGTTATGGTTTGAGGATAGATACTGGAAACGGGATGATAAATAATTGGGAATCGAGGTATGTAGGATCTTAAATAAGAGAATTAGACAGTGCGTTTTTCTTCTCTCTTTTAGCCATGACAATTCGTGGAATAATGGAGAAATGTGATCGTATTTTCGAACATTAAATATGAATCTGATACACATATTATGGACACGCTGCAGTTTAATTATGAAACAAAAGAAAAAAGAACTAACAAATATAACACAATTAAGTAGGGGAATTGATAAAAGCGATAATAAGTGGGTATGATTAACATAAACAGGTATAGAAACACAAAGGTAGCAAAAATCATAAAAAAAACATGATATAGAGAAAAAAAAGCATCAGAACTAATAAACTAAATGATATAGTTTCAAATACATTAGAGGGAAGAACATATATAAAAATAAAGGAGTTTATAAATTGAAATGTAATAGCTGTGACAAATTTTATATTGAAATAACTACTAGAAACTTCACGACAAGATTTAATGATCATTTGAGAGATTTCTTGAAGAATGAGGCTAAATCAAGTTTTTCAAAACACGTAATAGAAATAGGACATCATTTTAATACAATAGACAATGTATTATCGATCTTGCATAGAGAAAATGATACATCGAAAATCAAAGTTCTCGAAGAGTTATAAATTATCATAAGTAATGCCACGAGTGATTTCCAAATTATCGATAAATTCACGACTCACGAAGTGAGGAGTGAATTTATCTAGAGAATTTGGAAATCAAGAGTGGCATTTGTTGGGACTATTTAACGAATAAATTAAGCTGTTTACTCACAAATCATTATTTAACTATAGTTATTTTAAAATATTTATATATTTAATGTAAACGGCGATGTTTACAAATGAGAAACGATAGGTACGCTTCTACTGCTTCTTTTGTTTATCACTGCAACCAGATCATACTATTTATTGCCAAAGGAACGCAATATTGTAAGGAGGAGCTTTCTTTAATATGGTAATTATAACACTGATAAATATTTGGTGAAACACGACTCTGATTGGTTGTAAAACAGAAATCATTGAAACGTGATTGGTCATTGACTCCATTTGGGGCATGAGTTAAATAGTCATGGAAACCACAAACAAACACCTGTTAAATATGAACGTACCCAGTAATGTGAACTCACTGTACAAAATCATTACCAGCAACATACAGTACCAAACTTAAAGCAGAAGATGAAACTTAAGTTATCGAAAGGCCTCCTACAAAACTACGCTGCCGATTATTGAGAACGACTGAAATCTCAGGTACATTTCTTAAAATATAGCATAGTGACTCAACGGAGTTTGGTAATGTATTTTAAAAATCTTGACTTAGTTTATCTACATAAAACAATTTTTTGGAGTAGGGTGAAACATCTTTAGGCGGGTTGTCTCAATAGTAATAAATACATAAATTATTCTTTATATAAAATATTACGGGTATAGTATCCAATTAATAGTTTTCGGAATCGCTAAACTCATTAGTAACAATACCGTTGGCATCAAGATTGAACCCTAGCATCCCTAAGAGGGTTTAGGGTATAGTCCATACGACCTGCATGGGGACAAGGATGATCCCTAGCGGCAGTTTCTTAACCAAGCTAATTTTTTACGCTTATTTACGTACAGATGTCAACGAGTGACATCTGGTTAGCACATCGCCTTAAGCAGACATCTAGTACGCAACTAAGGCATTACTTGGATATATGAATGTTCGGATTAGTTTTGCAAAGAGGCCTTTTTATTCAGGCTTCTGGTTCTTTTACGAGCCTGAAAATCTTAAAAATTGGGACCCACGGCTTAAATTCCCTCTCGGAGGACTTGTCCTTGGATTTTTCCATCCTAAAAATTCCCGGTCGGTTTTGAACCCGTGATCCTCGGTCGTGCTAGAGGCAAGGAACATATAACCATTAGACCATCCTGGCCGACGGGGAGGAGGGGAGATGGGAAGGGTTAACATTTAAATTTAAAAAAAAATTACCGAGATTATTATCGAATCCACAGTTTCTGGATTCGCTAAGCTCATTGGTCAAATTTCCGATGGCATTTTAGCCATAGATACAACCGTAGCGTGGTGTGACAGGTTGACACGTAGAAATAATCAGAAAGGACCTATACTAATGACTAGGGCCCGGATTTTGATGAAATTTCATATTTTTTTAGAGTTGTCAGAGACGATGCAGATGTAATAAGTGCATTGTGCAATAAATATGTTAGATGCATGAGGTTTTTATAGGTCATTAAAATTAATTTTTTTCTCAAAAAGACTTTTTACAAATTTTATTTGTTATTTTAGGTCATTTTATACATTTTCATACTTTTATTCGCCAGTTTTTAAATAATCTATGGTTAAATGTTCATTTTATATATTTTTTTGCTATCTTGTTTTTTGTCCTCAGGCAAGTCAGTGAGAAACCACAGTGCGTTGCCTCAAATTAACGTGAAACCACTGTGCTCTGCCTCCACGTGGATTGATTAGGGACTTCCCCTTCAATGCGGGAATCTTTCGATTTATAATATTTCCGTTTGTCTCACGAGAGTAGCGTTTCTGTATGGTTGTGTTGATTTTCGTGCAGTATAAAATGCCAAAACAAAAACTGTATAGTACTATCCGTTTAAGACACTATTTAACAGAATTCGGTGAACAAATATTTTCTACTGAAGGGAATGTGTTATTTTGCAAGGTGTGCCAAATTAAAATCACTGCAGATAAACGTTTCACAATACATCAACATATCGGGTGCTAGAAACATTTGTGGGCTCTTAAAAATGTGAACAAAAGAAAAGTGCCTCAATTACTGTTAAAACAAATTGTTTCCACATCAAATAACAAGTCATCTCTATTTTTTTTTAATATGCGAAGTGTTTGTCAGTGCAAATATACAACTATAAAAACTAAATTCTAAACTACGAGTACGTGATTTCCTTGAACGCCATAAGTCGTACTGTTCCAGACGAATCGACATTGCGTAAAAACTATTTAATAAAATGTTATGAAGACACATTAAACCATATAAAACCGTGTTAGCTGACAACCACCGATCGCTAATTTTTGATAACTTAAGGATGACCATGATGGTGTATTGCAATGCCAACTAAGGTATGTTTAGTTAATAACTTTTCATACTAGTTAAATAAAATTGAGATTGACCTAATGATAATAATTATTTTTTAATTACTTTATATTATTATTAGGAAAATGAATTGCTGTAGAATAGTTACCCCAATCAATTATAATCATTATTTTTCGTAGACCATTTCTAATTAATAAATTAGTAATTATTAATTAGTTAATTATTATCAAATTTATAATTTTGATTGGGTCATTTTTTACACTTTTAGGTCATTTTAGGAGAATTTTAAAGGAAAATTATAGGAATAGTTAGGTCATTTTAAGAGAATTTTAAAGGAATAGTATAGGTCAGTTTTTAAACATTTTAAGGTCATAAACATCCGAGCCCTGCTAATGACGAATCCATAGTATTTTAGACCAGTGAGTTGAATAGTGACACTCCTGATGTTCCAACTGCTTAGGGTAAGAATTGGTGAAACGTAAAGTCCAAATTGACCGAGAATAGTATTAAATTCCATAGTTTTCCGATCACTAAACTCATGAATATGCTGGAAGCATTTAATAAATCGATGTTTGTGTAGAATATTAAATATACACAGGCATAAAGTTGTAAGAAAAGGAGTATGATGGGATAAAGCAGGCGAGGAACCGGTAGAGGTGCATATTAGGAGGAAAAATGGTGCTGGACAGGCCATACTCTTAGGAAAAGCCCTGACTCTGTTGATTGGAATCCTCAGCGATCCAGAAAAAGAGGACATCAATGTGTTACCTGGAAATGAACTATCTATGATGAGGTGAAGAGGATAGGAGAATCCTGGAATGAAGTGAAGGCAGTTGCTAGTAATCATGTCCGGTTGAAAGCTCTCACTGATGCCCTGTGCTCCTAAATGGAGCTATAAGAACATGATGAAGCTTACTGATGTCAAGTAGATTGGAATAAATACCCGGGCAACGCCGGAAATTGGATAGTATTCGATAAAATAAGAAGGATGTTGATAAATACTAATTAAGATTCCGTTTATCTGACCTTCGTGGTATAGCTCAGAACAAAGAACTTGCGATTAAATAGTTTTATTTCCCTAGTTTCGATAAGGTTTGTCGCCTTTATTTTCATATTATGCATATCACAATCTTTATAGAGTTAGAAAATGAGTCGACCTCACAAACAAGCCAATTTTCACGATATTGTAATAAAATAACTCACTGGCACTATCGAACCAGTAGGCACATGACTGTTCGTACATAGGCTCTCCATACATCCCTATCATGGACTAATGTTTTCCTATCATTGTCTGTATGATCTACTTCCTTAAAATCATAGTTAATGTTATTCTCCCACCTCGTTCTTGGTCTGCCAACGGACACTCTCCCATTGGTTTTCCTACAAGGATTTTCCATGCCCCTCTTTCATTCCCCATTCGTGTCACATGTCCTGCCCATCGCTGTTACTTACTCGCTGGCACTATCGAACCCGTAGGTTCATGGCCGCACGGACATAAGCTCTCCATGCATCCCTGTCCTGAGATAATGCTTTCCAATCATTCCCTGTATAATCTACTTCCCTCAAATCATAGTTAATGTTATTCTCCCACCTCATTCTTGGTTTACCAACTGGGCGTTTTCCCTCTAGCTTTCCTACAAGAAGCTTCCATGCAAGTCTTTCATTCCCCATACGCGCAACATGTCCTGCCCATCGCAGTCTACGAGATTTAACTGTTCTCATTATATCTGGCTTCCTATAAATACCATGTAGTTCATTGTTATGTAGTCTTCTCCATTCACCTGTCTGTTCATATCCCTTTGGTCCAAAAATGTTCGTAAGTACTTTATTCTCAAATACTCGTAATCACCTTTCCTCCCTTAAAGTAAGAGTCCATTTTTCACACCCATACAATATAACTGGTAGAATAATAGTTTTATATATTTTCAGTTTAACGTTTTTTGAAAGGATTTGGGACATCAAAAGTCTCTGCAATGCATAATAGCACGCATTTCCAGAATTGAGCCTATGTTTAATTTCTTTGTGCATCTCATTCCTATTTGTGATTATTGTTCCTAGGTATTTGAATTCAGCCAATTCCTCAAAATTTCCTCTTTTGTCATTAGTTGTCCATTTCCATTATTTAATGGATTTCTACGTGTGGCCATATATTTAGTTTTATTGACATTTACTTCCAGTCCTAATTTCTTGGTGTTACTCAATAATGTGTGCGTGTTGTCCTATAGTATCTCCTCGGTATCGACCAATAGTACTACATCATCAGCATAAACTAACAGCTTATTAATACCATTCAGTTGTAAGCCTTCCTCATTCTCTAGATTTAATGGCATGCTCTAGTACAAAATTAAATAGTAGAGGGGTTAGTGCATCTCCTTGCTTCAACCCATTCTGGATTTCAAAAATGTCTGAATACGAGACTTAATGATCTTATTATATCTGGTTGCCTATAAAGTTCGTCTAGCTAACTGTTGTGTAGTATTCTCTATTCACCTGTCTGTTCATCTCTTTTTGGCCCAAAAATGTTCCTACGAACTTTATTCTCAAATATTTGTAAAAGTTTTCTCCTCCCTTAAAATAACTGGGAAAATAACATTTTATATATTTTCAGTATAACGCTTTTGAGTGAAATTGGGATGATAAGAGCCCCTGCACGCATTTACAGAATTGAGCCTATATTTAATATATTTGTGAACCCCATTCCTCTTTGTAATTATTGTTCCTAGGTATTCTAATTCAGCCACTTCTTCAAAATTTCTCTGATTTAACATTAACTCTCCATTTCTATTATATAGTTTCATTGATGTTTACTTCCAGTCCCAATTTCTGAGAGCATTATGACTGGAAATATTGTAACAGTTGGTAGTTACGTGCCTCGGCTATATGTTCTAACATAGCGTAAATTAACATATAAATATGACCTTTTGGTCGCCATCCACATATCCCCTAGATGAGGACCCCTGAGGGGTACGTGAAAATATGAAATATCTTCACGTACCCCTCAGGGGTCCTCATCTAGGGGATATGTGGATGGCGACCACAAGGTGCCCAAGCCGAGCAAAACATTTCTTCCACTTACTTGTGTTTTGCACTCTTTTAACTTTACTATCTAACCTCTCTTGGTTAACTCTTGTTTTTTCGACCCCGTCGCTATTAGGGCATCCGAGGGCTAGGGAGTCTTTCCTTTCTTCCATTTCTTCTTTCCTTTATTTTCTTTTCTTCTCTAGAAAAGCCTGGCCAGAGGCTATAAGATGGCAGGCCCATCACTGGTCTTGCCTTCCTTTGGCCAGCAACCAATCGAAGGGACTATTATTATGCTTTCAAGTCTTATACGAGAATTTTCCAGAAGAAGTTGGAGGGAAAATTTTCTATAGGATCGTAACAGGCCTTGGCCTAATACTTGGAAGGAAGGAAGAAGAAGAAGATATCTTCACGTAATAGCAGACAACACTATCTCTTGCATTTCTAATCGTCGTGTGAAAACCGCAGTTTTATTATTCACAAGGATATCTATTATTATGCAATCATATTATGATAAAAGATGATTAAATTAGATATTGGAAAAGTAATTAAATGGGGTTTTCAAGCTATTAATTTTGCTCAGAGCTCACGGTAAACTTGTCATAACATTAATGCACGGCCGCTAACCTTGAAATGTCTTGTTCGCATGTGTTTCGTTACTTGCACTAATTGCTGAACATGAGGTCCAGTGAATCATACTACCATTTGCATAATATGCAGTGCTCTGAAACCGACACCTTGTGCTACCTGGTCTAACAGATAAGCATATAAAACTTTTTAAATATAAGTTAGTACATTATTTTCAGTCTTCCTCAATTATCAGCAGTAATCTTTTTTATAATAGGCCTTTCGAAAACATGTTCCATCTTCTGTTTGTAGTTTGGCTCTGGCTGTTGCTAATAACGATTTTGTAAAAAGGGCTTTGGTCACTGGGTATGTTCTCATTTAAAAGGTGTTTGTTCGTGGTTTCTTTTATTATTTCGATTTCTTCGAGATCGTTGATTTTCAACTTATCGTTTTCTTTGTGTAAGATAGATAATGTTATCTACGGGGTGAATCATAAATATGGCTATACGTTTGATCGCGTTGTGTGATGAAAATATTACCGTTACAGGAAATATGAAATTACCGTTGGAAAGGCAATTATTCAAATTACAAGAATGGAATAAAACAAAACAGTGTAGAAGTTACGTCATTAGTCAAAATGGCGTTGAATATGCAACAGCAAATTACAATTGCTGCATGGGCAATGACGTATGCTAGTGATCGTGAGGGCGCAAGACGGGCAAGACGTGAGTTTAACATAGCATTGCAGCCGTCGACTGTGCGGAAGTGGAGAAACCAACTGCTGGAAACGGGAAGGATGCAGAAAATCAAACCTCCTGGAAGGCCACGCATTAGCACGGATGCAGAAACAGCGAAGAGAATAATTCAATTATTGTGGAGGCGTTCGACGCTAGCCCACAAAAATCAACCCGCCAAGCTGCGCGTGAGCAGTGATTTGTTTTGTTTTGTTCTATTGTTGTAATTTCAAGGATTCCCTTTCCAATGATATCATATTTCCTTTCATAATAATATTTTCGTCGCAAAATGCGATCAAACGTATATCCATACTTCTGAATCACTCTGTATTGTGTTAAATTGTTGACCTTCTGTTATGTGTTTAGAAAAGCTTTATTTCCCCTCATTATTTACATAATCTCTGAAATGTTAACTACAATAAATTTTCCAGCAAGATTTAATCAACATTTCAGAGATTATGTAAATAATGAGGGCAAATCAAGCTTTTCTATACACATAACAGAAGAAAGTCGCCAATTTAACACAACAGATAACAATACGATAAGTTGAAAATTAGCGTTCTCGAAGAAATCGAAATCATAGGACTAAAAGAAACCACGAACAAACACCTTTTAAATGAGAACATACCCAATGACGAAACCCCTCTTTACAAAATCATTATTAGCAAGAGTCAGTACCAAACTTGAAACAGAAGATGAAACATGTCTTCGAAAGGTCTGTTAGAAAAATTATACTGCTGATAATTGAGGAAGACTGAAAATAAGGTTGTAATTTATATTTTAAAAGTTTTATATAGTGACCTCGACGAATATTTATGTTTTTTTTAATATAGATAACCATAGTAAATAAATAAATGAATGAATGAATAAATAAATTATTAAAATATCCATAATTTAGAATATACAGTTGAGTTGAGTTTGTATCTGTTACTGTGAAATAATAATAATAATAATAATAATAATTATAATTATAATCCATCCACAGTAATTCTGCCCGAGGGCAGGTTTTTCACTGCAATCATAGCATTTTCATGCTATGCTTTGCAGCTTTACTAGGGAATTATAGGTGTGGTAGCTTCCCGTTGCTTTCCACACCGGTGAAGGATGACGATGATAAGATGAATATGAATTATAATGATTGCGATGGCCATATGATTTCGGGGACCGTTTGGGCCTTAAAGTTTTCCTGATATTTGTCTTACAGGTGAGGAAAAACGCCGATAAAAACCTCACCCAGAAAAACTGTCCCGAGCGGAGATTGAACCCGGGCCCGCTGCGTGACCTCGAGACCACAATAATAATAATAAATAATAATAATAATAATAATAATAATAATAATAATAATAATAATAATAATAAATTGTGGAAAGCAACGGAAAACTGCCACACTTATAATTCCTAAGTAAAGCTGCAAGGCGTAGCATGAAAACGCTATGATTGCAGTGAAAGACCTACCCTAGGGCAGAACAGTATAGAATATTATAGAATAATATTAATATTGAGACGTTAAATATACTTTAAACAACTTTTAAAATTCTACAAAATCCGCAATTTAAAAACAGGGAACTGAAATGCAAAAGAGGATTCATTGGACATAGGAAATTGAATTTATATACACTATATCTGTGATCATTTCTGTATTTATAATTAAAATGTCCAATCAATATCGTACTTATTTACTCTTAGAGAAAATATATTCTATTTCCATTCCATTGACGCAGTTTAATCTCTCAACTTGTAAGTACTCCTACGTGATACACTGTACTCGGCCTTACAGTAGCACAACCTGTCGTAAGTGGAATTTAACTATGGATCACATACACACATACATATATTGTTGACCATACAAGACCATGGAGTGTCTCCCCGAATGAGTGATCATCTCAATGTCAAGGCCTATTCCGAGACAACACAACATTAGGAAGAAATACACCATTCACTCACACATTCATATTGTACATGGCGAATAATATATTGATTATTATGATGTCCCGATTATGTTCTGGGACCGTTTGGACCTTAAATTTTCCGGCCACTTGTCTTATAGTTGACGAAAAACCCTAAGCATTCCCTTGACATGTTTTATAGAGGAACCATGACTCTAAAGTGTATTCATAAAGTGAGAAATAAAACAGAGAAAATACAGAATATTTGGTAATCGGAGGAAATTCAGAAGACCTACAAATAAATAATATGATAATTAAATGTGTTGAAGGATTTAAACATCTTGGATCTATAATAGATAAATCTGGTACTTGTGAAAAATACGTATATTATTAACAGAGTAAATTGTGCAAGGAAGGCGATTAGATCCCAGAATGGTCTTTTATGGAATAGAAATTTGACCAGAAAAACAAAAAAAGACAGTAATAGAAAGTATACTTACATATGGGTCAGAAAGCTGGACAATAAATGAAAGGATGCAGAAAAGAATCTTGGCGACAGAAATGGATGGATTACGGAGAAGTATGAGAATATCCAGACTACAACATATTAGAAATACATATATCAGACAAGAAATGGATGCACAAGAAACTGTTATCGAAAGGATAACAAAGAGAGCTTTACAGTGGTATGGACATGTACAACGGATGTCGGAAGACCAGTGGCCTGAACAGGTGTTGGATTGGATGGTACCAGGCAGAAGGAGGAGGGGAGAAGTAGAAGAGCATGGTATGAGGGAATATATGATGCCATGATGAAGAGGAGTATGGAAGAGGGACAATGGGAAGATAGGAATATCTGGAAAGCAGGTATCAAGGGCGAACTGCTGTAAAGTGGAAAGCCTGTATTAAGTAAGTAAGTAAGAAATAAAATCACCCAGGAAACTTGTTCCGACAGAGAATCAAACCCGAGCCCACTATGTTACAAGGCAGCTACGCTACATCGTGATCACAGCGGTGGACCGAGAAAATTTATAAATGTCAGTTAAATATAGGTTTATGTCTGAACATGTTCTAGAAAATAAATTAAGACCTAGATGTGTCTCTAGGTTCGCGTGCATTTATGGGTTCGTGGTGTATATGTGTACATCTATTTAGATAAATTTTATTTAGAAACAAAGCTTATTACATCCTTTTTAAGAATTAGACATCGTTTCCAACCCAAACTCCACGATTCGACAAGCCTAGAAGACAGTTAGCTTACCAGCGTGCTGGTGACCTCACAACCACATCTGTTAATCACAGAAGTAGACGATCATCCAGTCAGTTAGGGGTGACATGTGGTCAGCAAGTCGGGTTCTCCAGCCGTTATAACTGGCTTTTCAATCTAGAGCCGCTATTTATTGTAGCTACCCAAATTCCTCAAGATGCTTGGTGGGCACCCGTCCCATACTGGATTAACTTATATGAGAAAATTTCTTCCCCCATGGAGACTCAAACCAGCGCAAGCCCCGTAGCTCTGCGTCAAGAAATCTTGCCTTCACCACTCGGCTATGGCACTCATTAATTGAAAAATAAGTAAAAGCTTGCTTGAAGAGGAAGAATTCAATCGTTTGTTTGTTGTTCATAGTCTTTTAGATAGGGCTTTATTCCAAAATGTTCAAAATTGAGGTTTCTTTACAGAATAACGCCTTAATGAGTAGTTTAGCTTTCTCTGCAGAATGGATTTTATTGTAGCCGATTTATGGATATACCTGATACATGTTTCACGTTGGAAAGGCTTTTAATTCGTAGCATAAAGTCAGTTTCTGTATACTGAACTCTCTTACTGTTAGTTTTTTTTTTTTTTTTTTTTTTTTTGGCGGGGGGTTAGATCTTCTCTAAACTTCAATACAAATAAATACAGTATCTGCTTTAACTAAGCTTCGGTCTACTCATCATGTAACGAGATTATAATGTGTAAACGAGGATTAACTGGCTTATATCGAATTAATTGTGTACAATATTTGTTATGATATTTACTATACAGGTGATTCTATAAGAGCGTAAAATATAACAGGACATAGGGTATGCTCCACTGAACAATTTGAGATAGGAAATCAAGGGTCCGAGAAGCCACCCTAAGGAGATACTGAAGTAACTTCTTCTTCTTCTTCTTCTTCTTCTTCCAAATGCCCCAGGTTTGTCTTTCGACATTCCTGGTTTCTCTCCTGGCATGGCGTGCTTGTAACCCACTTCTGAAGTTGGGGCGCCTGGAAGGCGGGATTATGTTGCCCCGATGATATGATGGGTGATGATGATGATGATAATGGTGCGCCAGGAGAGTCCCTAATCCTAAGCTTAACCTAAGATGAATATAAATGATGATGATTGCGATGGCCGTATGATTTCGGGGACCGTTTAGGCCTTAAAGTTTTCCTGACATCTGTCTTACAGGTGAGGAAAAACCCCGATAAAAACCTCACCCAGAAAAATTGTCCCGACCGGGGATTGAACCCGGGCCCGCTGCGTGACAAGGCAGCACGCTACCCCGAGACCACAGCGGTGGACTTACTGAAGTAAACTTATCTATCACATTATCTAGCAATACTGTTCTCCAGCTGATTTACAAATAACAAGTTTACATGTACTGTACTCTTTATTTACATGTACTACATCCTTTAGTGTGGGAACGCCGTAGCGTAGTGGTTAAGGCACTGAGCTACAAGCCGGAGGGTCGAGGGTTCAAGTCCCGTTGGGGTCAGGATTTTTAAACTGACCCAAACCCTCTGGCGGCACTATGGCCCTGGGGTCGACTCAGCCTCTAATGGAAATGAGTATCAGACGCCTGTTCTGGGGGTAAAGGCGGCCGTCACGCAGGGCTGACAACCCGGCTGACATCAAGTGCCGATTGTCTAGAAAAAGTGGGAGCCTTAACCTCCTACTACCCCAAGGGTCTCCTGAGGCCTGTTGTGGGATCACTTTTACATCCTTTAGTTCCTGCAAGGAATAGCCTGATGGTTAAAAAAGCCATGTTGCATAATTTGACCTGACCCCTCTTTATTATTTCCTAAGGGGATATCTAAAGTCACTTGTTTTTAATAGTCCAGTAGAAACGGACGTAGAATTAGTTGCAGGATTGTAGCTGCTTATGATATGATCTGGAACACACCAGTGATATTTGACAGGGTGCGGCAGAATCTAGTACGCAGATATCATGCATTGAGATTGATGGCTGTCAGTTTGAGCAACTGTAGTAAGATAAAAAATGGTACATTAGTGGTGTCAATGATGGTACTTGAAAGTAGATGATAAATAATGTAAATTGTAGAAGACTGTTACGGGAAGAAACCCCTTGATTAAGGGTTATAAGGTTCTCGCAACAAGGACCAGTATTAAGATATTGTAGTGAAGCCATGGACAATACTACGAAGAACGCGATGAAAAGCCGAATGAACAGCAAATGAGATGCGATTTTATGCGCCGTACAGCAGGCTATACAGAGTGGGACCATAAAAGAAATGAGGAAATTATGGAAGAGATGGATGTAAAATCCATACTTCACCATACACAAAACTAACTGAACAACTGGAAAGCCCATCTTCAACGGACGCCGTCTCATAGATTTCCAAAAGTCATGCTTCGTTACTGCCCCCAGGGCAAAAGATCGCTGGGACGTCAAAAAAAGCGCTGGATGGAAAATTCCTCTTTGAGACCGTAACAGGCCACGCGGCCTAATTCATACATGGATGATGATAATGATGATGATAGAAGACTGGACAGTAATGTGAAATACATGTTTACTCCCATATCTTCTCGGACCCTAAAATAGAGTCGTTCTTATATCCGGCAGCGAATCACACGACATCATTTGGTCAGCTGACTAGCTGCTTCCTAACAGTGGTTGTTGTCAAGGTTTATGTGTCACAGACACGTGCTACACTTACGGAGGATGTTACTGTATTGCCGAGTCTACCCTTGTACTACGGGCCCATAGAAGACCGTAAACTACCATTGTTCTCACGCTATTTTTCATAAGTAATGCCACGAGTGATTTCCAAATTATCGATAAATTCACGACTCACGAAGTGAGGAGTGAATTTATCTAGAAAATTTGGAAATCATGAGTGGCATTTGTTAGGACTATTTAACGAATAAAATTAAGCTGTTTACTCGTAAATCATTATTTAAATATAGTTATTTTAAAATATTTATATATTTAATGTAAACGGCGATATTTGAAAACAAATGTGAAACGATTGGTACGCTTCATTTGCTTATTTTGTTCATCACTACAACCAGATCATATTATTTACTACCAAAGGAACGCAATATTGTAAGAATACACTCTAGTGAAGAAAAAATGAAACACGTCAGAAATTCATTTCTGATGTTCTATGATGTAAATATGACAAATATATTTTTCTGGAATGTTATTACCTGGGAAAAAATACATTTAAGAAAGTGCAAAGAGTGGTTTCTTTTTTTGGTGGTATAACCAATTGTTACAAATGTTTTATATTAACTCCCGCATGTGCTGTGTGTTGGCATTCATGCACTATATATACGATCTGGTAGCCGTATTTCTTGGGGAGTCAGTCACTGCAAAATAATGGTATGACCTATTCAGAATGTTAAAAAGGAGGTGCTTTCTTTATTATGAAAAATTTTAGTTGGTAAATTCTAGGCGAAACACGTCTATGATTGGTTGTAAATAAAGAATCATTGATACGTGATTGGTCACTGACTCCCATTTGGGGCATGAGTTAAATAGTCAAAATAATCTCTAACGTTAAGAAAAGTTTCTCTAGTTTGCGAATTGATAGTGTTCCGACTCCTCCCCGGCATTTTGACGCATAAAATTCACCGATAACACCACACTGTAATAAAACTGATTCGTCACCACACAAGTCCGTACTACTGACTTGACAATGCACATTGTCTTGTAAATCACGTGCAGAGGTCGCTCCAAAAAATCGGAAAGGCGTGGCCACGTCGGAGTTAAGAAAGGCTCGATTGTAGGTTTCCTATCTCAAAATATTCAGTGGAGTATCCTCCATGGTCTGTTTAATTTTTCACGCTCTTACAGAACCATTTTCTTCTTCTTCTTCTTCTTCTTCTTCTACTACTACAAGGTTTAGGCTATGCAGCCTGTTCCGGCGAAGTTAAAAGTGGAGTGCATCTTCTACGTGGTCGGCCAACATCTCTTGTTCCTCTGGGATTATACAGAAGGTTCTTTTTGGTTTTCTTTCGTTGTTCATTCTCATTAAGTGTTCTGTCCATTTCTTATTATTTTCGCTGATTTTATCTTCAATTTTATATATATTGAATTCTTCTCGTATAGTTTCATTCCTTATTCTATCCGCTCTTGTGCACCCTTTCACATTACGTAAAAACAGCATTTCCGCAGTCTGTATCCTGCTTTTTATCCCTTGATTTCATTATCCAATTTTCACTTCCATACAACAACAAAGGAACAGCCATTGTTTTATATAATTTAAGTTTCGTATCTTTCCTTGTTTTCCGACCTAAGGTTCTTTTTATGGTTCCACAAATAGCCTGGAATTTATTTACTTTATTTGCTATATCTTTATTTTCTCTGTAAGTTATATCACATCCTAAATATTGTAAATGTGATATTTGTTCTATTATTTTGTTATCCAGTACAATTTTTGATCTAATTCCATATTTACCAATAAATGCCATTACTTTTGACTTATTTATTGATATTTTACAATTATATCTATTGGCTATTAATTTAAATTTATATGCTAACATTTGGAGCTCATTTTCAGATTCTGCTAAAAGTACATCGTCAGCGAATAATAAAGCATTTATTTTATCTTTATTATCAATTAATATTCCTTCATTAGTTAAAACCTTCTTCCATTCTTTTAGGATATCGTCCATATAAATATTAAATAATATAGGTGAGAGTGAACACCCTTGTCGTACTCCTTGGTTTATTTGAAAAAATGTCTTATTTTTAGTCAACTGTGGTTCAATACAAATATTTGTTCCATAGTACAAGCTCTTAACAGTTTCTATAATCTGAATAGGGAGGCCTTTTTCTTTTAGGACATTCCACAATATCTCCCTGTTTACTCGATCAAATGCTTTATCCAAGTCTATAAATAACAAATGCGTTTCTAGGAACCATTTCATATATCGAATTTGTTACGTTATATTTGTTAAGTTATAGACTTTGACAAAAGTAAGGACAGTCATATTTTGTACCTTACATTCCCGCGTTAGCTGTGCACCCTATATTTACGTAGCATGTAGACCCTACTGTACAAAGTGTTAGCTGTTTACTTAAGACTTACTCAACTTGAATTGTTTATAGTACGCTATAAATGTAGAGCACCGCGTCAGCTGAATTCCACCTTGAGTTTGGCGCCAAAATAAAACCAAGACACTCTATAAGCTGAACGTTAAATAGCTACAGACCATATTGTCACTAGTTGTTTGCGTTATGGAACAGCCCTACTAAACTAACGAACAGGTACTATTAAATTCGTACGTCCAGGTCGCACAGACATAAGCTCTCCTAACATTCCTATCCCGAGCTAATACTTTCCAATCATCCCCTGTATAATCTATTTCCCCCAAATCATGATTCATGTTAATCTTCCATCTAACTATTTGTCCATCAACTGGGCGTTTACCCTCAGGTTTTCCTACATGAAGTTTCCAACCCCTTATTTCATTCCCCATTCGTGCTACATGTCTTGTCCATCGCAGCTTACGAAACTTAACTGTTCTTATTATATCTGGTTTCCTATAAAAACCCTGTAGCTCACTGTAATATAGTCTTCCCCATTCGCATGTCTATTCATCTCTCATCGATCGAAAAAAAATTCCTAAGAATTTTATTCTTAAATACTCGTTATCTTTTAATCACCCTTAAAGTAAGAGTCTATGTTTCGTATCCATATAAAAATAACCGGGAGAAAAGCAGTTTAATATACTTTGTGTTTAACTTTTTTTTTAGAGAAGTTGGGTCGACAAAAGTACCTGCATAATAGCATACATCTCCAGAATTGAGCCTTTGTTTAATTTGTTTGTGCATCTAATTCCAATTTTAAATTATTATTCCTGGGTGTTTGAAGTCAGCCACTTCTTCAAAATTAGTGGCCACTTTTTTAAATCTAGGAAATTGAGTATTATTCTGTGCAAAAAAAAAAACACTAGGTTTGCTATTGAACTTGAAAATAATTTTCTTGATATTAATTCCTTTCTTTATCTGATTTTACACGTACTTGCATCTAGTATGCATTTTATCTGGTTTATCTGATTATAATCAGATGTAACCACATTGAAACTGAACTGCCTTCTATCTGGTTTATCTGATTATAATCAGATGTAACCACCTTGAAACTGAACTGCCTTCTATCTGGTTTATCTGATTATAATCAGATGTAACCACATAGAAACTGAACTGCCTTCTATCTGGTTTATCTGATTATAATCAGATGTAACCACATAGAAACTGAACTGCCTTCTATCTGGTTTATCTGATTATAATCAGATGTAACCACATAGAAACTGAACTGCCTTTTTCTTTTTCTTTCATAGGCATTCGGTTTTCCTCCAAATTGCATTAGGCCTTATTAATGTTGCCTCTTTTCAGCGGAATATCGCAATATGGATGCTAAAATGGAACACAGGTTGTGAATTATACGGTTACAGGTTTTAAACTATCTCGAGTGCTATCGATTAGATTGTGGTACCTTTTTTTTTTTTTGAAGTGCGACTTCTAAAGACTTTTTTCGTTATTACATACTAAGAAGTAGTATGTGTGTATATATATATATATATATATATATGGATGTCCACCGCTGTGGTCTCGAGGTAGCGTGCTGTCTTGTCACACAGCGGCCCGGGTTCGATCCCTGATCGGGACAGTTTTTCTGAGTGAGGTTTTTATCGGGGGTTTTCCTCACCTGTAAGACAATTGTCAGGAAAACTTGAAGGCCCAAACGGTCCCCGAAATAATATGGCCATCATCATCATCATCCTTCACCGGTGTGGAAAGCAACGGGAAGCTACCACACCTAAAATTTCCTGGTAAAGCTGCAAGCATAGCATGAAAATGCTACGATTGCAGTGAAGGACTTGCCCTCGGGCAGAATTACTATGGATGGATATGTATGGATGGTTGTTATGAGGGAGGCTACGGTCAAACTAAAAGGACAGTCACGCCAATGATGATGATATGTAGGCCTGTATATTTTGCGAGTACTTATCAGCACCGATGAAAACCTTAAAAAATACCCGAGTGATGTTTGCCAGCTCTTAGTATGTGAACATAGAAATTCTTGAAAATTCTTGTGAGGTAGTATGCTCGATTTGTAAATTATTTTTTATGCGCTGTTAAGGTACATATTCTGACGCAGTACCGTTACATGTGCCAATTGTCCTCTTGCCAGCAAGTGGTAAACCAAAGCAATAACTCTATGTAACTTAATACTAAATGGAATTTACATTTAATTTATTTCGTAAATGTCAGTCTTTATGCTTTACATAAAATACTTTCATATCTGTATAAACTGGAATGTGCGTTTTTCAATCATGTCTATGGGAAAGAAATGTTCTAAATATTTCCAGATCAACCGCCAAATTTACTGCGTAGACTGAATTCCAGACGTGTTGGGAAAGCGAGTAAATATACTGCGTGATCTTCAACTGAATGTCGCTACCCATTGGTTGTCATGCGGGCAGTTATTATTGCCTCACTATGATGCTTAACAAGCGGCTCGCCTTGTTTCCCCGCAGCTGTTATATGTTATTAAAATACAAAGATCTCGACTGCCGCGACTATCACGATGTTGCCACATTGCTCTTCTTCCCTCAGTTTCAATTAAAACTTGGAACATGAAGCAGTCGATCCAGTTACAAAATTGTATACTGTAATTAATTGTTATAATTATCAGTGATTTATTGTGATAAGTTGCTCGAATAATAATACAATATCTCATATTACACTAGTTAAATGTATAAGTGATTACATCTGGCGACCATAGGAAAATATTTCAGACCGAACAGTTAATAATAGTAATAATAATAATAATAATAATAATAATAATAAAAAATATAATAATAAATAATAATAATAATAATAATAATAGTTCTACGATTAAGAACTGAAGAAGATGGTTAGAAGAAGTACTGTATGATCCGTCATTGACATTCCCATCTTCATAATCACACACACACACACACACACACACACACACACACACACACACATACACCATAAACACAAACAAAACAGCAAACACAAATTACACACACACATACACATAAACACAAACAAACAGCAAACACAAATTACACACACACACACACACACACATACACTAACACAAACAAACACAATTACTCTCATATCACGTATCATCAAAACAATTATCATTACTTTAAGTATTATGTATATTTATTTTATGTATTACTAAACACAAACTCACAGACACAAACAAACACACAATACTTCTCACTTTATGTAACATCTACACTTCACATACCCGAAATTTGTATGTATTATGTTTATTTATTCAATAAAGATTAGATAGTAGTTAGGGACATAGTGCAGACCCGGGGATAAGGGCATTATGCCCGAGGTAACCCGGGGGGTGGTGCTGGGGCTCTAAATAATAAAAAAAATAAAAAATAATATTTTCAGCATGATGTTGTATGAATATTAAATTCGTGTTGACCTACAAGCTATATAATGTTGGAATTAAATTATTTAATAAATAAATACATGTATAATTTTGATCCTAAAAGTTAAACAATACCAAATAACATAAAAATTAAATAATAACATAAATAATCAATGTCTTCTGTCCTTGTGTAATGGACTACCATAGCGCCATGAGAAACGCGACAACACCGCATGTCAAGCATTGCCGCGCGGCACCCGCTTTTATATAAACGGTTAACCATCAGAGTGAGGCTGTAATACCGTTGAGCATTTTACGTATGTACGTACAGTAAAAGCTCCTTACTCGCGTTTTCATTATTCGCGGGTTAAAAATATGCGACACAGTTCCTGTATTCGCGGCTAAAATTGTCTTTATCCGCGGATCCAGTCGGTATATTAAAGGATTAGTATAGTTTATTAACGCATCGACAACTGTTTTTACTGCAGGCACGTGCCAATGCGGCTTTTACAAAGAGTGATTCAAACTAAACGGGCAAATTAATATCAAAGTAAAAATAAACCATATGATTTCCAAAATTCCCTTGTATATCCCTTGGCAGGGTAATGTTTTGTTAACATTTGAATTGCTCAGTGGAAAAGAGGCACATGCCACAAATCTGTCGATTGTGAGTTTGTTTTATGGTTAAGTAGATCCTGCTATCTTGCATCAATTCCAATAACTATTTGCATGGTGGTATGTGTCTATTCTTTAACAAGGAGCATAATAAAACTTGAAGATTCTGAATTATAGAAATAGCTAGAGGAAAAAAGGCACATGCCACCTTCTTTCTCTTTTATCTGAAGTGGTTACAGTCAATGTTCCTGATAGGTTGGCAGAAATGAAACTAACCAATCAGAATATAGTTCCACTGCCCTCTAGATCTATAATATTATAGATCCAAAGGGCAGTGGTAGTTCTCCAATTATTGGGAAACAATACATGGAGAATCAGATAAAATTGTGAAATTGATCATACACGCAGAGGAGAGGATTGTGTAAGATACATCAAGTCATTGAGATTGAGATGGGTAGAACACGTTGAAAGAATGGAAGATGGAGGAATACTAAAACGATTAATAAATGACGACATAATAGGAGTAAGAAGGAGAGGAAGACCGAGAAAGAGGTGACTGCGGGATGTGGAACAAGATTTGAGAAAGATGGGAATAAGAGGATGGAAAGAGAAAGTACAGGATCGAGGTGAATGGAGGAAAATTATGAAGGAGGCCAAAACTCACAATGGATTGTAGTGCCAAATAGGAAGGAAGGAAGGAGTGATAATTACATTACCCTCATGGTATTGATGGGTGATGAATGATAATGAAGCGCCGGTAGAATCCTTACACCAAAACTTAACATAAATCCAGACCATGCGAGGCAATATGAATAATTCCTTTTAAGAAAACAATCCTGTGATCTGACCGGGAAACGAACCCGGGACCACATGAGGTGCAATCAAAAGCATCCACCACTAACCCGTAAGGGGGTTTAGGGTCTAATATTATAATTATTGTCAAGATAATGACATTTTGGGGAAGTGAACATATAAGATCAAAAATCATAATAGACAACAAACCTCTGGAATAAGTAACAAATTTTATTTATTTGGGTTGTAATTTTACTATAAACACAAAAACTGAAAGAGACGTAAATGTGAAACTATACATAAAACAATAAAGAACAAAACAATAAGCGATACTAGATTGAATTTTTATAAAACATTGGCAGTTCCTGCTTTACTTTATGGGAGTGAAACTTGGGTAATGACCAAAAAATTACAAAGTAGAATACAAAGCGTGAAATGTACTTCCTTAGAAGAACAAAAGGCTGCCCATGAATGGATCGGTTAAAGAATGAAGATATAAGAACAGAGTTAAATATATATTCATTAAATGATAAAATCAAAGGATATAGAGAAAAATAGTTTATACGTGTAGAAAGAATGAACGCAACACGTTTATCAAAAGCAGCATTTAACTACAAGCCAAGAGGTTCAAGGAATGTAGGAAGGCCAGGGAAAGGATGGACTGAACAACTGTGAGGCCGGAACAGCCATTTTGCCTAGCCCGTGAAGTCAAGAAGAAGTGAAAATTAAATCTTAATGTAACATATGTTCGTTCTGGTGAGAGGAAGAGTAGGGCACACGACCTTAACTGCACCAACAAAAAGAAAATGAGTAACAAAACCATATCTCTCTCTCTCTCTCTCTGTACACTAAAACGATCATGAAACGTCTCATGGAACTAAGTTACCTTAAAATGGTATTAATACACTTTAAGTTTAATAGGTACATAAAGTAGCTGACGGTTATCTTAGGGCGTGGAATACCAAATACAGAAGCCTGAAGCAGCATCAATGCAAGACTGTACCATAACTAGAGGTAATTGGCTACAAATTACTGAAAAGTGGAACAAGAAGCACATCTCCATCTTAACTATATGTGACGTTTATTAAATGAGAAAGGGTTGCAAAGTGGCTTGACAGCAGAATCTTAAAAAGGTTGCGTAGGAGTTCAACTCTTATCATCTCCTGTTTTTTTGTCTAGACTTGTAAATGGAATGGGAGGGGAGTACATTTGATTCTAACTAGACAACTTGTAATTCAATTTAATTCTGAATCGCATCCAATTGGCTCATATTGCCAGTCACTCACTATTGGAATACCATTGCATAGTCATTTCTTCTGGCGACTGTCTTCTCCAACACTAGCGACGCAACGAACAACGTAAAAAAAAATATATATATATATGGTATGATAAGAAAAATAAATGCCTGGACGGGATTCGAACCCGGATCTCTGAGTCTGTACCTCAGCGTGATATCCATTATACTACCAGGCGAATCCAATTCAAACACTTATTTTTCTTATATATGTATTATATATATATATATATATATATATATATATATATATATATATATATATACACACACACACACTAGCTAATACCCGGCGTGCATTGCTACACCTAAATAAATGTGTTTTGCATTTAGTTGGATAAGTAAAAGGAAAAATAAATATAATTTTATATCGTCATTATTTTTAGATATCCCGTGCTGATTACCGGGCGTTGCCCGGGAATCTACGCATCCCGATTTACTTGGCATAAATGAGCTGAATGACAAAATTCGTTATTTTGAATTATCCATAAAAGAATACCCGCCGTGCGCACTATGATTGCCCAGGAATCTACTTACCCGATCTTCTCAGCATCAATGAAAGACAAAAATGGTTATTGTGAGTTATCCTTAAAAGATTAAACATATGCTGTCGCGGACTTTTCTGTAGAATTTTTTTTTTTTTTTTTTTTTAGATATTCAATTCTGTGTACAATAATTTTATGTATTTGTTATGGTTTAGCCAGCGTAAGCCATTTAAGCGTCCAAAGAGCTACTCGACCGATTTTACTACTTTGAAAATGTACCTCTATGAAATCTAATTGGTGACCCCTATTATCTAATATATATATATAGAAATGAATGTTTGTTTGTTGGTTTGTTTGTTTGTTCGTTCGTTCATACTTTATGCGCGGCCATATCGTTGATCCGATTGTGATGGGGCTTTTTGCAAAATGTTCAGGAGATTCCCGGGATGAACATAGGCTATAAGAGATATGTGATACTCAACTCCTACCCCTTAAAAATCGCCTTTGTAGTGGAAAACGTGAAAAAATATCTATTTGGATGCTTAAATGGCTTAAGCTACCTAAACCACAACAAATACACAAAATTAATGTACACAGAATTGAATATCTCAAAAAGTTCTACAAAAAAGTCCGCGGCAGCATATGTTTATCTCTTTCGGATAACTCACAATAACCATTTTTGTCTTTCATTGATGCCAAGAACATCGAGACAAGTACGTAGATTCCTGTGAAAGCATAGCAGCACAGTCGGGTATTATTTTACGGATAACTCACAATAACGAATTTTGTCTTTTAGTTCATTTATGCCAAGAAGATCGAAATAAGTAGATTCCCGGGTAACACCGGGTATTCAGCACCGGGAATATTAAAATAATTACGATATACATTTATAATTTTTCATTTTCTTATTCAACTAATCATAACAAGTACATTATGTTTTGTCTTTCAGCACATTTATGCCAGGAAGATTGGGGTGAGTAGATTCCCGCACAACGCCGGGTAAACCGCACGGGGTATCTAAAAATAATTACGATATAAATGTTTCCCTCTACTTATTTAACTAAACATAAACACATTCATTTTCGTATTTCAGCTCATTTATGTCAAGAAGATCGGGGTAAGTAGATTCCCGGGCAACGCCGGGTAATCAGCACGGGATATGTAAAAATACAAATGTATAATTATTTTTACTTTTACTTATTCAACTAAACATAAAAGTACATTCATTTTCATTTATTTAGGCGTAGCAGCGCACGCCGGGTATTAGCTAGTTCATAATAATAAAGATAAAAATAGGTTATTTTATGTGATTTTATCATGATTTGAGAGAAGTAAATTATAGAAGAGATAATTGGAAGTAATTAGCTCAGGATAGGGATGTATGGAAAGCTTATGTCCGCGCGGGTATGAAACTATGGCTTCGATAGTGCTAGTGAGTAAATTATAATCGTAACATTAGAAGAATTTGGTAGATAGCTTGAAGAATTCTATCATCTTTAACCCTTAAATTGTCAATACAATATTTTCTCGTGCCTGTTATTTAAATGTTCCGGACCGCAAGGAAAATAAATTCATGTTCAACTGTGTTATTATTATAAATTATTGCGTAATTAGACATAAATTTAAGTAATGTTTACTCGTTTGTTTTTCTATGGATCTAAAAACAATATTAAATAAATGAAATCAATGTATCTAATAAGATACATTTTGAATTTAAGGGTTAAAGTAAGGCTACGCAATTTTTTACTGTCATGTCATTCAATACTTTTTAGAAACTGGAGAAGGGTTATTGTTGGGCCATGAGGTAAAGATTGGATTTGGTGACACTAGGAATACTGAAGGAGTTCTCCATGTGTGAGAACTTAGGTTGCTCGGTTGGTATTCGGTAGAGTCGAGGTTCTTATCTCGGGATTCCACGAGGACTTCGTCGGGCAGAATTAATGTGTAAAGAATGTCTGGTAAAAGTAGTTTATTCTTAACTTTTATACACTGCAAGTAATTGTCTATATGTGAAGTGAATTTATCTAACTCTCGGAACGCAGTGTTTTTGAGAAGTTACTTTGTTTGATCGTATACGAGAAGAAAAGTGACGAGGAGAAGCCTCTCTCGCCTATAGGTAAATTAGTTACTCCCACTACCTCGATCACGTGGACCTAAGGTCTGTGCTTAGGCACATATAACGAAACATATAATTGGTTAATGCGCCCTCTCTATTTTTGATCCCGGGGGTGTTACAAATTTATTATTGGCGATTTACGCCTTCAGAGGTTGGACCTTTTTTTTCCCCGTGCTGGCTTCACGTACAGTCTAGTCACAAACATTAGCTAGGCTTGGGTTTTTTCTTCTTAGGCTTGGGTTTTTTCCTAGTCGTCCGACGCTAGAAACTTGCCATGTTCCCACACTTTTTGCTAACGATGTTTGGGTCAGGGTAAAACCCCCGCTTGCACATTTAGCTAATGAGTTATGGTTATCACGCTAAATCAGTTAACTGGAGGCTTAGAAGAGATTTCTACTCAATCTTTCTAGCAAAGGATTATTGTCCATTATAAGTTATTATCATGTGTCAGCCACTTCCGTCTTCACAAAAGAAAGGGTTACATTACCTGAGTTGTCTGCCTTCTTTAATAACTAATAATTTGATTACATTGATGCTGACTTCTTTGGATCATTTTATATGGCCTTGCTCCTACATAATCAGGTTCTACTCGCTTTCCTGATCAATTTGAATATAAATATGACCTAAGTCCAGTAACTGCTTCATTTAATGTTGTTATAATTTCATCTGATTATTATTGCCGATAGGGATTTATTTAGATTTACACAGGATGCTGTATGAATGGATTGCCACAAAATGCCCTATAAAACAAATGGACAAAATCAAGGGATTTTTTTATTTGTTTATAATCCTCTCGCGTAATTATCTAATGCTAGTATCATAGCTATAGTGGCCTTAAAGAAAAAAATGGCTATAATATTTTGGTAAAGAGCACGTTAATCCTGAGAGTGTTGCCCATCACGTCAATTATGTTTCAGATTGTAAACACTGAGATGTATCCCTTTTACCTGGGATCGTTCTTTGGAGGTTAAATAGACTCACTTTTTTTCTGGCTATATAGACATACATAAATATTCATAAAGAAAAAAAAAAAGATACACCCTTAATATAAATTTGGTGGCCTACTCAAACCATTCATGCTTATACAATTACCATTCAAAACTATTTAGTTGAATACCAGTATAGCATAAATTTGCTTCTTCATGTGTAACTGTTTTATTTTCAATTTAATTTACACCTTAATATCTTACCTACATTATAATGTGCGTCTACAGCTTGGGAATTCATTTGCGATTGAACCAGTTTTGTCTACTTCAAACCATATGTCGAATAATACTTCAGTTTGCCTAAATTTAATTTAAATTGAGTCAATAAGACTTATTTACATGGATCTATATCTTTGCGACCCAAAATACTAAAATATCGCGTTTAAGCAGCTGTGCTATCGTTATACAATTATTATTGATAGTATTACCCCCTGATATCATTTTTTTCCCCCATAGGTATTGCATACATACGAATTAATCATGATTATTAATCCATGAAATATTCATGATTACTTAATATTTTATTCTCAACATACTTCGGCCCCATTTACTTTGCCAAAGGCATAGCTGTCATTACTCAAGCCAAACGACGTTATTTTCTTAAGCGTGCAAAATCATTTCCTTCGAATACAGAATCGCATAGTATGTCACATTCGCTTCCACCAGCGACCATGACTCCATCTCATCTCATTATTAACATCGAATACAAATTCGCACAAATTGTCACATTCGCGTCCATCAGCGATCATGACCTCATCTCATCTCATTATTAACATCGAATACAAATTCGCACAAAATTGTCACATTCGCTTCCAACCAGCGACCATGACTTCATCTCATCTCAATTATTAGATAATACGGGATCCCTTGCCCTCAAATATTTTCAACAAAATAGCCCGTGTTATACAAACACAGTGACGTGCCGCTTCGGCCCACGTCTACAAATTAAATTCTGTAAATATAATCAACAAATAAATTCCTCACGCTTTATAGGTTCACACCGTCACTCGGCCCTTCAATTAAGGTGCATTGAGCTTCACCCTGTCTCATTAGCTCCTATATTTACGCTGTCTGATTGTTATTTTAGACAAAAGAGAAATAAACATCATGATATTATTCGTATTCAGATTGTTGTACAAGTTTCTTCAATTACCTATATGTATTAAACAATGACAATGGCCTACCTGGGCTCATTTTAACATTTAATGGATTAAGGAGATACTGCCGCTTCCTCGGCTCGAGCGATTGGGTTAAAACATTTAAAAATATAGATCCATTCTCCTTCGTTAAGTTCAAATCAACAATTTATTAATCACCCTCAATCTTAGCTGAAAGTGGACATGCATGTGTGATATATTCACCCTAATTCAATTAAATATATCATATTCATCAATATGGGGGTATTATCACGAGTAATATCTAAATCGACATTTCACTTTATTTTTTTTCGCAGTCCATTTTGCCCTTTCCTCTCGCGATTAGCGTTTTCATCTAGGCCTATTTTATCACTTTATTAGTGTCATTTATTTTAGTTACTGATATATTTGGTACACATACATAACACTTATTTATTTTTTTTTCACTAATACTTTTCATTTATGTCCTAATCTCAGCTAGTATTGAGTTCGAATCCCGTGAAAACTGGTTCATGCATTTAAGTATAATTTATCAGGTCTTGCTTGGTTTTTTTTTTTTTCGTTTGGGGATTATGTAGAGCTTATATGTTTGTACCTTTTGTATGTTATATCAAAATTTTGTCGGTATATAACCACTTCCTTACCTGGGTACTGCATAATTTCAGCGTTTACATTGACCTTTATCTCATACCTAAAATCACAGTAGTGTCTACCTGTGCACACAATACAATATAGTACAATGCAAGACATACACACATACGTAATATATCCATTCCGTTGTCATTCTTACGTGTAAAAATCTCTCCCTCCTATTTTTCGAGTGTCATTTTCACTGTCCGTCTATCTACCCTTAATACTATTAGTGTCTAATTTCACAGTCTGTTAACTCGCAAAGGCCTCCTGTACTATTATTATATACATGTTTTGCGATACTACGCCCACACGCAAACAAACTCTGAACACTCGCATGGTAATTTATCGGGTCTTTACAGCCTCAATCTTATCCTTAGATTCACATATGATGACTAGACTTTTGTCAAAATTTTTCAAATGATTCTTACTCCTATCATCTAGGTTAGTATGCGCCACAGAATTACTAGCGATCTCTGGGTTCCCTAGTATCTCTGTACGTGCATATGTTTTGTGATTAGCCGTCGTCCAAGAAACACTCTCCGACGCGTATGATTCATTTTCGGGGTTCCTATCCTTTTGACCTCTACTATTTATGTTCTTTGTGATGACACTTATTTCATCATTTAGTTTGCTAATTTCGTTAGTCACTTTCTGTTCTATATTAGTGCCTAACTCATTAAATCTAGGCTCTACTATCATTTCAATCAATTCAGAGCGTTTATCCTGCTCTGCAATTTTCTGAGCTACTTGGGGCTTTAGTGTTTCTTGTTCGTGGGCTGGCTTTTGTACAAATAGACACATATAATTTACCCTTTTGTCCGAGTTCTCTACACTACAGAGCACATTCTTGTCGACTCGTTTTATTTCCCCTTGTAATTCCTCCTGTTTCTCCCTAAGTTAGTTTGTAACGTTATTATACTATTGTTCATCTCTGTTCTCATTTGACTTATTACCCTGTTTTCTGTTTTCTCTGAGTCTTTAATAAGTTTTTGTTCCATTTTATTTATCTTTAGTTCTACACACGCTGACGATTCATTTATTTTCGCTTCTAGCATCTCTCTATCTTTTCTCATCTCATCCCTTAATGTTTCTTTCAACGTAAATACATCCTTTTCCCTGCTTATCTCCATCTGTCCTCTCCAAGTTTCAAATTCCCGTTTCATATTCCTCTGCATTGCCTCTAAATCCATTTTCCTATTTCTATCCATCGTCTCTAAATCCATTTTCCTACTTCTATCCATCTCCTCTATTCTCGACATTAGCATTTCCATGTATTTCATGGTGTCGGTGCTTGGATTTCCCTTGTCCTCTACTTCCCCTCTAGCTTCTACTCTTGCGTTGTTTTCACTATTTTCCCCTGTGCTCTGCTCTAAGTTCTCTCTGCCATCTTCGTTATCCTCTCCCATCCTTGCGATTTCGTTCTCTCCTTCAATCAGTTGCCCACAAGCCTTCTCCCTAATCTCTTCGTGTTTCCTATCCATTTTTTTTTTTTATCTTTATTTGCCTGCCTCTTTCTATTCGTACTTCTTAACAACATAAATACACACAGATATATTCTCCGTTAAATCACTGTAATATTTTGATTTCTTATATATGTAAAAAGTAAAAAAAATGCTTATTCTGTTGTTGTGTCACTTACTGCTTCCTTCCTTCAGTTGCTGTCTGTCTGCTTGTTGCCATCATCTTCTCTGTCCTGGTTGCCTCGTGGTCGTGGGACTTAGTCGTTCTGCCGTTGATTTCTATTCGTGTGTTACTTTACGACCTATTCTGCCCGCACGTTAGGGAGCCAATATGGAGAAGGGTTATTGTTGGGCCATGAGGTAAAGATTGGATTTGGTGACACTAGGAATACTGAAGGAGTTCTCCATGTGTGAGAACTTAGGTTGCTCGGTTGGTATTCGGTAGAGTCGAGGTTCTTATCTCGGGATTCCACGAGGACTTCGTCGGGCAGAATTAATGTGTAAAGAATGTCTGGTAAAAGTAGTTTATTCTTAACTTTTATACACTGCAAGTAATTGTCTATATGTGAAGTGAATTTATCTAACTCTCGGAACGCAGTGTTTTTGAGAAGTTACTTTGTTTGATCGTATACGAGAAGAAAAGTGACGAGGAGAAGCCTCTCTCGCCTATAGGTAAATTAGTTACTCCCACTACCTCGATCACGTGGACCTAAGGTCTGTGCTTAGGCACATATAACGAAACATATAATTGGTTAATGCGCCCTCCTATTTTGATCCCGGGGGTGTTACAAATTTATTATTGGCGATTTACGCCTTCAGAGGTTGGACCTTTTTTTCCCCGTGCTGGCTTCACGTACAGTCTAGTCACAAACATTAGCTAGGCTTGGGTTTTTTCTTCTTAGGCTTGGGTTTTTTCCTAGTCTTCCGACGCTAGAAACTTGCCATGTTCCCACACTTTTTGCTAACGATGTTTGTGTCAGGGTAAAACCCCCGCTTGCACATTTAGCTAATGAGTTATGGTTATCACGCTAAATCAGTTAACTGGAGGCTTAGAAGATATTTCTACTCAATCTGTCTAGCAAAGGATTATTGTCATTAGTAGTTATTATCATGTGTCAGCCACTTCCGTCTTCACAAAAGAAAGGGTTACATTACCTGAGTTGCCTGCCTTCTTTAATAACTAATAATTTGATTACATTGATGCTGACTTCTTTGGATCATTTTATATGGCCTTTGCTCCTACATAATCAGGTTCTACTCGCTTTCCTGATCAATTTGAATATAAATATGACCTAAGTCCAGTAACTGCTTCATTTAATGTTGTTATAATTTCATCTGATTATTATTGCCGATAGGGATTTATTTAGATTTACACAGGATGCTGTATGAATGGATTGCCACAAAACTTATCTCTTGAACATTGTCATCTGAGACGTAATCTAAACAAACGAAAGCCTGATAGGATGACCAAGACCTTCTATTAATTTGATTACAAGGCAAGTAATCCCATCTTACTGAATTCCTTGGATTTATTGTTATCAAGAGTGGCATTTGTTAGGACTATTTAACGAATAAAATCAAGCTGTTTACTCACAATTCATTATTTAACTATAGTTATTTTAAAATATTTATATATTTAATGTAAACGGCGATGTTTGAAAACAAATGAGAAACGATAGGTACGCTTCTACTGCTTCTTTTGTTTATCACTGCAACCAGATCATACTATTTATTGCCAAAGGAATGCAATATTGTAAGGAGGAGCTTTCTTTAATATGGTAATTATAACACTGATAAATATTTGGTGAAACACGACTCTGATTGGTTGTAAAACAGAAATCATTGAAACGTGATTGGTCATTGACTCCCATTTGGGGCATGAGTTAAATAGTCATAAGTAATGCCACGAGTGATTTCCAATTTATCTAGAGAATTTGGAAATCAAGAGTGGCATTTGTTAGGACTATTTAACGAATAAAATCAAGCTGTTTACTTACAATTCATTATTTAACTATAGTTATTTTAAAATATTTATATATTTAATGTAAACAGCGATGTTTGAAAACAAATGAGAAACGATAGGTACGCTTCTACTGCTTATTTTGTTTATCACTGCAACCAGATCATACTATTTATTGCCAAAGGAACGCAATATTGTAAGGAGGAGCTTTCTTTAATATGGTAATTATAACACTGATAAATATTTGGTGAAACACGACTCTGATTGGTTGTAAAACAGAAATCATTGAAACGTGATTGGTCATTGACTCCCATTTGGGGCATGAGTTAAATAGTCATAAGTAATGCCACGAGTGATTTCCAAATTATCGATAAATTCACGACTCACGAAGTGAGGAGTGAATTTATCTAGAGAATTTGGAAATCAAGAGTGGCATTTGTTAGGACTATTTAACGAATAAAATTAAGCCGTTTACTCACAAATCATTATTTAACTATAGTTATTTTAAAATATTTATATATTTAATGTAAACGGCGATGTTTGAAAACAAATGAGAAACGATAGGTACGCTTCTACTGCTTCTTTTGTTTATCACTGCAACCAGATCATACTATTTATTGCCAAAGGAACGCAATATTGTAAGGAGGAGCTTTCTTTAATATGGTAATTATAACACTGATAAATATTTGGTGAAACACGACTCTGATTGGTTGTAAAACAGAAATCATTGAAACGTGATTGGTCATTGACTCCCATTTGGGGCATGAGTTAAATAGTCTATATAATCCAGGTGAATAATACCTAAAAGAAAGTTTTCTCAATTCTTCACTCCCTAAATAGATTTTATCTACAATTATAACAATCGGTGACGTTTCAGTTCATAGTTACTAGGCAAAAAAAAAAAACATACTTCTATATTCTAACAAGGCACGCTATCATAACATAAAATACAGGTTCAACAAAACGTAAATTACACTTTCATGATTGACAGTTAATGTAATATTAAAATCATTATTTGTAATAATTACGCTGGTCAACATGATTTTTGTCTCATGAGTACCAATAGTTGTACTTAATGCAGTTTTTTTATCGTGTTTTCAAATATGTATTCGGAATTTCTCCATCACTCACAGTTTTTTTTATTTCAATTTCAATTAATGGATTTAAATAATTATTTATTTTAATAAACCTAGATTTTTTCCGGAAAATCTTGGCGCAGTGAGCGATGAGCACGGGGAACACTTTCCTCAGGAGATTTCAGCTATGGAAAAGAGATATCAAGGCAAATGTAATCCTAATATGCTGGCCGATTATTATTGGACCATCAAGAGGGATGCTCCACAGGCGTAATATAGCAGAGAATCGTCATTTCATGCTTTCTGGGCGAGTCCGAATATTCGAATATTGTGTAGTTACGAATGTACAAAATATTAAAATGTTCGAAATTATAAATGCCTGTTCTCTTGGAAACCTTGTGTGATGGAGAAAAACCAATATCATATTTGAATTCAGGAGAAAAAATACTATCAGAATCACATATTTTTCTTTCAGAGACAAAAAAAAAGTTTATTTTTGTTGCTCAGTGTTATTGGAGATACATTTTCTCCACTATCACTGATAAATTATCGGTATTGTTTTACACAACTTTGCCCGTAATTGGTCTTTCTCCCCAAAGTATAAGATCAGTAATTTTTTTGTAGGATATAACAACGATTGTTGATTTATCGGTTTTTTTTTCTTCAAAGTCCACATTACTCTTTCTCTAAACAAATCGTTTCCGCAATACATTTTTTCATTAAATATACTAAATGTAGAACATATATTAAAATACTCTGAACGTAAACAAAATATTGTAGCAACTATAGTCTCTCTGGTTTAACATTATTAGTCATTCAAAATATATTTGCAGGCGGAAGAATCACGAAGTTCTGTTTGTTGCTACACGTGACGTCATATAAGGCAGTGAACACTGTCAGCGTCCCACGTCCCATTCCCCTCCGCACTCTTAGATAGCAGTGTCACGTGATCTATTCCTGCATAACACGACTGCAGTGCCCTCCGTCGACAACTGCGCTTACTCCTTAAACGGGTAATACTAGAAATTTGTAGAATGAGACAACAGTACTCACCTCTCTCACTCGCACCAGTGTTGACGGAGTTTCTATACCAGATGTTAATAGGGGCAAGGGAGGAGAGGAAAACTGACAACAGGGTGGGTTATTTTTTTTTTGTATCTGGACTAAAAGTGGTCAACGATCTACCCTTGTATCTCCATCTCTCTCTCTCTCTCTCTCTCTCTCTCTCTCTCTCTCTCTCTCTCTCTCTCTCTCTCTCTCTCTGTCTGTCTCTGTCTCTCTCTCTCTCTCTGTCTGTCTCTGTCTCTCTCTCTTTCTCTCTCTCTCTCTGTCTGTCTCTGTCTCTCTCTCTCTCTCTCTCTCTCTCTCTCACTCTCTCTCTCTCACTCTCTCTCTCTTACTCTCTCTCTCTTTCTCTCTCTGCCAAGTTATGCCAGCTGTACATTAATTCGAATTAACTCACTGGCACTATCGAACACATAGGTTCATTGCCACGCGGACATAAACTCTCCATATATTCCTATCCTGAGTTAATATTTTCCAATCATTCCCTGTATAATCTACTTCCCTCAAATCATGGTTAATGTTATTCTCCCACCTCATTCTTTGTTTACCAACTGAGCGTTTTCCCTCTGGTTTTCCTACAAGAAGCTTCCATGCACATCTTTCATTCCCCATTCGTTCCACATGCCCTGCCCTTCGCAGGCTACGAGATATTGTAGACAGCACGTTACAAAATTAGGCTTAGTGGCTGCTCTTAGAACACTCCCTTTGGTCGTGTTCTAACTTGAGCATCTAGTTAATAAATCTGTTTTATAACTAATCGTCTATGTAACTATAAAAACTCCCTTTCCATGAAATTGAAACAAATATTTGTACAGACTGTTGTAATGCTGCACTTCCATTACAGCGACACATTACTGACTAATATGACAACTGATTTGACACACTACAGCGTGCTTATAATGAGTGCAATCGATTTGTATTTAATTTCTGACGTTATGACCACGTGTCTCCTTTATTTATTATTTTGGCTACATCTAAATGACAGAAGAACTATACATTCACATGTTTTGCTATTTCGAATTCTCTACATACATTTACCAAGTTATTTGTCAACTCGTTTTCAAAATGTATCGGCTCATCACAATTTAGGCACATGATCACAAGATACTTCTTACCACAGCACAGGACAAGTTTATACTATGAATCTTACACAATATATATGTCTAGGGCTTGGAACTCACTTCCCTGTCATGTCAGGGACCAAATTAAATTATTTTTAAGTTTCACTTAATCAAAATACACCTGGCATAAAAACTGTGTTCAGTATTTTGTATATACCTATAAATATTCATCTAGGAAGGTTTTTTTTTTTTCACTTTACTTTATTTCTATTCCATGTTTTGTTAGTGTTAGCTAATATTAGATCACATCCGCATTGTGCTTTGTTTAGTCTATATTTTAATAATATTTTTAAATTATAATAATATCTAATTTTTGTGTGATTTTATTATTCGCTAGTTGGGTGGAAGAAAAATGCCTCATGGCCTTAACTCTGCCAGCTTAAATAAAACATTATTATTATATTATTATTATTATTATTATTATTATTATTATTATTATTATTATTATTATTATTATATAACCCCATACATCCAGCGTGGCGATATGGATGCTCCCTAGCGGGATTTTCTTAACCAAACTAATTTAATTACGCTTATTTTCTTACAGATGTCAACGAGTGACATGTGCATAGCACATTGCCATAATGAGACATCTAGTAGGCAATTAATGTATTACTTGGATGGATGAATGTCGATAAAATTTTGCCCAGAGGCCTTTTTTATGAAGGCTTTTATGAGTTTGAATATCTTCAGACTTGGGACCCAGATTTATTGTTATGCGATTTTTTTCTTTTTTCATCATTATCGACTTCATGTATTAAGCCTAAAAATACTTGTTTCTGTCTCATTCTTTAACATTGTTGAGTTAATCTTGTCTTCGGTCTTCCAACATTTCTTCTACACTTTGGGTTGTAGTTCATCATGCATTTTGACTTTCTTTATACGTGTTGTTTTCCAGTCATTTATTCCTTGTTTTATACTGTCTATAATTTAAAAGTTGTTTAGGTTTATTTATTTATTTATTTATTTATTTAATGTAACATAATATATCTTAACCCATAGAAATGCATTATATAATGGAAATGGACAGCTAATGACAAACGAGGAAAATTTTTGAAGAAGTGACTGAATTCAAGTACCTAGGAAAAATAATTGCAAACAGGATTGAGATGTACAAAAAATTAAATATGGGCTTAATTTTCAAATGCATGTTATTATGCATTACAGGGACTCTTGTCCAAACTTTTCTAAAAAAACATTTAACTGAAGATATATAAAGGTCTTATTCTCCCAATTATATTAAAATAATAGCTTTATTTTACCTGGCAGAGTTAAGGCCTTGTCTACCTCAACCAGGTTTAAAAAAATACAAACATTATTCTTACATCTAAATTACAATAAATATAAATATACATGGTACGTGTACAATATAATTATTATTTACAAAATATTTTAATCTAGAGCTAACGATTGAAATATAAAATGTACAAGATAGAAAAGTCAAATAAAAAAGAACTATTAACGACGTAGAATAAATTTAGTTGTCAAGAGAAATTAATTATGTAACAGCATGTATTTGTATAAGCGTGACTTAAAAGTGCCATGTGTGCGGCAAGTCCTGATATCTTAAGGAAGGAAATTTCAGGAGCGGACAAAGGCTACTGTGTCAGATGTAGAATAAGAAGAAGTGCTATGGAGAGGGGTGTTAGGTTGTTAGCAGACTGTTATCTTGTGACCTAGTGTCAATATTGTGGTAAGAAGCTAACTTCTCAAATCTGGGCGCCAGGTAACTAGGAGTGTAGAAATTAAGAAGCTTGAAAAGTAGTGAAAGAGAGAGCAATTTACGTCTGTCAGTAAGACGGAGCCAAGAGAGGTTATTGAAGTGTTCGGCGGATATTGAAAATGAATCGAACGCAAGCATTATGAACACGCTGCAGTCTCTGCGACAAGTCATAGTTTTAGATCATTATACATAACGTCACAATAATCGAAGTGTGGCAACACAAGATTCTGTACAGGGATTTGTTTTAATGAAACTGGAAGAAAATTCTTTAAACGTCTAAGATAATTTAGGATGGAAAAAGTCATTTTACGTAGGCCTATGTGTTTCACTTGTGTTTGCCAGATTAAATTTGTGTCTAGATTTAGTCCATGATTTATTACTGAAGAAGAATAAGGGATAATTATATTATTTATAGTAATGTTTGGAAGTGTAGATATGTCAAAGGTTGTAAAGTAGTCTTTGTTGTCCCATTAGAATTACTTGTGACTTATAAGGATTCAGATTAAGACCAAATCTTGAAGACCAGTTAAAGATGGACTTGAGATCGTCATTCATTTTCGTCAAGATGTTATAGAGGGAATCAGGAGGCGAATGTAGGTAAATTTGGAGATCATCAGCATAGAGGTGATAACGGCAAACTTTAGTACGGTGGTAAGTCATTGATGTAGATTGAGATAAGAAGAGGTCCGAGAACACTGCCCTGGGGGACTCCCGCCTGCACGTTGCGCCAAGACGAAAATCTAGAATTTAATTAAACATATTGTTGACACCCGTGCAGGTATGAATCGAACCAGGATACAGCACTATCAGACAGGTGTAGGTGCCTGAGCTTTGTCATAAGTAAGACGTGGTCTATATGGATGCGAAACGTGGACTTCTGCTTTAAGGGAGGAGAAAATATGAATATTTGAGAATAAAATTCTTAGGAGAATTGTCAGACCACAGAGAGTTGAACAGACGAAATGGAGAAGACTACATAACAATAGTGAGCTACATGACGTTTATGGGAAATGGCATATAATAACAGCTAAGTCTCGTAGACTGTATTGGGCAGGGCATGTGGAAATAATTGGGAATGAAAGAGGGTCATTGAAGCTTCTTGTTGGAAAACCAGAGGGGAAACGCCCAGTTGGTAGACCGATAATAAGATGGGAGAATAACATTAACCATGACTTGAAGAAAGTAGATTATACAGGGGAAGACTGGAAGAAATATTAGCTCTGAATAGGTATGTGTAGAGAGCTTGTGTCCACGCGGCCATGAACCATCGGTATTGATGGTATCAGTGAATTAGTAAGTGCAAACATCACAACTGCATTAAATGGTTGAGTTAGATGGTAATGGTAGAATATATAGGCGGACAAAAAAAAAGTTTTGCAGCTTTGGATGCTGATGGATGGAATAAATTTTTCTAGCAGAAAATATCTCACAATTAATGAGGTACCAATGAGTATGTGGATTTAGATGATTGCGTATTTATGATTCGGGGGGGGGGGAGTCTCGAGCGCGTGTGGACATGATACAGTTTCACGATAACTTATATTCTCATAAAATGAAAACGAAGAACGTAATATAGGAACTGTTATTTTGACCCAGAATTCAATTTCATGGGAGCCAGAAATTAATGATTTACTGTGTCACATGATTTGTATTTATAGACCTATAACGTTTATCTCAATACATAGTTAACAGTAGAATTTACACGTAATCACAATCAGGGAGCGTTCAAAATTGATTACCAGCTTTATCGTGACAGTGTTCATTCTCCTGCCACAATTTGTCACGTGCAGCGATTGTATAAAATATTGAATGAACATTTTAAACAGGAACTGTCTCGTGGGCTAGTGGTCAGCGTTTCTGACTACAATTCATGATATCCAGGTTCGATTCCCGGTAAAACTATAAAATTTTTCCTTAAAGGAAATTATTCCTGTTGTTGCTCATGGTCTGGAATTTAGGTTAAGTTTAGGTTAAGAACTCTCCTGGTGCTTCATTATCGTAACACCGCCTTCCAGGTGACCAACCTAAGAGATGGATTACAATTAGGCCTATACCAGTGCCAGGGGAGAAGGCCAGAAATGTCATAAGACAACCCAGTGGCATTAGAAAAAAAAACACATTTCGAACATGCAAATCCAATAAATATTTCTTCTTCTTCCTCTTCGGCTTTCCCCCACTTATAGGTTTTCCGTCTTCAGTTTCCATTTATCTCTATCATTCCAATCTCCCTCTTCCAAATTCCTATCATCCATTATAGTTCTGACGTAGGTTTTCCATTTCCATCTTGGTCTGCCACGTTTATTTCTTTCAGGGGATGACCATTGGGATATATTTTTTAGCCATCATTCATTTTCCATTCTTTGTACATGATCATACTATTTAAGCGTTTGATTTTCAATCCTCTTAACAACAGATGTGGTGACATTCATTTCTCTCCAAAGGAATTAATTTCTTATTTTATCCTGTCTTGTTTTGTGGAGGCTTCTTCTAAAATAATAAAATTCAACTGTTCTAATTTTATTCTTTTGTAATTCCGTCAAAGACCAAGTTTCACTTCCACATGACAAAATAATCTGTATTATGCTCTTATAAATTTTCATTTTAGTTTGGTTTGTGATATTTTTGTTCCAAATTATTCCATGTAATGTCTTAGTTGCATTTTTTGCCATTGCAATTTTAGTCTGTACATCTCTCTCACAGGTACCTAAACTCAAATATTTAAGGTTTTTAAAAGAACTTTCTTATTGCACCGTACAGTAATTTACTTGGAACTGCGTCAGTTTATGAAAATTCATTTGATTTATACAATTGTCATTGTGAAGTGTTTGAATCCCATTCATTTACATAATGACTTTTTCAGTCAATCTGTTGTGGGTTGCATAGTGTCGGTAACTTACTTAATATTTTTAACGGGTTTTAACTCTCAAATTGGCGAAACAACAATTTATCCTGCAAGTTATTTAAATGTTTCGGACCGCAAGGAAAACAAAATCATGTAAACTAACCCACTTCTGAGGTTGGGACGCCTGGAAGGCGGGGTTACGTTGCCCCGATTATATGATGGGCGATGATGATGTTGATAGTGGTGCGCCAGGAGAGTCCATAATCCTAAGCTTAATCTAAGATGAATATGAATGATGATGATGATTGCGATGGCCATATGGTTTCGGGGACCGTTTGGGCCTTAAAATTTTCCTGACATTTTTCTTACAGGTGAAGAAAAGCCCCGATAATACCTCATCCAGAAAAACTGTCCCGACCGGGGATCGAACCCGGACCCGCTGCGTGACAAGACAGTACGCTACCTCGAGACCACAGCGGTGGACATATTATGTAATTTAACATAAATTTAAGTAACTTCTGCTCGTTTGTTTTTCTCTTGTCTTTTAAACAATATTAAATAAAAGAAATCATCGCATCTTATAGGATACGTTGTCAATTTAAGGGTTAAATGTATACAACGTCTTCCTATGCCCGTTTAGAATTAACCCATTATCATCCCATTTCGGGCAAGGGCCTCCTGCGACTGCAGGGTGGCATACGTTATATCCCCGGGTTAGCCAATCCCTTGGAACTATCTAGGCCCAATAATAAGTTATAATTCTCTTCCTACATTATGATGATCTTGAAGATTTTCGGGCCGTAGGCCGTGGTCGTGAGGCTTGCAGTTCCCCGACGTTTCGCCAGGGACTGCGTCTGGCATCCTCAAGGGTTGTCTCGAGACGCCATCTCTGGCGAAACGTCGGGGAACTACAAGCCTCACGACCACAGACAACCGTTGAGGATGCCAGATGCAGTCTCTGGCGAAACATCGGGGAACTACAAGCCTCACGACCACGGCCTACAGCCCAAACATTCAAGATCATCATAGCAACTCCGGCCGTGAAAGTCTACGTGAATACTTCTTCCTACATTATTTCTATCCTTCCTGTCGCCTTCTTGCAGACCCCAGTCATTCATCGTATTCATAATTCTCTCTACCCATGTCTTCTTAGGTCTCCCTCTTCTTTTCCTCCGATTTGGAATCCACTCCTAACTGGCAATATATCCTCATTCAACCTCTTCACGTGTTCAATTCATTGTAATTGTTTATTTTCCATAAATTGTATAATTGTTCCGTTAAAGTTCATTTTTTCTCGGATAATGCTGCTTCTGATCCTGTCTATTTTAGAGCATCGTGCAGATCTTAAACGAATCTCTTGTTGTAGATTGCAATTTTGACTTTAATTTGCCATTCATAGTCCATGTTTCTGCTCCATAGGTCATTTCTTAATATCTTAATATATAAAAATTTCGTGTCACGTTGTTTGTCCGCGATGGAATCCTAAACTACTGAACCGATTTTAATAAAATTTTGCACATTATGTGCAGTTTGATCCAACTTGAGACTTAGGGTAGTTTATAACTAAATTTATAGTCGCATTATTTTTTATTGCAAATTATTTGATTATTATTTAACAAAATGTTATAATTATCTGAGTTCCATACGATTCTAACAGATGGCGGTGTAATTATCTGTGAGTTCCATACGATTCTAACAGATGGCGGTGTAAGGTAATTTGGTAAGGTAATTGGTGTATTATTTAACAAAGAGAGATCCAGATGGCTGTGTTTTTTGTTGCAACCGCGAATTTCAATAGAATTACAAATATTGATTATTTCATAATTTAAGTGTGTTCAGTGTTTATTTTATTTTCAATATTATTAAGTTCGTGTGTAAGTATTAGTTTTAAGTAATCTGGCTGAAAGACAGCAACTTAATTTAATTTTTTAACGTATACCTTAGCCACAGCAACGCGTGGCCGGGACTTCTAGCTAGTTGAGTTATAAATATGGATTTTTGTTTCTTTGAATGTCTGTTCATCCCACAAAATTACATTCAACATTGCTATAGCAGATCGAACTTTAACTATTCTTTTTTATTATATCCAAATGATTGTTTCCATTTATATTTATTTCAACTCCCAAATATTTAACCTTGTTATCCATATTAATGACACCTATGGAATCTTGTAATGCCTTTTTTTTTTTTTTTTCTCCACTGTCCCCTTTACTATATATATTGAGTTTTATTTACATTCATTTTTAATCCACACTTTTCATATTCATTCATTAATTTCCTGCTCATAAGTAACTTAGTTCTATACAAAATAAAAATTACTAAAATAGGATTTATGTCACATTAATAAGGAAATTTATATGAATATTTTGATGTATGCAGACGATCTGGTAATTATACAGAAGTCAGAGGATGATTTACAAAGAGCCGTTTACGCGCTGAATCAAATAGGACTCTATTATAATCTCAAAGTCTCAACTTCAAAAACTAAAATTATGGCTTTCCAGGGCAAAGTGCCAGTCAGAGCAAAAATAGCAAACAATAATGAAATAATAGAACAGGTAGCACACTTTAACTATCTTGGTTCAGATACAGCATATAGCTATGATTGGGATATACATAATAAATTAAACCGATATCAAATGATGTGTGGCACCATAAGAAGAACCCACCGAAAGACTCGAAGAGAAACTCAGGTCAGGTTTTATAAAATTGTGGCTGTTCCTGTTCTTTTATATGGATCTGAATCTTGGATACTTACAAAAAAATATATATCTCACACATTCAAGCCACTGGAATGAAATTTTTAAGATCCGTAAAAGGATGTACACGCATGGATAGATTACATAATGAATCAATAATAAATTAACTGGAGATATTTTCAATACTCTATAAACTATAAGAGCAAAATACCGATGGAAAGAACATTTAGACAGAACGGACAATACAGGATTACCCAAAACAATCAACACCTACAAACCACATGGAAAAAGTTCTTTGGGACGGCCAAGGAGACGATGAACTTGAGACCGGAACAGTTCGCATTGACCTAATCCTGGAAAGGAAGAAGGAGAAGGATTTATGTATTTTCACCCTAATACCACAGAATTTACCTCTACCCCTCTACGGAACTATGAAGGTTTCACGCACTCGTAAAGAATGAGGGGAAGCGATTCATGCCGTCATAACACAAACAAAGGAGATTGAGTAAAGCGGCAGTGTGACGTCATTATTTCGTAAGAGAAGAGTTTGGGCTACACTGTGATATACTGTAGACAAAGTCAGCAACTGTTACATTATGGAATGTGTGTAATAAACGATAAAACTGCTATTATTATAGGCGTTAGTCATGAAGGTCAATGTACCGACTGAACGACTTACAATAAATGCATTGATTGAATCATTATATTGTAATACATTGCATGCCTGAAGGTGAGTGTACTGGCCTGAACCTGATCAAGGTCGTCCCTTCGCATAACACGCGCCATAGTAATTATACAAGTACTTCTGGAACGAACTAGAATGCGTAACATTTCATTATCTGGTTCCTCATGATAGAGGCAATCTCTTAATGACTCAGGGTTGTCCATTCCAATAAATTTTGCAAACGATTACATGACTGATTGAAATGTAGCTGTCGTATTTGAGCCAAAGGTATGACTCAGGTTTTCCATTCCTACAAATTTCTACAAAAGATCACATGTATTTTATATGTCGTCTTTGTGCCATTGGAATCACTCAGGGTTGTCCATTCCATTAAATTCTACAAACGATTACATGCATTTAATGTAGCTATCGTATTTGAGGCAGTGGAATGACTCAGGGTTGTCCATTTCATTAAATTCTTCAAACGATTACATATACAGTATATAATGCAGCTGTCGTCTTTGAGCCAATGGAATGGCTCAGAGTTGTCCATTCCATTAAATAACGTTCCGCCAAAATATAATTGACATCAGAAATTAATTAATATACAGTTTGATGTTTCATTTTTTCTCCACTAGGGTGCAATTCTTACAATAATGCGAACCTTTGGCAATAAATAATACTGTGTGATCTGGTTGCAGTGAAGAACAAGTGAAACATAATGTTTCTCATTTGTTTTCAAACATTGCCGTTTACATTTTATATGTATATAACTAACAAAACTAAGATTACATAACGTCACATCAAAAGCTGCTCTAAAATACGGAAGTGAAATTTGGATTTTAAATAAAAGAAACTCTCATAAACTTCAAGTAAGCCAAATGCGCTTCTTACGATCATTGTTAGGAGTTAATAGACTGGATCACCAAAGGAACACTACTATCAGAGGAAAACTTGGAGTAGCAAGTTTAAATGAAGATATCCAAAGATACCAACAAGAATGGAAAAATCATCTGAGAAGAATGACAAGAAATAGACTTCCAAAATTGGCATTCCAATATACCCCAACTGGACATAGGGACCAAGGAAGACCAAAACATCGGTGGAAAGATCAAGACCATCTTCGCTAGGTTTACCGTACAGGCCACATGGCCTAAAACGAATTTGTTCATGATGATGATGATGTATATAACTATATTTAAATAATGATTTGTGAGTAAATAGCTTAATTTTATTCGTTAAATAGTCCTAACAAATGCCACTCTTGATTTCCAATTTGGAAATCACTCGTGGCATTACTTATGAAAAAAAATGGTAGGCTCTATAACCGATTAGCTGTCTCCTTTGTCACTCGGCGCCAGAGACTTCTTGATAAAACTTATCTGTGATACAGTAGGCTATGCATTAATGTAATTATCTGTGTACTAAATATACTTTAATGTGAATGTAAAGTCAGATAAGGTCTTAATTTATCTGAAGTTTGCTAATTTCTGTCAGGTCGAATTCTGTAGGTGCCTACATTCCTTGCAGATCATACTATAGCAGATGTTCTATTTACAACCAAAGCAGGAGCCAAGCAGTCGCTTCATCTATGTAATACAGTTATACATGCGACCGTATCGTTGAAGTCCAACCTTCACCTTTGATTTCCAGTCAGGTCTTCTCACTGTCATTGGACTGTCTCGCAAGATGATGATATAAACTACCTACTAACGATTGATCAGCTAAAGTTAGAATTAAGGTGAGTAAAAACCAAGGGATTAGATCGAAAAACTAATTGCATAACACTTTTTTTGTCTCAGAAAGAAAAATATGTAATTCTGATGGTATTTTTCTACTGAATTGAAATATGATATCGGTTTTTCTCTATCACACAAGGTTTCAAGAGACAGACATTTATAATTTCAAACACTTTAATATTTTCTACATTTGTAACTAGCAATATTCGAACATTCGGACTCACCTAGAAAGTAAGAAATGACGATTTTCTGCTGTATTTCGCCTGTGGAGCATCCCTCTTGATGGTCCAACAATAACCGGCCAGCATAATAGGATTCCATTTGCCTTGATATCTCTTTTTCATAGCTGAAATATCCTGAGTTAGCTCATTTGGTTTTATTTTACAATGGACAAATGGACGGAAAAACGCTTATTAAAAATAATTATTTAAATCCATTAATTGAAATTGAAATAAAAAAACTGTGTGTGATGGAGAAATTCCGAATACATATTTGAAAACACGATAAAAAACTGCATTAAGTACAACTATTGGTACTCATGAGACAAAAATCATGTTGACCAGTGCAATCATTAAATGATTCAGATTTTACACCTCACCTCAACACCGACAAGTATCCAATGACATCGATAATTGAATTATACCAGGTTTTGAGGAGAATTTTTTTTTTCACTACTATGAACATTATCTGGTAGGCCTTTTTGATGGCATCTCGAAGCCAAAATACCAACATGGCATACTTGTCATAACATATTACACAATGTTTATAGTAATAAAAAGGTTTTTTTTTCTCTCCAGAAACCTGGCAAAATGCAATTGTGTCATGTTGGGATATTGGCATCGATATCTTGTATCCTTCCCAGAGCTAGTTCGAAGCACATTTTTATTGTCAACTGCATATATGACTTGTGTCCTGCGCCGTAGCCGAGTGGTTAAGGCAAGGTGCCTTGGCGCAAAGCTACGGGACTGGCGCTGGTTCGAGTCTTCACGGGGAAAAAAATATCTCATGGAATTTCGGTCAGTATGGGACCGGTGCCCACCCAGCATCGTGAGACATTTGGGTAGCTACAATAAGTAGCGACTCCACGTTGAGAAGACCTGCTATAACGGCTGGGGGACCCGACATACTGACCATGTGTCACCCCTAAAATGGCTTATAATCGTCTATCTCTGTGATTAACATATGTGGACGTAAGGCCAGCAGCCGGTTGAGAGGCTGTCGCGCTTGGAGGTTGGAGAGCATATGACTTGTTTTGTCAGTTGGTATTCCATTACTTCACTTCACCCCTGTTAGTGGACCGATGAATACCATATGTAGCTAATCTCTTCATGGGTTATTTTTAGCCTCAAATTATGAAAGCACGCCATTTTATTTTCATATCTTGAAGTTGATATGTGGATGATATAATTCCAGTAGTTAATTATATATATATATATATATATATATATATGGGGCACGCCGTAGCGTAGTGGTTAAGGCACTGGGCTACAAGCCGGAGGGTCGAGGGTTCAAGTCCCGTTGGGGTCAGGATTTTTAAACTGACCCAAACCCTCTGGCGGCACTATGGCCCTGGGGTCGACTCAGCCTCTAACGGAAATGAGTACCAGACGCTTGTTCTGGGGGTAAAGGCGGCCGTCACGCAGGGCTGACAACCCGGCTGACATAAAGTGCCGATTGTCTAGAAAAAGTGTGAGCCTTAACTTCCTACTACCTCAAGGGCCTCCGGGCCTGTTGTGGGATCACTTTACTTTATATATATATATATATATATATATATATATATACGGAAGATACTTCAAAACTTTTGAATATTTGATGCAAAACAATAAAATTTACCTTGGAAACTGAAAATAATGCATACTTGTAGATTTAAATTTACATCCTATTCAGGATGTCTGTAAAGTACATAGAATTTGAATTGGAATATATCTAAGTTACAATTTTGATTGATTGAATTAGGAACAATTTTGATTGATTGAATTAGGGAATCTATGCCACCAACATAAATTCAAATAAAAAGCTGAAAAACACACAGTATGATTATCATAAGTAATGCCACGAGTGATTTCCAATTTATCTAGAGGATTTGGAAATCAAGAGTGGCACTTGTTAGGACTATTTAACGAATAAAATTAAGCTTTTTACTCACAAATCATTATTTAAATATAGTTACATTAAAATATTTATATATTTAATGTAAACGGAGATGTTTGAAAACAAATGAGATATGTTTGGTTATGTTTCATTTGTTCATCATTGTAACTTGATCATACTATTTATTGCCAAATAGGATCGCAATATTGTAATAATACACCCTAGTGGAAAAAAATGAAACACATCAAACTGTATATTATAATATAACCAACATTATAGGCTATTAATTGTTTTTTTCGAAAACAATTCAGTAAAATCAGTATTTAAAAACACAATTATTGAACACACAATTATCAAATGTGCAGGTCGAAGGAATCTGTTCATTATTTGCCATATTCAACGTATTTGTTAGAGAGTCAGTCACTGCAAAATAATGCTCTGACATGTTTAGAATATTAAAAAGGAGGAGCTTACTTTATTTTTGGTAATTTTAATTCGATAATTATCGAATTGAAACACGACTGTGATTGGTTGTAAAACAATATTAGTTGAAACGTGATTGATCATTGACTCTCATTTGGGGCATGAGTTAAATATCCTGAGAAATATAAATAGTCATGTATGCTGATATATTTTTTTTTTTTCCAAAAATACGACAAATGTAAAATGAAATAGGAAGTTGAGCTCAAAGTAACCAAAAATTACCACATTCTTCTTCTTCTCGGTTTAGGCTTATTTACTAGCCTGTTCCGGGTCCAAATTGCTGCTGTTTCCATCTTTTCCTTGGTCTTCCCAAACTTCTTCTTCCCCGTGTCATCCTTGCCAAGTGTTCTTTCCAGTTTGTTCTGTATGTCTCTATTGTTGTGTTTAATTATACCACATCCATAATATAAATTATGTATTACTCATTGCTCAGACAGTGTGACCAAATTATCACAAAAACCCGAATATTAAAGTAATATGATGTACACTAACTTGCCCATTTTTTCACCCTAACTTGCCCACTAATGAAGATGGACTCTTAAAATAGAATCATCTTATATGTGAGTAAACATGTTGGCAATTAGCTCTAGTGGGAACGTGTGTTATCAGATTGGCCAACATGACGCTAACAGACACTTTTTCTACGATCCAATAATCACAGATGGCATGTGGCAGAGAATAGCGAAAGCTTGATTTCAGCTGTAATTTATTTTTGTGGCTCGCTACTGGGAGGTCGTTTTCACATTGTTTTCTTGTAATAAAACAGCAGATGATCGCGTAAAAATTCTACAACTGCTTTATTTCATTCTACAAACTTTCAGTTACATTTCACTCACAAATTGCTGCAATAATTAATATTGCTTTAAAGTTTATCTATCACAAAATTATTTCCAGTCTCTAACGCTTTCACTTGCCGCAGTTAACTGTATCACTGTTTCATCACAACTGACTGACTACCACTCTGGTAACATTTTATATATGTCGGGGATGATTTTTTTTTTTTTTTTTTTTTGGGCGTTCAGTCGAAATCCTTCTAATAGGCCTAGAGACGGAGCCTCTGGAAAGGAAGGATAGATGGGTACAGAACTTTCTAGAATGGAAGTCTATAGAGCGTCTCACCCATAAAAGTCAGTACACGTTAAATGGAGCGCGCTGATGTCAGATCTACTGCATAGACAAAGGTGTGCGAGGCAAGGAACAGATGTGTCAAAACTCTTAAAACCCCTCAAACTTGAGTGAAAAAACGTAAAATGTCCTATACATTTGTTATTTTCATACAAGTTCACCTTATGCCCTACTGATCGAATGACAATACAAGTATTTAGACCTACGAATTAAACGCCAAAAAGCTCAGAGCGAGATTTAAATGCACACATAATACAAGGGAAAATATAAATTATAATTAATTATGATATAGGCTAATTAAGTTATAATAAATTTAATTTATAATATAGGTCTATATCAAGAAATATCCTACAAAAACAACTATAGAAATAATAATCACTTTAATATATAATTTATTTTAATTTTTTAAGAATATAATATTATAAGAAGTTATATTTAATTAAATATTTGATAATTTTTATAACATTAACATTTTTTACTCAGGGGTCCTCATCTAGGGGATATGTGGATGGCGACCACAAGGTGCCCAAGCTGAGCAAAACATTTCTTCCACTTACTTGTGTTTTGCACTCTTTTAACTTTACTATCTAACCTCTCTTGGTTAACTCCTGTTTTTTTTTCGACCCCGACGTTATTAGGGCATCCGAGGGCTAGGGAGTCTTTCCTTTCTTCCATTTCTTCTTTCCTTTATTTTCTTTTCTTCTCCAGAAGAGCCTGACCAGAGGCTATAAGATGGCAGCCCCATCACTGGTCTTGCCTTCCTTTGGCCGGCAACCAATCGAAGGGACTATTATTATGCTTTCAAGTCTTATACGAGAATTTCCCGGAAGGATCAAACTAAAAAAAGAAAACACCGATATCTTAAAAGAATTGAAGACTACGCCAATTTTGGAATACATTAAACAGTACCAACTAAATTGGAAACACCATCTTGAAAGAATGAGTTCAAATCGGATCCCCAAAGCAGTTTATAATTATATACCAAGAGGACGAAGATCACTGGGTCGTCCTATGAAACGCTGGAGGGAAAATTTTTTATAGGATCGTAACAGGCCTTGGCCTAATACTTGGAAGGAAGAAGAAGATTAACATTTTTTAACGAATACAATAATATTAAAGCTTTTATTACATTAAAATTGTTGACGAATGTTCAATACTATATTCCGTTCTTTACTGTGCAGTTTGCCAACACTACGTCGCTTAGCTTCTATATTCATAATTAATATAATACAATAATAAAAAAAATGAAATTAAACAATTTTATGAAAAACGCACGAACCAAAGATAATTGAGAGACACTCAGAGTTGAACTTCACTCAACAATTACCACACACTGAGCTCTGAGTCTGAGGAAGTGCAGAGTCAAACTGCGGTCGGAAATGAAAAGGAGTACCTAAGTAAACAAACTTTAAACTGCGATAACGTATGAATGCGCAAAGATACCGAGGTCTGGTTTGTTTTAAAGCTATTTGAGACATTTATAAACACATCTCGCTTTGTCATCAACATACAGTCAATAAGAAAAAAGTTTCTCGCTACATAACTTTTTTGTGTTACCATCCGATAATTTGTAACAAGTATTTAACAAAAAATAAATAGCTCCCTTCTTATGTAAAAATTATTGTCCAGGGAAAGACAGTGTAATCCATAAACATCAGGCAACCCACAAAAAAAATCTTAATCTATCATTATCACTAGTTCTCTACCAATCGTGTGACAAGTTTTTATCTGCAAAAATATAGATTCGCGCCAAAATAATGTATTTGTCAAAACTATTCATTATATTGATTACTTAAGACTTCAAAATTTATACATTCAGAAAGAGCGGAAAATTCTCTATACGACCATATCATCATTTTATTAAATTCATCACTTTGCATTTTTTAAAATTGGCAACATCGCGGGAGCTAATAGCTGGATATAGGAGTGCGTACTGCCTTTTAAGGTTGAGGCGCTCTATAGACGCATCTATCATCTGCGCGGGTCTTTCAATTCGCGAGACGACGACTCACGAACCTATTTCCACCAATGCGAGACCACTACCCTCACCATCACTCGCGAAATTCAATCCATGCTATTATGTCCATTATCTACGTGGCACAATTAAACGCATTTTATTGAAAGAGACTAGAAAAGAAACTATTTGAAGTTTTACAAAGTATTGGCAGTTCCATCTCTTATCTATGGATGTGAATCCTGGACATTAACAAAGGCAGATAGTAAACACATAGAGGCTGCTGAAATGAAGATGTTGAGAGCAATAGCAGCATACCAAAGGACCGATAAAAAGAAAAACGAAGATATAAGAACAGAACTTAATATATTTAATCTCTGTGAAAGAATAAAATATTATGAAAATGCTTATCTTCAGCACATATTACGATGAATGAACAGCGCATACCATGAAGAATGTATAATTATAAACCAAAAGGGAGAAGAATGTTGGGAAGACCATTGAAGAGGTGGAAGGACCAATTCGACCTATAATGGGATCGGAACAGGCCATTGGGCTTAATCCTTGTTGTTGATGATGATGCTATTATATTATTAGAAGTTAGCAAATAATTGTTGTATTGGTTTATCTCCACTATACAGACATCGCGAATAGAACATTAAAAACGAGGACTAAACTTCAGCAAATAAAATAAATTATTATTATTATTATTATTATTATTATTATTATTATTATTATTATTATTATTATTATTATTATTATTATCTATCTTCGGGTTTTTACAGCTGCTGCCGTATTCCCGCCCCAAACCTCCAAAGCCTACGATCTTGGGCATCTTCAATGCTTGGCACCCTTGCTTGCATTACTGTCTTCATGTTTTCCTTCCATGTTAATTTTGGTCTCCCTCTTTTTTTCTTTCTGGTTGGATGCCATTGATATAGTTGCTTCGGCCATCGCTAATCATCATTTCTTAAAACATGTCCTAACCACTTTAATTCCTTCTCCTCAATTCTTTCAATTATGCTTTCTTCTGCTTCCATTATGTTTCTAATTTCTTTATTTGTGACATGTTCTAATTTGAACTTTCTGGCACTTCTGCGTAAATAATCCATTTCTAGAGCTATTAGTATATTTTTGTAGTACTTACTGATTATCTATACCTCACTTATTATTATTATTATTATTATTATTATTATTATTATTATTATTATTATTATTATTGGGGCACGCCGTAGCGTAGTAGTTAAGGCACTGAGCTACAAGCCGGAGGGTCACGGGTTCAAGTCCCGTTGGGGTCAGGATTTTTAAACTGACCCAAACCCTCTGGCGGCACTATGGCCCTGGGGTCGACTCAGCCTCTAACGGAAATGAGTACCAGACGCTTGTTCTGGGGGTAAAGGCGGCCGTCACGCAGGGCTGACAACCCGGCTGACATAAAGTGTCGATTGTCTAGAAAAAGTGGGAGCCTTAACCTCCTACTACCCCAAGGGCCTCCGGGCCTGTTGTGGGATCACTTTAATTTTATTATTATTATTATTATTATTATTATTATTATTATTATTATTATTATTATTTCTCTATAGGATATATTTAATGTCCTGGTTCCTGATTAGTTTTTTTTAAAACTATTATAATACTAACGGCACATCATAGTAATGTAGAAATAATAATTTTCCTCTTAAAACCACTCATCACCCTCGCTAGCAATAATGAAGTCTTTTCCTGCCTGAAGAAGATAATGAGAATACCCTCATGTGCAAGCTCATTTCTCTCTACATAACCAGCATGTTAAAGAATTTTCAGTTGAAGGGGAAAATCTCTTCCTCTATACATTGAACTCGAGTTGTTAGTTTTAACAACCCTCTGCACTGAAGTCAAGTTGAAAAATTTAACAACCCTAAGGATGAACACGTATTGCTTAATAAATTATACATGACCAAGTTCTTCAACCAGACCAAGATTCGTGGAAAAGAAAATATGAAGAACTGAAACAAGATCCAACTTTAGATTTTTATGATGTTTCCTCCAACAGCCGACTTCCCTAATGAATAATACATTGAGTTTTACAGGGAACCCATGCGGTGCAAGTGCTTAAAATTATGACTTAATAGTTACAATAATACAAGATAAAACAATATAACTTACCTTAGCGATTTCGACTAGAAGTAAGTAAAAAAATCTGCATTCCCAATTAAAATCATAAATAACTCACTGGCTAATCGAACTCGTAACTTTACTAGTATGGCCACTCGGACAGAAGCCCTCCATACATCCCTATCCTGAGCTAATGTTTTCCAATCATCCCCTGTATAATCTACTTCCCACAAATGATGGATAATGTTATTATCCCACCTCATTCTTGGTCTACAATTAAAATCACAAATACAAGGAGGAGATAATTTTAAAGTTTTATAAAACAATGGCGGTTCCAACACTACTGTATGGATCGGAACACTGGGTCTTAAACAAAAACCATTAACGAAGAATAGAAACATTAGAAATCAGGTTTCTGAGGAGTGTGGCTGGCTATACAATAATGGAACAAAGGCGAAGTGAGGATATACGAAGATAATTGAATATATTCAAACTATTAGATAGAATTACACAATACAGAGATGAATGGTTGGACCACATCAATAGAATGGATAACAATAGACTTCCGAAACAGATTTTTCATTACAAACCACTAGGACGAAGAAATGTTGGAAGACCCAGTAAAAGATGGATAGACCAATTCTAACAGACCAGCAGGTCTAATCCTTGATGCTGATGATGAAATTATTTTTATAGTAATTGCGATTATAACGGACAAATTTGCATCGCAGATTGTATACCGATTTTTAGCGAAATTGTCATTAAGGTGTATTGTTTTATTTTGTATTAAGTTATTGTATGATCTTCATTCATCATTCGTGTCACGTGTCCTGCCCATCCCAGTACACGAGAATACACTGTTCTTATTATTTCTGGTTTTCTGTAAAGATCATGTAGTCTCCTCCATTCGCCTATTGTTATTTTTTTTTTCTCCAAAAATGTTCCTAAGAACTTTGGTTTCAAAATATTCCTTATATGGTTTCCTCCCGTAAAGTAATAAGAGTCCACGTTTCACACCCATATAATATAACTGTGAGAATAATAGTTTTGTATATTTTCATTAATAATAATAATAATAATAATAATAATAATAATGTCCCGCGCCGTGGCCGAGTGGTTAAAGCAAAATGTCATTGGCGCAGAGCTACGGGACTTGCGCTGATTCGAGTCTCGATGGGAAACAAATTTTCTTATGGAATTTCAGTCAGTGTGGGACAGGTACCCACCAGCATCGTGAGGCATTTGGGTAGCTACACTAAGTAGCGGTTCCAGGTTGAGAAAACCAGCTATAACGGCTAGAGGACCTGACACGCTGACCACGCGTCACCCGTACACTGTCTGGATGATCGTCTACCTCTGTGATTGACACATGTGGATGTGAGGTCAGCAGCCGTCTGGTAGGTCAAGAGCCTTGTAGGCCAGTAGCGCCGTGGAGTTTTTAATACAGTAAAAGCTCCTTATTCGCAGGGGATATGTCCCGCAAATTTGCCGCAAATACAGAAACCGGGAATATGGAAAGGTAATATGTAGGCCTATGGGTATATAGGGGATACGTTTCAAGATTACAAAATAACAAATATCAAAATAAAAACAATTAATGATAGATTTTGAATAATTTATAATAATTATTACTGTCAGGTTTGGGCGAGGTCTTAAAAAACTTTTTTTTTTTTTCCTGTTTTGCCGCTTTTAAAATATCTTTCAATTAAGATTGATATTCAGCTGTGAATTCTGCGAAAGAATTCCTTATTTTATCTTCGGATTTCTTGATTCATTAACATTGAATCAGCGTGATACAGACGCAAACGACTCGCCAACGCGTAAACGGTCAATATATATATATATATATATATATATATATATATTTACTTTAAGTGGCAACACTACTTTCTTCCGCTTCGGAACTGATTTTCTTTCGTTTTACTCTACTTTATAACCTGTCAACAAAGCAAGAGGGGGACGTATTATTCAATCAAAATTATTGCAACGAATGACAAGTTGAAACAATAAAACACCGTTCGTGGCGAGGCGGTTTTTATCAACAGACAAAGCGGCACATGAAATACTGTGGCGGTGGCTTTTAACAACGAATTTTAGGCTTAGTGACAATAAGGTTTGTTTTTCTTTGATATTAATTTGTCCAATTGGTTTGAATCACTCTTTATAAAAGCTGCCTTGGCACGTGCCTGCAGTAAAAAAGTTGCTAATAAAGGATACTAATCATTCAAATATACCGACTGGTTCCGCGAATAGAGACATTTTTAACCACGATTACGGGGACTGTGTCTCAATTTTTTAATCCGTGAATAATGAAACCGCGAATAAGGAGCTTTTACTGTAGTAATAATTATAGTTTCGCCAACAGAAGTAACTGTATTACGCCAGTTTTCCCCGTGTACAATACATAGCTTAAACTGGCGTAATATAATAATAATAATAATAATAATAATAATAATAATAATAATAATAATAATAATAATAGCTTTATTTTACCTGGCAGAGTTAAGGCCTTAAGGCCTTGTCTACCACTCAACCAGGTTTAAAAAAAATACAAAAGAAAAGTCTTAAATCTAAATTACAATATATATATGTATATATATATATAAACGATTACAAGTTATGAATACAATACAATTAATATTTATAATGTATTTTGATTTACTCTAAATTTAACGAATTAAATATATAATATGTACAAGATATATAAAAAAACGAGGAAAAGATTAATGACATAGTATAAAATTAAATAAATAGAGAAAAATTAATTATTAGACAACAGGTAACTGTATAAGCGTGACTTAAAGGTGCCAAGTGTGCGGCAACCCCTGATAATATAGTTACCGCTGTTGGTGAAACCGACCCTTGATGAGAAAATGTTGCTGAGTGGAACTATATTGAGAAACGTCGCTGCTGTTTAGAACGTTTTGGTAAATAGCTTGTAGAAACTACAGTAAATTGCTGGGTCATTAGCAATAACAATCAATCGAACGAAACAATAGTAACAGTGGCCATTAATTGGCCCCGTGGCTAGACCAGTCATCCTATTGTTGCGTTAATTTGTATTCCATGCATTATGTAACGATGATGTCAGTCATTTGCTCCTCGCGCCATACAACGAGTCTCACAACACCACGGCACCAGCGTTAACTATACTACACACATATTATTCTCTGGAGAATGAATTTTGTACGGAAATATTTCCAGTTCGGGAAACACTCATGATAGTGTATTGCGTAATGACGAAAATAAATGATACTGCCCATTTGGGAGGTAATATAAAATATATTAAATTGGCAAAACACAAAGTTCTCTGTTAGTTATTTGAATGTGGCGGACCGCAATGAAAACGCAATCTTGTGTAACTGTTATTATTAGGAATATTGTATACTTATACACACATTCTAGTTGTTCCTTTTTGTTCGTTTTCTTCTGATTTATTTAATGTATTGAATTAAACTAACTGATGTATCCGAAAGGATACATTACGAATTTAAGGGTTAAGGGCCTTTAAAATGTTTCTGTTAAAAATCGTAGGATAAACTTTACATCCTGATGCAACTTGTTTTAATTCCTTCATAAACTCCTGTCAAATTGTATTCTTCCATCCATCCATCCACCCATAGTAATTCTGCCCGAGGGCAGTCTTTCACTGTAATCATAGCATTTTCATGTTATTCTTTGCAGCTTTACTAGGGAATTATAGATGTGGCAACTTCCCGTTGTTTTCCACACCAGTGAAGGATGATGGTGATAATGATGATGGTGGTCGAATGATTTTCGGGGACCGTTGGGCCCTAGGCTTCCTGACATTTGTCTTAAAGGTGAGGAAAACCCCAAAAAAACCTCACCCAGGAGCCTGTCCCAACCTGGAATCGAATCCGGGCCCACTGCGTGACAAGGCAGCGCATTTTATTCTTAGGGTTTGATTTTTCAAATTATTTCCCACCATTTACGATGATTTTTAATTTTTTTCTAACGATTATTTCAATATATTTTACTATGATATTTAACTACATGCGTAGCGTGAAGCCATATTGATTATAACCATAAACTTAAGTAAGGTTTAACGTGGATTATCGATTACGGGACAGATTCCTCTAAATGGACTAAGATACCGCCAAATTCTTTAAGAATATTCTATGCAACAACAAATACGTGTTCCATTGCAACCAACGTGGAGACATACAGTATGTACTAATGAACTGTACACATATACTTCAGAATTTCAGAACTTACTATTTATTTTTGGGTGTTGTATTCTTTCACGGGTTAGAGTGCTTAAATTGCGTTAGGTTAGCATTTAGGTTGGTCTTTCACAGATTAGAGTGCATAAATTGCGTTAGGTTAGCTATTAGGTTCGTCAAATATGTGTTTGTTGGCTGCATCCCATGATTCCATAATGTATACCGCTTCGCGTTTGATGGCGCATGCGCATGGTGTATGATTGAAACAACTTTTTGTTTCGTGTCACATGATGTAGAGTATTTCCAAATCGTAAAAAGGTTTTTAAAAAATTCAGATCCATCACCTGTGCACTTTACGAATGTTTGAGAGTAAAATACTTACAAGGGAACTGCCAACCATTGCATGCCGATACCTACCGAAATTTCTCCCAGAGAAGCGTTGTGATATACCAAAGCCGTGTACAAAAAATATCTGCCGCTTTTAACTGCAAGGTCTCGCGTCGTAGCCGAGCAGTTAAGACAAGAGGCTTTTTGCACAGAGCTACGGGACTATAGCTAGTTCGAGTCTCTATGGGGGAAACATTTTTATCGTGAAATTTCGGGCAGTGTGAGAGCGGTGCCCACTCATCATCATGAGGAATTTGTGCAGCTACAGTAAGTAGCGGCTCCAGGTTGACAAAATAATATATAAGAACTGTGGATGTAAGACCTGTCGCGCCATGAAGAAAGTTTAACTGCAAGGCACTAAAATCCAACGCCAATTCTCTCATTTAAACTACAGGGAAGTAGGTACAACTCCTGACTTGGTCGATTGGATAACCCAGACAACCTGCAGTCCTCCGCTTCTCGTATCACTCCACTCCGATCTAACTCAAGCAGGGACGTCAATCAGCTTTGCACAGTGGGTTACCATTGCTGGATTTTGGCTTCGATTTATGTGTCTTGCATTTAAAAGTTTTTTTTTTCCTTTGACATGACCTTGGTACATCATTAACGAGTCTCTGAGAGAAACTTCAGGGTGGACACGATTTGGCAATGAAAGATAGGCATTGGAAATATCTTGTGTGGCAAGAAGTAATAGACTCTTAAGTACTAAAACATACCATTAATAGTAATAACTGGAAGGCGCACAAACGCGCACATGAGTCTATTACCAATATAGGAACCCCAAACGAATGGTACCTACCCCTCTAAGCTGTAATGAATAACATGTACATTCAGAGTGGGGATGGCGACTTTATGGGAGGAGTCATCGCCCTTATAATGCGAGGACGCGTGTGAAAACTCTTTCACGCTCATACGGTCTACAAGAAACAAGTCCTACAACAACCGTTCGCGACCTTCAGTAAAAGTTATATTAAAAACACGTGGGCATAAGTAAATTAATCAACTCCACTCCGAGTTAATGAAGTATAAAACATTGTAAGTCTATAATTGTGCATACAAAATTATCCAATAAACTGAAATAATAAGTGTATATTATAAATATCTCTGAGTGATCATATTATACCCTGAGCGAACCGGCTCACTTGTTTAAAAAAAGCAGAATTTAGACCAAAGTTTAAGTATGATGATAACAGTAACCCTGTTTTGAAGGAAGTTAGTTATACAGTGCATGTTTGGAAAACATTATCTCAGGATATATGTGAGCTTATATCCGCGCTGCTATGAATCTCCGTGTTCGTTTCATGGTGCGACCATTATAATTTTCCACAACAGATTATATGGTTTTAAGTGCGAAAGAGTTGAAATTTCATTACAAGGGAATAAACTTTGATTGCGCCACGGTCTATGGAAATAATACAATTTTGTTTTCTCGATGTCATGCCTGTTTACTTTTCACTAAAATTATTTTTAATGCAGAAAAAAATGCGCTTCATACCTCACATGAGGTATAAAATGTTTCAACGACTGCTTCAGTTTTAAAAGCAGCATCTACTAAAATTCATGTAATCAATTGAGTTGGTGTTTACTTGATGAAAATCCATATTAATTTATTAAATAAAAATAGAACTTAGTTTTAATTTTATTTAATTAATAAAATTCATGTAAAAAAAGAAAAAGTTTGACCGATGAGTTTTTGGGTTATAGAAGGAAAATCCCGTAATTTTAGGCCAAATATAAAAATCAGTGTCTCTTTAGAACCTCAATAAAGCAAGTGTATCAGTTTTTTTGATAGGATCTACATGAATCAAAACAAAACTGACATTTTGATACATTCTTTAAGCCGTGGGGCCCGAGTCTGAAGATTTTCAGGCTCGTAAAATATCCTTAAGCCTGAATAAAGAGACCTCTAAGCAAAATTTACCGATCTCAAACATCCTTCTAATACCTTAGTTGCCGCTAGATGTCTCATGGAGTCAGTGTGTTGACCGCATGCCACTCATGACATAATTGGGCAAATAAGGTAACTAAGAATGAGTTCAAATCGGATCCAAAGCTGTTTATAATTATATACCAAGAGGACGAAGATCTCTGGGCCGTCCTATGAAACGCTGGAGGGAAAATTTTCTATAGGATCGTAACAGGCCTTGGCCTAATACTTGGAAGGAAGAAGAAGGTAACTAAAATGAACTTCCTGACAAAGAGGGGCTATGGCTTAACAATGGGCTACATCATTAATCACATCATGCTTTACGTCCCACGCCGTAGCCGAGTGGTTAAGGCAATATGCTTTGACGCAGAGTTACGGGACTTGCGGTAATTCGAGTCTCCATGGGGGAAGCAATTTTCTCATGGGAATTCGGTCAGTATGGGACCGATGTCTATCCAGCATCGTGAGAAATTTGGTAGCTACAATAAGTAGCGGCTCCAGCTTAAAATACCTAGCTATAACGGCTGGAGGACTCGACATGCTGACCACTTATCACCCCTACACTGGCTGGATGATCGTTTACCTCTGTAATTAACACATGTAGGTGTGAAGTCGGCAGCATGGTAGGCAAAATGCCTTCTAGGTCTGTCGGCTTATATTATACGGATGCGAAACATGGATTCTTACTTTAAGGGAGGAAAGGAGGTTACGAGTATTTGAGAATAAAGTACTTAGGAAAATTTTTGGACCAAAGAGAGATGGACAGACAGGTGAATGAAGACGACTACTTAACAATGAACTACATGGTCTTTATAAGAAGCCAGATATAATAACAGTTAAGTCTCGTAGACTGCGATGGGCAGGACATGTTGCACGTATGGGGAATGAAATACTTACATGGAGGCTTCTTCTAGGAAAACCAAAGGGAAAACGCCCAGTTGGTAGACCAAGAATGAGGTGGGAGATTAACATTAACCATGATTTGAGGGAAATAGTTTATACAGGGAATGATTGGAAAGCATTAGCTCAGGATAGGGATGTATGGATAGCTTATGTCCGTGCGGCCATGAGCCTACAGGTTCGATAGTGCCAGTGAGTAAGTAAGGTCTGTCGCAGCGTGGAGTTTTTTCATGCTTTACAACCTGATGCACAGAAGTATTTACGTTTTTTTTCTTAAACTAGGGAGAAAAGAAAAAAAAAAAAAGAGACACGTGCCGCATTATAACAGGCAAGAGTGCCCATTCACAAAAATCGAAGACTGCAAGTATTTTTCCAGTCCCCTTCTTTATATTGTCCTTCCCCCAGTGTAAGAAGCTTACTTGGTTTGGCATATAAGGGATCGGAACGTTCAATATATATCTGTGAGGTGTGGATCCCCTTCATATTGCAGGTCTTTCAGCTATTATATTTTTATCTTCATACACGTGTCTTGGTAGTTCGTTCACACGTGACCCTATTATTATATATCTACCTCAGTTACCTTTAAAGTTGACAGAACTATTCTCTTTGGAAATATGTATAAACTGTCTATTTTTTTCTTTTCATGGACTTATACATTTCTGAATGTCTTTTATGAACCCACATTCTACTTGGCGGTTTGTACAATATATCTAGCTTTCTTTTTTTTATCTAAGAACTTCATTTAACTACAGTAATACCAAGAAAACTTAATATATGGTCACACGTAGAAATATAGAATTAAATATTGATGAAAAATTTAACAACAAATGAAGGAAATTTCAAGGAGTTAGACAAGGGTGTAGTCCATCGCCCACTCTTTTTAATATGTATATTGATTATGAAACAATGGAAAATTATAACAGACAAAGGACTTAGATTGAACAATAAACACAAGTAGGCCTATTAATAACTTAATTTTCGCCGATGATTTAGTCTTACTACACCATGATGAAGATCTGTTACAATTGGCTGCTTATAAACTGAATACAATATGTAGCGATTATAATTTTAAAATTTCAGTAAGTAAAACAAAAGTAATGGCATTTTGTGGAAGAAATACTCTGCGTGAAATAATAATAATTAGAGACGAAATTATTGAACAAGTATCCCACTTTAAATATTTAGGATGTGATATCAGCTATGGGTATGATAAAGATATTGAATATGAAACTCATCAGTTTCAAGCTATTTGTGGCACAATAAATAGAACATTGAAAAATAAAGCCTATGGACAAACAAAATTAAAATTTTATAAAACAATGGCGGTCCCTTTCCTTTTGTATGGGAGTGAATCTTGGATTACCACTACCAAACAAGAAAGTAAAATCCAAGCAGCAGAGATGAAATTCTTAAGAAGAGTAAAAGGATGCACTAGAATGGACCAGATAAGAAACGAGGATATCCGTGAAGAACTACAGATCTACTCCATAAAAGAAAATATATTTAACAACAAGATACAGTGGAAAGAACATGTAGAAAGAATGGAAGAAAGTAGATTACCAAATAAAATCTTACATTATTTTCCGAGAGGAAGAAGAGATGTGGGACGTCCTCGGAAGAGATGGTCGTAGATCTATTAGTGAAGACGGAACAGGCAACTAATGCCTAATCCAGGAAGTACAGAAGAAGAAGAAGAAGGAAATTTTGAAGACACGCAGAATTGAAATAACTAAGTAACTAACTCATTGGCACTGTCAAACTAGCAGGTTCATGGCCGCGCAGTCATAAGCTTTCCATAGTCCTTATTCTGAGCTAATGTTTTGCAATCCCCCCTGTATATTCTACTTCGTGAAATCATGGTTAACGTTATTCTCTAGCTCATTCTTGACTTACCAACTGAGCATTTCCCCTTTGGTTTTCCTACAAGGAATTTCCAAGCCCGTCTTTCATTCCCCATTCGTGCCACATGTTCTGCACATCGCAGTCTAAAAGACTTAACTGATCTTATTATATGCCTATATGGTTTCCCATAAATATTATATAACTCACTGTTAGATAGTCTTCTCCATTTGCTTGTCTGTTCATCTCTCTTTATTCCAATTTTTTTTCTAAGAACTTTATTCTCAAATACTCGTCATATTTTTCCTACTTTAAATTAAGAGTCGATGTTTCGCATCCATATAATATAACTAGGAGAATAGCAGTTTTATATACGTTCAGTTTTATATTTTTTGAGAGAAGTTGGGACGACGAGAATCCCTGTAATGCATAATAGCATGTATTTGCAGTATTGAGACTATGTCTAATTTCTTTGTGCATCTCATTCCCATTGTATTATTGTTCCTAGTTATTTGAATTCAGCTACTTCTCATTTAGCATTAACTGTCCATTCCCATTATACACCGTGTCGCATTCAAACCTCCCACAGTTTAATTAATCATAACTCTCAAAGTATGCGGAATTATGAAATGAGGTTGATATTAAAAGAAAGAGAAACTCGAAGAAGTTTTGTTTTTATTGTTGCAGTTAAATCATCTGTCGCATGTTGGACAATAATGACATATAATAAAATGGCGACTCTTCAGCAACGATCACAAACTGTGTTGTGGTATGCAGAGACGAAGTCAATAATTAGAGCGCAAAGAAATTACCGGAGAGAATATGGAGGAAATGCTCCTGATGGGAAGACCATTAAGGCATGGCTTGAGAAGTTTCTGGCGGTTGGAAGCGTTAAAAAAAAGAATCAGGAGGTGCTCGTACACGTGTTTCAGAAGCAAAAATTGAAGAAATTAGAGCAGGCAATGTGTGACAATGAAAATTCTTTGAGTTTCTGTTTCATTTAATACCGGCCTCATTTCATAATTCCGCATACTTTGTTAGTTATGATTAATTAAAATGCGAGAGGTTTGAATGGGACACCCTGTTTAATGTATTTCTGTGTGCGACCATACATTTAGTTTTATTATTTTTTTCTTCCAGTATTATTGCCTCACTATGATGCTTAACAAGCGGTACGCTTTGTTTTCCCAGCAGCTGTTATATGTTATTAAAATACAAAGATCTCGACTGCCACGACTACCACGAGGTTGCCACATTGCTCTTTTCCCTCAGTTTTAATTAAAACTCGGAACGTGGAGCAGTCGATCCAGTTATAAAATTATATACCGTCATTATTTTTATAATTATCAGTGATTTATTGTGATATGTGGCTCGAATAATAGTAAAATAACTACATATTATATTAGTTAAAAATGTAAGTGATTACATCTGGCGGCCATGGGAAAATATTTCAGACCGAACAGTTTAATAATAATAATAATAATAATAATAATAATAATAATAATAATAATATTTTCAGCATGATGTTATATGAATATTAAATGTATGTAGACCTACAAGCTATATAATGTTAGAATTAAATTATTTAATAAATAAGTACATATATAATTTTAATTTTAAAAGTTAAACAATACCAAATAACATAAAAATTAAATAATAACATAAATAATCAATGTCTTCTGTCCTTGTGTAATAAACGCTCATAGCGCTATGAGAAACGTGACAACACCGCATGTCAAGTATTGCCGCGCGGCACCCGCTTTTATATAAACTGTTAACCATCAGAGTGAGGCGATAATACCAATATTCATCACATTTAATTCAGATCTTAAAAATTGATTACTTATCTTGAATTAACAAAATATTGTTTAGAAACATTGTAGAAACCATCAGTTTGTGGTGATATGGCAACATAACACAGGATAAATAATTGTTTGCCTATACAATATAGTTCCGGGTTTTGCAGTAAATTTCAGCTTCTGTGAGTTCAAATTTAAATAGTGACCTTGCATTATAATCGTATTTGTAAATGATGTATTCTGGATATTTATCTGTGTATTGGGAACATTGTGTAAGCACACACATGCTCTGTATGGTGTAACGCAAACAGTACGTACTATGAGTCTTCTGTTTACTTTTGTTGTGTATTTGTTGAAGAGGATGATTATACACTTTACTACACAGATATGTTACGTAAATGTTAATGAAGGTGATATTTTCAACATTTATCGCTTTTGAGGATTGAAATATCTAAATATTGTATTACAGTTTAATGCATATGCAGGAAATAAACGAATATCTGTGAAGAAATCAGATTTCTATTTCGACCATATTCTGCAAAAAGGAACCAAACCTCAAATTTGGCACCTTTAAGTCACGCTTATACAGTTACCTGTTGTCTAATAGTTAATGTTTCTCTATTTATTTAATTTTATACTATGTCATTAATAATCTTTTCCTCGTTTTTTTATATATCTTGTACATATATATTTAATTCGTTAAATTTAGAGTAAATTATATTACATTAAAAAGTGATCCCAAAACAGGCCAGGAGGCCCTTGGGGTAGTGGGAGGTTAGGGCTCCCACTTTTTCTAGACAATCGGCACTTTGTCAGCCGGGTTGTCAGCCCTGCGTGACGGCCGTCTTTACCCCAGAACAAGCGTCTGGTACTCATTTCCGTTAGAGGCTGAGTCGACCCCAGGGCCATAGTGCCGCCAGAGGGTTTGGGTCAGTTTAAAAATCCTGACCCCAACGGGACTTGAACCCTCGACCCTCCGGCTTGTAGCTCAGTGCCTTAACCACTACGCTACGGCGTGCCCCCCATCAGAATACATTATAAATATTAATTGTATTGTATTTATAACATGTAATCGTTTATGTATATTGTAATTTAGATGTAAGACTATATTTGTTTTGTATTTTTTAAAACCTGGTTGAGTGGCAGACAAGGCCTTAAGGCCTTAACTCTGCCAGGTAAAATAAAGCTATTATTATTATTAGTATTATTATTATTATTATTATTATTATTATTATTATTATTATTATTATTATTATTATTATTATTACGTATTATTATTACGTATTATTATTATTAAATTTGAAATATCGCACCTTGAGAAAAAGAGAGCCACAAGTGTAAAAATGTCATAAAATGAGTTAAGACCACTATCTGTTAAAAAGAAAGGGTTACAGATGTATTTATTTATGGCCACAAGTCATGTGCAAGAAAATGGAGACAGGATTAAATTGTGTCCATATCAAAAATTGAACTTACTTGACTTCATCCTAAGGTGCGATAAATGAGTTGATGCTATTTTATTGTTCAAGTATCACTCCATGTTCTGCAAGAAAAAAATCCAACGTACCATCCGCATTCTAATGTCATCTATGAACCAAATAAGAAACCACTAACAGAATATGCCACATTTCTTTTTCTGCAGATTCAAAAAAAAAAAATGCTTGAGTTACCATATTTCTCGTAAAATAGAAACTCTTTGATATTCTGTTAGTTGAAATAACAAACTTTTTTTTTTATTTGTGAATTTTTACTGACATTTAACTTTAATTTAATTTTCTTACTTCAGAATTTGTGGCTTGGTTCCTTTCGCAGAATGCGGTCAAATTTTCTTTATGGATATCTGAAATCGTAAATTATGAAACGATTTACTTTGATCTTCTTCTTCTTCTTCTTCTTCCGAATGCAGTATTGGGTGATGATGCCCGTTCTGCGACTACAAAAACTGATCTTTCCATCGGTTGAAGGGTCTTCCGAGGTCTCTTTTGCCTTTAGGGTTGAGGTGGTAAACCATCTTTGGTAAACGGGAATTTGACATTCTCTGGACGTGTTGGAACCATTTAATCTTTACTTTGATTTATAGTATTAATAAGCAGAAATATATTGTGAAGCTATGAGAATACACTGGATTGTATAAAATTCCGTCATCCATGAAAACTGCATAAACTAAGCGAATTCCTCAGCAGGTCGAAGTTATGGTCACATTTTGCTCGATTACGGAATATATATATATATATATATATATATATATATATAATCTTTTATTAATTTGGAGAAAACTCAATCCCTGATGCTACATTATTTAAACATGTCGGACTGCAGGGAAAACAAACATATCTTAACAGTAGGCTATGTTCTTACCTTTTGAATACCGGTATTGTTGTATAATGTGACACATATTTAAATAATGTATATTGATTATTTTTTACTACTTTATTAAATAGATTAAACCAATCTATCATACAAGAAACATTCCATATTTAAGTGTTAAAAAATGTTTGGTAAAATAGCGACGAAGTAAACATGGTGGTTGCTGGAGTCGATATTTAATTTCGGGTTTCAGGTAAACCACCGTTTTTAATGGCCGGATTTGCCTGATTTTAGGAGAATACCTTCCTCCGTTTATTTTAATAGCATAAGTTATATTGAATTTGAGTTGTGAAACATCGAAGATTGCGACCGCTAGGGAGATTTTTAATTTTTCATTTCACTTATAGACTTGATGGTTCGATGTTGCTGGTCAACGAATTCGGCCATACTTTATTCAATTAATTGCTATGCACCTAGTTTGGTTTCGATACAACTGAAATTGCGGCCGCTTGAGCGTTAACATAGTACAAACAAAAACGTAAGTTTTTACGTGAAAGCATTTTATTGGTATTTGGAAATGTTTTTATTTAAACTAGTGTTTCGCCAAGTGGTCGCAATTTCATCATAAATAACACGTCACTTTGTGCTGTATTAGACATTATTAGTTTTAAATTGTATTAGAACATAATCATAAAAATACAGGGTATATATTTACGTTGGAGTGTAACTTCTGATGAAGGTGAGATAGATAGATAGATAGATAGATAGATAGATAGATAGATAGATAGATAGATAGATAGATAGATAGATAGATAGATAGATAGATAGATAGATAGATTTCTGGAAAGCTCTGCGGCCATCACTTGAGTGTTGGCGGTGAGCGATCCGTTTTGGTTCTCCTTTATAGATAGAATCCCGGGTTGCTATAAAATACATTAGCCTCGGTTTAAATTTTTTAATTTAAATTTCAAGTTAATTAGCAGGGTGATAGTATTCTAAATTAGCACCCAGCATCGTGAAGAATTTGGGTAGCTGCAATAAGTAGCGGCTCCACGTTGACAAAACCAGTTATAACGGCTGGTGGATCAGACATGCTGACCACATGCCTTCTACACTGACAGGATGATCGTATGCCTCTGTGATTAACACATGTACATGTATTACTTCCCTATAGTTTAAATGGGAGCTTTGTTGCTGATTTTAGTGTCTTGCAGTTAAAAACGGCAGATATATATATATATTTTATATGACTTTTGTACATCACATGCTTCTGTGGAAAACATTTAACTCTTGCACCAAGGAGTTTTCCATAAAAACTGTCTTGCAATTAAAAGTGGTGGAAATAACTGTTACCATTTTTTATTGATAAGACTAAAGCTCGTCACTAGCTACGAAAACAAGAAAGAAAATAGGTTGACAAACAGTTAAGTACAATTTTGTCCTCTGTTTGTCAAGTATTTATTTAGCCTGGTGGAGTTAAGGTCATGCGGCCTTTCTCTTCCACTCACCAGGACAAACATATGTTACATTCAAGTACAAAAATCACAGTAAAATTAGATACTAAATGAATAGCTGAACAATAATAAAAATAAGATCTAATAATACCATAAGGTTAAAGACAATTAAATGAAGTAAAATTATATATATACATCCATTCTGCCCGAAGGCAGGTCCTTCACTGCAATCATAGCATTTTCATGCTATGCTTGCAGCTTTACTAGGGAATTGTGTAGGTGTGGTAGCTTCCCGTTGCTTTCCACACCGGTGAAGGATGATGATGATAATGATAAGGATAATGATGATGGCCATATGATTTCGGGGACCGTTTGGGCCTTAAAGTTTTCCTGACATTTGTCTTACAGATGAGGAAAAACCCCGATAAAAACCTCACCCAGAAAAACTGCCCCGACCGGGAATCGAACCCGGGCCCGCTGCGTGACAAGGCAGCACGCTACCTTGAGACCACAGCGGTGGACATGTGTGTATATATATATATATATATATATATATATATATATATATATATTCCCGCTACATCTGGTAATAATAGAGAATATGTATAAGAAAAATAAATGTTTGTTCTGGATTCGTCTGGTAGCGTAAGTGGTAGCGCACTGAGATATCAACTCAGAGGTCCGGGTTCAAATCCCGTTCCCTGTATAATATACTTCCCTCAAATCATGGTTAATATTATTCTCCCACCTCATTATTGGTCTACCAACCGGGTGCTTTCCCTCTGGTTTCCGTACAACAAGCTTCCACGCACGTTTTTCATTCCCCATTCGTGCCACATGTCCTGCCCATCGCAGTCTACGAGACTTAACTGTTCTTATTATATCTGGCTTCCTATAAAGACCATGTAGTTCGCTGTTATGTAATCTTCTCGATTCACTTGTCTGTTCATCTCTCATTGGTCCAAAAAAATTCCTAAGAACTTTATTCTCAAATACTCGTAATCTCCTTTCCTCCCTTAAAGTAAGAGTCCATATTTCGCATCCATATAATGTAACAGGTAGAATACATCTCGAGGTAGTGTGCTGCCTTGTCAACGCAGTCATGTCAGAGTTGGATTCCGGGTCGGGACAGGGTCCTGGGTAAGGTTTTTTTTGGGGGGGGTTTTGCCTGTGAGACAAATGTCAGGAATCATAGGACCCTATGGTCCCCGAAAATCATTGGCCATCATCATTATCCTTCACCGGTGTGGAAAACCGCGGGAAGCTACCACACCTGTAATTCCCTAGTAAAGCTGCAAATCATAGCATGAAAATGCAATGATTGCAGTGAAGGACCTGCCCTTGGACAGATTTACTATGGAATATATATATATATATATATATATATATATATAATATAAATCAATGTTTGTTTGTTCGTATTCTATGCACGGCTCTCGAATCTACTTTACATGAAAAAGTAAATAAGTAAAAAAATACAAAGAAATTAACAAACTGTAATGAGTTAATCTTTCGTTTATATATTGACCTATATAAGACATTAGGTAGAAATGTTTAAAACTGAATAATATTCTTATTATATAAATGAAAAAGTAAATTATTAATTGTTTAAAGAAATAGTTCTAGTGAACTATTAAAGTTTGAAACCTGTGTCATTAATTAAAAAAAAAAAACATTTTTTTTAAAGAAGCCTATCGATAAGAATGTATTTATATAAAACAAATATTGAGAGTTACGTGATCTGTCCGTGAAAGATTTAGATCGCTGGATTAGGAGGGTGAGGGTAGTGTCTACTCGCGCCATTTAATTCCGGAGGTGAAGAGGAAATTAAGTGCTCTTCTGGCGTTCATATGGACTCATTCACGCCTCTATGCTTCAGTTCAAATGATAAACTCTGGCAAGTTATACATGCTTCATGCAGTTTAAATAGTTCAAGCCGCACATCAAACATTTTGATAATTAATTACAAACTTCTTTCCACCATTCCAAGCGCACTAATTCATTTATTTGCACTTGGTCGGAATACAATGCAAATGCCATTTATATTGGTAAGATATTGTGGCTGGAAATAAACATCAATAAAACTAAATATATATGATCACGTATAGAAATACATTATATAATGGAAATGGACAGTTAACGACAAAATGAGGGAAAGTTTGAAGAAGTGGCTGAATTCAAATACTTAGGAACAATAATTACAAACATGAATGAGATGCACAAAGAGATTTGTATGCGAAATGCATGTTTCTTTCTACCCATTAAAACGTATTGGGAAATGATTTACATTTTAAGTAGGCCCTTCACAGACAATTTGAGCGGTATTTGATAATGCATAGAAATGCATATTTCGGGGGAAAATTATTATTTTAGATTTTTAATGCATAAATGCATATTTTACCCCTAAATGTTGTATTAAATTATAATTTTCCCTTCAGCTGATTACTAGTTATTAATTTATTATTATTTAATATATTTTTTAAATCAATAATGTCTCTACAAACGATTGGACATAAGCTAACGTGTATATTTACATCTGTGTAAGAGGGGAATACCTGTGGGCCTTGAGAAATAATATTACGCAATTGATATGTTTATCTGAGAAAATTAAGATTGAAGACGCTAGTTTAGATTATATTAAAATCAGCCATTAAGATGATATGGGCATGTCCAGCGAATGGATGAGGATCGGCTACCAAAATGTGTTTTGGAGTGGAAAGCTGAGGGAAGTCGAGGCAGAGGAAGACCTAAATCCTCCTGGAGTCAGGGAATATATTTATACATGAAAGAGAAACATATACAACTAGCAGATCGGATGGACCGACAGAATTGGCTATTAGGAATCGGACGACGTCAAAGACATTAATCAACCGATGATCTATGTATCTAATATGTTTATCTGAAGATGGCATTCATAAAGGATCCATTTTATTCATACCCGCTTCTCTAAAATACTTGAAATTATAATAATAAAATAAGAAATGCGCACAACGTGCAAAGAAGATTGCTTTTAGTCACTGCAGAGTTTCAGCAACGATTCTGATCTCATCCTACAGTTTAACACATGATATTTCTCACACTGTTCGCCACATCTTGAACACACGCAATCTGGACCGGGCTCGTGGAATCTCTGGTTGCTGCACAGCTTGTGGTGAAATCCATGCACAGCGAGTCTGGTCACTGTGTGGCGCAATTCATATCCTCCCTGAGTCCATTCACGGTTTGTCATGGCGTCAGTAATATAGAATTCTTCCCATATTTTTCGTTTCTTTTCGTGGAGCTCTTGCAGGAGGTCCTGGTAAGCTGGTGTCACTGGTAGTAGGAACTTCAGCCTCAGCTCTTCTATGTAGAATGGTTCTCTGGAGAGTTCAATACTTGAAATTATAACACGGAGGCCAGAAATAATTCTTTGGAGTATTCACTTTCTCTGATAGATCAAGTTTCAAATAAATTTTCTTCAGAAACTCACAGTATTGCTAAAATCGCATTTGATAAGCTTAGTGAAGTATTAAATAAAAATCCTGGCTACAATAGAATTTGTTAAATTAGCAACATGCTCTCTGGTGATAGTGAAAAAATTGTAATCGAAGAGGAATTCACTGAAGAAGAACGGTGTTGTTTTTCACATGCACCTGTGACATCATGTGATGTAGGAAGGGCATTTTCATGGTATAAAACCTTCTTCACTGATAGACGAAGGAGCTTCACACACGAGAAGCTCATGAAAACCTTCCTTATATTGTGTAACAGCCAGGAATAAGCTAGGATTACCCACAAAGCAAATAACTTATTTGATTTTATTACAGTCTGTTTTTGCATATTTAGGGTGCATATTTTCTACATTTTATGCATATTTGCATTTATTTTATTTTGAATACGAATCCATGCTCTAGTTATTATGCATTACAGTGACTCTTTGTCATCCCATTTATTTTTGCATATTCAGGGTGCATATATTCTATATTTTATGCATATTTGCATGTATTTTATTTTGCATACAAATCTGTGCTCTAGTTATTATGCATTACAGTGACTCTTTGTCATCCCATTTATTTTTGCATATTTAGGGTGCATATTTTCTATATTTTATGCATATTTGCATGTATTTTATTTTGCATACAAATCCATGCTCTAGTTATTATGCATTACAGTGACTCTTTGTCATCCCATTTATTTTTGCATATTTAGGGTGCATATTTTCTATATTTTATGCATATTTGCATGTATTTTATTTTGCATACAAATCTGTGCTCTAGTTATTATGCATTACAGTGACTCTTTGTCATCCCATTTATTTTTGCATATTTAGGGTGCATATTTTCTATATTTTATGCATATTTGCATGTATTTTATTTTGCATACAAATCTGTGCTCTAGTTATTATGCATTACAGTGACTCTTTGTCATCCCATTTATCTGGGGAAAAAAAGAAAAAAATATACATTAAACTGAAAATATGTAAAAGTATTATTCTCCCACATATGGAAGCGAAACATGAACTCTTAGTTTAAGGGGGAAGAAAGTTCTTACGAATATTCTTGTACTAAAGAGAAATGAACAGACAGGCGAATGGAGAAGACTTCATAACAGTGCACTATGTGCTCTTTATGAGAAACTAGATGTAATAAGAACAATTAAGTCTCGAAGACTGCGATGGATAGGACATGTGACATGAAAGGGAAGTGAAAGAGGGGCATGGAAACTGCTTGTAGGAAAACTAGACGAAAAGTGTACAATAGAGTGACCAAAATGAGGTAGGAGATTAGCATTAACCATGATATGAGGGAAATAAATTATACAGAGGATGATTGGAAAACGTCTCAGGATAGAGATGTTTGGAGAGCTTATGTCCGCGCGGCCATGAACTTACGGTTTCGATAGTACCAGTGATTTTGGTTAAAGGAAAGGCCTCTCCTTATCTTCTAGTATAGTATGATTCATGTTCAAATCCGAATATAAGAACTAAATAAATGGATATGACCAGGGCTAGGATTTATATGTAATAAGAAGTGACTAAATATGTACATGGACTGAAGACTTTGGAAGTATAAAATAAAATATAGATTACTTTTATAGCAAACGTTTTCTGGCAGGCATTATAAAATTTACTGTAACATTTGTTGATAGTACTTCATTCGTAAAATAAATTACATAGGGTCGGTTTCACCAACAGAGGTAACTGTATTACGTCAGTTTAAGCTCTGCATTGTACACGGGGAAAACTGGCGTAATACAGTTTCCTCTGTTGGTGAAATTGACCTATAGAAATGAAATTTTACAGGTAACATGGTGTAGGACGATTTATTTAATTTATTTTTTGTATCAACTATTGCGCTGCTATGCCCAAATAAATTGAATATGTGTTTTTATCTTTACAGTAGTTGAATAAATAAGAAAAACAAATATAATTGTATATCGTAATTCCTTTAGCTACATCGTATGTCTGAAAATAAAACATGCCGGTTGCTAGAGTCAATATTTAATTTCGGATTTCACGTAAACCCTCGCTTCTAATTGTCAGATTTTGCTGATTTTTGGATAGTACATTTCTCAGTTTATTTTAATAATATATACTGAGTTTCGTTGTGAAACGTCGAAAAGTGCGATCGCTACAAGCTACTTTAAAATTTTCGTTTCAGGTGAATTCCTACACCTAAAGCTTTTAGAGAATAATGGATAGCGGCTAATCACTCGCCGTATTTGAAAACTTGTATATGAAATTTTTCAAGTCAATCGACTTACCACTTTTCGAGTTTTGCGAGCACAAACATAGAAAAATAAAACCTTACAAGTAGGGCCTACAATGGAAATATCTGTAACTATAACAAATTTTAAAACTCTATCAACTACACTATGGGGAATATTTATGCAGTCTGAATATTTATATTGTATTGTATTGTAAGTCTATGTTTTCCCTTTACAGAGATTTAGGCGCTGTCCCCCTACAGGGAAGAATTTGAACCATACTAATTTATTTACACTTGTTTTCGTATAGGTGTCATTTTGAGTGGTCCGTGGTCAGCATTTCGCCTCATACTGACATCTAGGAAACCAAGATATTACTAGGACGGCAAAATTCGGTAAATTTTGCTTAGAGGCCTTTTCATTCAGGCTTAAGAATTTTTTACGAGCCTGAAAATCTTCAGACTCGGGACCCACGGCATTAAAGTCCCTCCCGGAGGACTTGCTCCTTGGATTTTTCCGTCCTAAAAAATCCATCTACCCCGGCCGTGTTTGAACTCGCGACCCTCGGAGCCAGAGGCAAGGAGCATAACCACTAGTCCACTGACTTGAATATGTATATGTAGGCATAAATATTACATGCGAACAAGCAAGCCTGAACGCAATATAGCTATTGCGATAAATACAGGGGTGATCGAGAGGCTCTTGGATTATATTTAAAGTTTTGAATTAAAAATTAGTAACCTAAATGATTGCCTGAGAGGGAGAAAATCTCGGTGGGAGAATAACAGTTGCTTTAGGAAAGCTGTACAGTGATTCGTTGTGGAATTTTAGTGGAATGAAGATATCTGGTACTGTGCGTGCTTGAAATTAGCATGCATGTTATCTAATGCTCAGCAGTTGTAGTAACTAGTCTGTATACTCTCCCTCGAGCTTCAGCTGCTGAGAGGGAAACTCTTCAAAATCGATTTTCGCATCCCCTGACGTACTGGTTGAGACCAACCCCACAAAACAATTTTAAGATTATTTGAGTATAATTTGATAAATAATACTTTGGGCCGGGTGGGAGAACAGTGCCTTTTTATTTACGCACTTTAACAGTACATAATTGTCATACATATTAATCAAATACTATATTTAACGTATTTCAATCTGGGAAAGTTATTATCACTTCTTTATTTTCTCGTAAATATGAAAATAAAGTGGGACTATTTCCTGTCATGACCACGAAGGTTACAACAGTTCTTACTTCTAACCAGCGATAAACCACCGATTATCACAGCAATGAGCACCGATGACCACAGATACACCACCGATGAACAGCGATAAAACATATAGGATACACAATGTGGTTACACATTGTGTACATTTAATCATGGGATTCAACATATCTGTGGCTTCAACAAATTATGTCCGAATTTGTCTTTTACATATTTAACCGCATAAAATAATAAAAAGGACGTTCACTGGAATTCACCTACGTTAGAGTAATTGATTTAGTTTCCATTCAATGAGTTAGGTTTGGTTAGCTTTTAGTTTCCTTGCGTTTTAAATCTGATTCAATACGTAACATAAATTACCTCTTCATATCTGTTATTCTATGGAACATTCAACATGTCTGACGGTTACAACGTAAAATCATATTTCCACCACTTAATTTCATGATACGTGTCAATATTTTTACGATGGTAAAATCCCAGAGGTAAATGGTATCATCAACACTTCGTAATACTTTAAATTACATCAAAAATGGCATAAGTCGCGTAAGTAAAAAGCTGGTCTTGTACAACCCCACCATACTTTGTTCTATTTTCGTACTCTTCTGTAAGAAGTACTGTATGTTGCAGGAATCGTATTTCAAAATAACAAAATGTCAATCTACTTCTGATAAACATTTAGGATTTTCACAAGAGTTAATTAAAATATCAGTTATAATTAGTACCTTTGTGTAATTTTTCAAGTAGGATTACACCTTACTTACTCACTGGCACTATCGAACCCGTAGGTTCATGGCAGCGCGGACATAAGCTCTCCATATATCCCTATCCTGAGCTAATGCTTTCCAATCATTCCCTGTATAATCTACTTCCCTCAAGTCATAGTTAATGTTATTCTCCCACCTTATTCTTGGTCTACCAACTGGGCGTTTTCCCTCTGGTTTTCCTACAAGAAGCTTCCATGCAAGTATTTCATTCCCCATACGTGCAACATGTCCTGCCCATCGCAGTCTACAAGACTTAACTGTTCTTATTATATCTGGCTTCCTATAAAGACCATGTAGTTCATTGTTATGTAAGTTTTCTCCATTCACCTGTCTGTTCATCTCTCTTTGGTTCAAAAAATGTCCTAAGTATTTTATCATCAAATACTTGTAATCTCCTTTCCTCCCTTAAAGTAAGGGTCCATGTTTCGCACCCATATAATATAAGTAGGATTACGTCTACAACATATTATTTGTGAAGTATGTACTTCATTTAAATTCTTTTAATTTATCTGTATTTCCTCCTTAGTTTGTTTGTTTTCGGTTGTAAATGACAGAAAAAAATTAACTTCTGATCAAATATTCGTTATTTTACATACTCCTCTTATATCGATTAAATTTTGGGGACTATTAATTAAATCATAGTACAAAACATTGTTGATGTCCCAACTCCTTTAAAAAAAACGTTAAATTGAAAATATATAAAAATATTATTCCACCAGTTATATTATATGGATGCGAAACATGAACTCTTACTTTAAGGGAGGGAAGGAGATTACGAGTATTTGAGAATAAAGTACTTAGGAAAATTTTTGGACCAAAGAGAGATGAACAGACAGGTGAATGGAGAAGACTACATAACAATGAACTACATGGTCTTTATAAGATGCCAGATATAATAAGAACTGTTAAGTCTCGTAGTCTGCGATGGGCAGGACAACCAGGGGGAAAACGCCCAGTTGGTAGACCAAGAATGAGGTGGAAAATATCATTAACTATGATTTGAGGGAAGTAGATTATACAGGAAGTGATTGGAAAGCATGAACTCAGGATAGGGATGTATGCAGAGCTTATGTCCGTGCGGCCATAAACCTACGGGTACGATAGTGCCAGTGAGTAAGTAAGTGAGTTTACATTAAATACGTAAATACATAACCAATTTTTCTATTTTGGGGGGAAAAAATTGTTTATCTTTCACTACTGACAATTTTATGTAATGTAAAAAAAGACATATGCATTTTCGTATTTTTATAATTCCACTTTGAAAAAGATTCCATATTCATAGATTTAATTATTATCGTTGATGCCCATTAACTAACTCATCTGCACTGTCGAACCCATGGATTCATGATAGCGCGGGCATAAGCTCTCCTTACATCCATATCCTGAGCTAATGTTTTCCATTCATCCCGTGAATAATCTACTTCCCTCATCATGGTTAATGTTATTCTCCCATCTCATTCTTGTTGTACCAACTGGGCGTTTTCCTTCTCGTTTTCCTACAAGAAGCTTCCATACCCCTCTTTCATTCCCCATTCGTGCCACATGCTTTGCCCATCGCAGTCTACGAGATTTAACTGTTATTATATCTGTTTTCCGATAAATATCATGTAGTTCATTGTTAAGTAATCTTCTCAGTTCGCTTGCTTGTTCATCTCTCTTTCGTCCAAACATTTTCCTAAAATTCGTATTTTTATTCTCCCACCTTAAAGTAAGAATCAATTTTTCGCATCTATATAAGTGGGAGACTATCTGTTTATATATTTTCAGTTTAACTTTTTTTTAAATGAATTGCGACGACAAGCATTGATACCCAGTAGTTTTAGTATTAATATGCTAACCCAAATACAGTGCAGCCTGTATCAACAAAATGTAATGTATTTTATTAAAGTTACAAAAAATATATCAGTGATACTGAATAAAGCTAACCGGTTGAATAATGAATTACATGTACAGTAGGGCGGTAATTCTCATAAGTAATGCCACGAGTGATTTCCAAATTATCGATAAATTCACGACTCACGAAGTGAGGAGTGAATTTATATAGAGAATTTGGAAATCAAGAGTGGCATTTGTTAGGACTATTTAACGAATAAAATTAAGCTGTTTACTCACAAATCATTATTTAAATATAGGTATTTTAAAATATTTATATATTTAATGTAAACGGTGATGTTTGAAAACAAATGAGAAACGATTGGTACGCTTCATTTGCTTCTTTTGTTCGTCACTCCAACAAGATCGTATCATTTATTGCCAAAGGAACGCAATATTGTAAGAATGCACCCTAGTGGAGAAAAAATGAAACACATCAAACTGTATATTAATTCATTTCTGATGTCCTATGACAGTTATATTTTTCTGGAATGTTATTACCTGGGAAAAAAATACATTTAAGAAAGTGCAAACAGTGGTTTCTTTTTTTGGTGGTATAATCAATTGCTACAAATGTTTTTATATTAACTCCCGCATGCGCTATGTGTTCACATTCATGCACTATATATACAATCTGGTAGCCGTATTTCTTGGAGAGTCAGTCACTGCAAAATAATGGTATGACCTATTCAGAATGTTAAAAAAGGTGGTGCTTTCTTTATTATGATAAACTTTAGTAGGTAAATTCTAGCCGAAACACGACTGTGATTGGTTGTAAATCAAAAATCATTGTAACGTGATTGGTCACTGACTCCCATTTGGGGCATGAATTAAATAGCCACTGTAAATAATTACATTTTTAACTTAAATGCACAAAAATGGATGTTTTGTTGTAACCGTGAAGAGTTTTTTTATAATTCTGTATTAAGTCGCTATTATTCATGTTTCTCGTTCTTTCTTTCTTTCTTTCTTTCTATTTTAATTCAGTAAATCCAAATTTTACAAACTGATGATATGAACATTACAGTTACAATTTTTGCGTTTTAATTGTGGAATTAATTTGAAAATGCTTGATATTTATTTATATTTATTCTGAGGCCATTGGTTCCTCATCCTGTTGACTCTGGTTTCATGGTAGCTAACACTCTCGCCTCTGGAATAGAAGTTGACAGCCCATGATCTTTTAGGACAGTACTGTTAATAAGAGCTTACTAGGTGTGAAAAGACGGACCTCTCCGAGAGCATGCCTTCCAGTCATAGCTGGAGTATTCCCAATGGACTTGTACATACAGAGGAGGATTCTACTACATCGTCTCCGAAGAGGGCTTCCCGTCCACATCGAGGAAACGATCATTACTCCGAACCTATACGCCGAACCAGATGAAAGGGACGCCGTCCGCAGAATCATCGACTCTCACCTCTTCGACAAGTGGCAACTAGAATAAGAACACGAGCCCCATGAATGCCAGACATTGCAGTTCTTCCCGAGAGTCCAGAAAAGAAAGCAAACTACGTGGATAACTCCCGGCCACACATATCTTCTCTGGTCATGGTCTGTTCCGCTCCAAATTGCACGAAAGAGGACGTACCGACTCAGCTCTCTGCGATTGTTTCAACCTCGGAGAGGACGACGTAGTCCACGTGCTCTATCAATGTACCAAGTACAATGTCTTCAGGCAGGAGCTGGAGGAAGCGGCAATTATCGGTGAAACACAATGGCCGCCGCCTTAGAATTCTGGACCGGGAAGGAAGCCTTCAAATGCCTCTCCAAGTACACAGGAAGGGTCTTGGGATTAAGAAGAGACGAAGACCTGTGGAGACAAGAAAGGCGTTAAAAACGTCACCAATCTACTACTACCACTACTACACTCACACACACACACACACACACACACACACACACACATATATATTATATATATATATATATATAAGCACAAAACACACAGTCACATAAACACACATTAACACACATACAAAAACAAACCAAACACACTTTATTGTTATTTTATGTAACAACTACACATTTCAAATACCCGAATTGTATATTTATTATGTATTTCAATAAAGATTAGATATACATAGGGACTTAGAACAGACCCGTGGATAAGGGCATTATGCCCGAGGTGGTGCGGGGGCTCTTAATTAAATAAAATAATGCCCGTGTCAGGTGGTCTCCCAATGAAACAAAACTGACAAGTGAGTAACAGTGTCTTACCTTGTCTGCCTATGTGACGTAGGGTTGAATAGGAGAAGCGCGGCGTCTTTTCACACGTAGTGAGCTTTTTTTGACGGTCCTATTTTAGGATATAAAAATACAATAAGATTTCCTTGAAAATAAAATAAATCCTTGAATCCCACAGATTAGATTTATGACACTTAAAATACTTTAAACCTGAAATAAATAGCCTTTGAAAACAGTTGTCGACCCTTTCACGCCCAACTTTGAATCGCGACGCATATGATTTAACATGTTAAGGAGTGGAAAATATAATTTATTGTCACATCATTCTCCAAAATGAGTTAAATTAAAATTATTATCGTTCAGATTACTTGATGTTCACAATCGATTTATATATCTATGGCTTAATCTCAAGGTATCTTCTAAATCTTCTGTTGCTTACATTTGTGCAATGTATGTTAGCTTGTTAACACCCACGCGTTTATATATTTAACGCTGTTTAAAGCATTTCACACAACAACATATTTGATTTTGAATAGGGCTTAATTGAATTACCTTTGAAGTGGGTGCAAAGAAATGTTCATATCATCGTTGTAAAGTTAGCTTTTGGTAACCTGTTACGTGGTCAGTGCAAAATAATATGACAGCTATAATAAGAAAAGCAAACCAGAAGTTAAGGAAGAGAAAATGCACGGCCTGCTAATAGCGCTGTCAGTTACACAAACATCAACACGTTTAAATCTCTGAGGAAACACAAATTAACAAGATTAGCAGTAAGGACATGGGGTTATGACGTTGCTGGCACCAACTGACATTTAAATTACCCAGGTTCGCTATAAATTTGGCAACAAAACTCTTGCTAAATTCAAGAGAGAACAACTTCCTTGCCAAAAACATTTCGCCAAGTTCAATCTTTAAGTTCTCATCTGGATTATATCAGAATAAACAAGTTGTCTAAAGAGGATTAGCTGTTTACAGAAAGAACTTTGACGTGTGCAGTGCATCCTATAGGGACAAATCAAAGAGGTTCACCAATTTTCTTCTTCTTCTTAGTCACGGTTTAGGCCTTTGCTAAGCCTGTTCCGGGGATTTTAACTAGTCAATAGTGTTTTTTTTGTTCATGTGTTGCAGTTACAATTTGTTTTTTTATTCTAGAGCAAATTCACTCTATTTCTTGTATTTATATATAAAATATACACATAACAAATTATTAGATTAGTTGGTACAGATTCCTGCCATCTAGTAAGATTTATTATTTTAATTTGACTATTACACTCATATGACGTCACACTAACTAAATAATTAACTTACTGGCACTCTCGAACCCGTAGGTTCATGGCTGTGCGGACATAAGCTCTCCATACCGCTCTACCCCGAGCTAATGTTTTCCAATCATCCTCAAACCATGATTAATGATATTCTCCCGTCTCATTCTTGGTCTACCAATAATTGGTCTACCGATTATTGTATGTTTTCCCTCTGGTTTCCCTACAAGAAGCTTCCATGCACCGTTTCATTCCCCATTCTTGCTACATGTCCGCCTATCGTAGTCTACGAACTGTTCTTATTATTTCTGGTTTCATATAAAGGTCATTTAGCTCACTGTTAAGTAGTCTTCTCCATTCACCTGTCTGTTCATCTGTCTTTGGTCCAAAATTTTTCCCAAGAACTTAATTAATTAATTAATTTATTTATTTGTAACATGTTTATAATGTAATAAATCATCTTCCTGGTCCCAATGCTAAGAACTTTATTCTCAAATACTCGTAATCAGCTTTCGACCCTTCAAGAAGGAGTCTATGTTTCGCATCCATATAATATAACTGGGAGATTAACACTTTTATATATTTTCAGGTCCACCGCTGTGGTCTCGAGGTAGCGTGCTGCCTTGTCACGAAGCGGGCCTGGGTTCGATTCCCGGTCGCGGCAGTTTTTCTGGGTGAGGTTTTTATCGGGGTTTTTCCTCACCTGTAAGACAAATGTCAGGAAAACTTTAAGGCCCAAACGGTCCCCGAAATCATATGGCCATCATCATTATCCTTATCATTATCACCATCATCCTTTACCGGTGTGGAAAGCAACGGGAAGCTACCACACCTACAATGCCCCAGTAAAGCTGCAAGCATAGCATGATAATGCTATGATTGCAATGAAGGACCTGCCTTCGGATAGAATTACTATGGATGGATGGATATATTTTCAGATTAACTTTTTTAAAAGGAGTTAGGACGACAGTGCATAATGCATAAGAACATGTGTTTCTAGAATTGAGCCTACGTTTAATTTCTTCACATTAGCCTAGTTTTAAATATTATATTTTAGTTTTATATGTTATATTAGTTTTTAATTATGTTACAGCTCATTGCCAAATTGTGTTTTCGGAATGTTCAATACAACCTACATTCGAGTGGCGTTCAGCTCAGCCGCATTCCTTCTTAAGACTTTCTTTCTTTGGGAGTAGAGTAGACCTATCTAATTTGTAACAATTCTTTATTATGTAATATTGGCAATACAGGTAGCTGTAATATTATGTAATTATTTCATATTAATAATGCAATACGATCCTGGCATTAAAAAGAATTGGAATATCCGTAAAGCGCATTAAACTGAACGGTAAAGTGGATGAATACGTGATGAAGATAAAAACAAACAGAAGTCTATTTCCTGCTATTGCATCATAGTGTATCAGTGACATACGCATAAGTAATAAACAAAATGAAGGACACTGATTGTATCATGATTTCTTTTCTTTATAAGATGAAAATTGAATCTAACATCATAATTGCGTCATATATGTACAGTGACTGTAAAAACTGTTAGTAAGTGAGTATTTGATCAATTTATTTATTTATTTATCTTTAATTGGTCCACCGCAGTAGTCTCGAGGTAGCGTGCTGCCTTGTCACGCAGCGGGTCCGGGTTCGACCTCCGGTCGGGGCAGTTTTTCTGGGTGAGGTTTTTATCGGGGTTTTTCCTCGCCTGTAAGAGAAATGCCAGGAAAACTTTAAGGCCCAAACGGTCCCCGAAATCATATGGCCATCATCACCATCACCATCATCCTCACCGGTGTGGAAAGCATCGGGAAGCTACCACACCTACAATTCCCTAGTAAAGCTGCAAGCATAGCAGAAAATACTATGATTGCAGTGAAGGACCTGCCTTCGGGCAGAATTACTATGGATGGTTGAATCTTTAATTGACAAAATTTTCTGTTAGGAAATTACGAACCGTAGAATCAGTTTCGAATTTTCTCATACTGATTTGTATTTATTATGTAATTCATCCACAGCAATTCTGCCCGAGGGCAGGTCTTTCACTGCAATCATAGCATTTCCATGCTATGCTTTGAGCTTTACTAGGGAATGATAGATGTGGTAGCTTCCCGTTACTTTCCACACCGGTGAAGGATGATGATGATAATGATAAGGATGATAATGATGGCCGGATGATTTTCGGGGACATGTTATGTAATAAGATATTAAATATAAAATTGGTACCTGGTAAGTCAGTCGTCCTCAACTAAATTATTATACTTCATCAAGTAATATGAAGGCCTTTCAAAAACAATGTTTCATCTTCTGCATTTTAACCGGCACTGATGTCGTTGTATATGTTGTGTAACAGGTTTATGTCTGCGGGTGTATTATCATTGAGTAGGTATTTATTCTTTGCTACTTTTAGAATCTCTGTCTTCAAGGATGCTGATCCTGTTGTTATTATATTCTCTGTGTAGTACTGACATAGAGTTATCGATTTTATGGAATTGATGTTTCTAGTATATGTTTTGCAAAACATGATTCTTCATCGTTATTAATAAAATTTTTGAAATGTTCAGAATATCTTGTGTTGAAATTTCTTGTTGTTTTGCCTGTGTAGAACTTTTTGCAATTATTGCACTTTATAAACGCCTTTGTTTTCATATTTATTTGTTACTTCTATTTTGTTGGATATGATATCGTTGATTTTGTCATTAGTTTTGAAGGCGATTTTAATGTTTTATCTTGAAACAACATTTTCAAATATTCTGATTGTTAAATCACTTACGAACTAAGGTATCACATCCAGATATTTTAATCAATTTGAGTCTCACAGGAAGATCACTTAATAAATATTATTCTGTTTTTAAATAAGTTTACGAACTTTCTTTGTGGACAAAGAATGTTAAATAAATAGACCTAGTGAATTGCGGTTGGAAAGTGTTGAGGAAGGTATATTTAATAATAATAGCTTTATTTTATTTTAATAATAATAGCTTTATTTTACCTGGCAGAGTTAAGGCCTTAAGGCCTTGTCTACCACTCAACCAGGTTTAAAAAAAATACAAACAAACAAAAAATAGTCTTAAATCTAAATTACAATATATATATATATATATATATATATATATATATATATATAAACGATTACAAGTTATGAATACAATACAATTAATATTTATAATGTATTTTGATTTACTCTAAATTTAACAAATTAAATATATAATATGTACAATATATATAAAAAAACGAGGAAAAGATTAATGACATAGTATAAAATTATATAAATAGAGAAAAATTAATTATTAGACAACAGGTAACTGTATAAGCGTGACTTAAAGGTTCCAAGTGTGCGGCAACCCCTGATATCTTGAGGAAGGAGAATCCAGGAGCGGGCGGAGGCTACTGTGAAGGAAGTAGAATAGGAGGAAGTGCTATGAAGAGGAATTGTTAGCAGACTGCTATCTTGTGATCTAGTGTCAATATTGTGGTAAGAGGATAACTTCTCAAATCTGGACGCCAGGTAAGTAGGGATGTAGGAATTCAGAAGCTTGAAAAGTAGTGAAAGGGAGTGCAATTTACGTCTGTCAGTAAGACGGAGCCAAGAGAGGTTATTAAAGTGTTCGGAAATATGGTCATAACGGCGGATATTGAAAATGAATCGAACGCAAGCATTATGAACACGCTGCAGTCTCTGCGACAAGTCATAGTTTAGATCATTATATATAATGTCACAATAATCGAAGTGTGGTAACACAAGATTCTGCACAAGGATTTGTTTTAACGAAACTGGGAGAAATTCTTTAAACGTCTAAGATAATGTAAGTGGAGAAAGTCTTTTTACATATGTGTTTCACTTGTGTTTGCCAGGTTAAATTTGCGTCTAGATGTAGTCCAAGATCTATTACTGAAGAAGAATAAGGGATAATTATATTATTTATAGTAATGTTTGGAAGTGTAGATATGTCAAAGGTTGTAAGCAGTCTTTGTTGTCCCATTAGAATTACTTGTGACTTGTTAGGATTTAGATTTAGACCGATACTTGAAGACCAGTTAAAGATGGATATGAGATCGTAATTCATTTTTGTCAAGCTGTTATAGAGAGAATGAGGAGGTGAATGTAGGTAAATTTGGAGATCATCAGCGTAGAGGTGATAACGGCAGTGCTTTAGTACAGTTGGCAAGTCATTTATGTAGATTGAGAAAAGAAGAGGTCCGAGAACACTGCATTGTGAATAAATGTGCGCTGACAGTTGGTATGACGGAATTGACTCAAACGTAAGTCATGACCGACTAAACAAAAGTTGTCTGTAATCGAGAGAACAAGTAACTACTGTTATCCCTCAAGAAAACGCGATGGTCTGTAGAGAAAGTAAATAATCATCTAACTGCTGAATGTATACATCAATCCAAGGATGGAACTGTATTTAATAAAATACTTTATATTAAATAGAAATCCAATTAAAACGTAAAGTAATAGAACAGGTGGGCAATTTCACTTACATGGGATATAAAGTGTCATATAGAAAAAGTGAAGACATTGAAAACAAAATAAATAAATTTAATTATATGTGTGGCACCATAAAACGAAGTCTAGGAAGGAGGCGCTTTTAAAATGTTATAAAACAACTAGCTAATACCCGGCGTGCGCTGCTACTCATAAATAAATGTTAATATGTTTTTACCAACAGCCGTGCACTGTTCGGAAATCTGCTTATCCCGATCTTCTTGGCATCAATGAAAAACAAAAATGGTTATTGTGAGTTATCCGTAAAAGATAAACATATGCTGTCATGGACTTTTTTGTAGAGGTTTTTGAGATATTCAATTCTGTGTACATTAATTTGGTGTATTTGTTATGGTTTAGGCAGCGTAAGCCATTTAAGTGTCAAAATAGGGTCTTTATTTAACGTTTTTCACTACAAAATGTGATTTTTAGGGGTGAAGGGGTTGAATATCACAACTATCTTATAGCCTATGTTCATCCCGGGAATCTTCTGAACATTTTGCAAAAAACTCCATCAAAATCGGATCAACGGTATGGCCGCGCGTAGAATATGAACAAACCAACAAACAAACAATATAAGATGATGGTTCCAACACTACTATATGGATCGGAACACCGGGTCTTACCCAGAAACCAGGAACGAAGAAGAGAAACGTCAGAAATGATGTTTCTGAGGAGTTTGGCTGGCTGTACAATAACAGATCGAAAACGAAATGAAAATATACGAAGTAAACTAAATAGGCCTACATTCAAACTATTAGGTAGAATTGAACAATACAGAGATGAATGGATGGACCACATCAATAGGATGGATAACAATAGAATTCCGAAACAGATTCTTCATTACAAAGCACTAACTAACTAACTAACTAACTAACTAACTAACTCACTGGCACTATCGAACCCGAAGGTTCATGGCCGCGCGGACATAAGCTCTCCATACATCCCTATCCTGAGCTAATGCTTTCCAATCATTCCTGTATAATCTACTTCCCTCAAATCATAGTTAATGTTGTTCTCCCACCTCATTCTTGGTCTACCAACAGAGCGTTTTCCCTCTGGCTTTCCTACAAGAAGTTTCCATGCACGTCTTTCATTCCCCATACGTGCAACATGTCCTGCCCATCGCAGTCTACGAGACTTAACTGTTCTTATTATATCTGGCTTCCTATAAAGACCATGTAGTTCATTGTTATGTAAGTCTTCTCCATTCACCTGTCTGATCATCTCTCTTTGATCCAAAAATTTTCCTAAGAACTTTATTCTCAAATACTCGTAATCTCCTTTCCTCCCTTAAAGTAAGAGTCCAGGTTTCGCACCCATATAATATAACTGGTAGAATAATAGTTTTATATATTTTCAGCTTAACGTTTTTTGAAAGGAGTTGGGACATCAAAAGTCTCTGCAATGCATAATAGCATGCATTTCCAGAATTGAGCCTATGTTTAATTTCTTTTTGCATCTCATTCCTATTTGTGATTATTGTTCCTAGGTATTTGAATTCAGCCACTTCCTCAAAATTTCCCTCATTTGTCATTAGCTGTCCACTTCCATTATATACTGAATTTCTACGTGTGACCATATATTTAGTTTTACTGATATTTATTTCCACATTACAAAGCACTAGGACGAAGAAATGTTGGAAGACCTAGTAAAAGATGGACAGACCAATTCTAGCAAGAGATCGGAACAGACATTAAGGTCTAATTCTTGATGCTACTGATGATGATTTTTATATATTATTTAGCATGCATTAAAAACTTTCGACCATAAAGAAGGCATACAACAAAGTATTTATGAGCTGTAGGCATATGATGATGTACTTATTTACTCACTGGCACTATCGAACCCGTAGGTCCATGGCCGCGCGGACATAAGCTATCCATACATCCCTATCCTGAGCTAATGCTTTCCTATCATTCCCTGTATAATCTACTTTCCTCAAATCATAGTTAATGTTATTCTCCCAACTCATTCTTGGTCTACCAACTGGGCGTTTTCCCTCTGGCTTTCCTACAAGAAGCTTCCATGCAAGTCTTTCATTCCCCATACATGCAACATGTCCTGCCCATCGCAGCCTACGAGACTTAACTGTTCTTATTATATCTGGCTTCGTATAAAGACCATGTAGTTCATTGTTATGTAGTCTTCTCCAGTCACCTGTCTGTTCATCTCTCTTTGGCCCGATGATGTTGTAGTAGATCTAATATAAAGAAGTTTCTTAACCAGACTAATTTAGTTACGCATATTTCCATACTGATGTCAGTGAGGTGATTGTGGTTAGTTCATCACGTCGAGATGACAACCAATAGGAAATTGTAGTAGTTCCTATTATTCCTCTTGGAAGCGTAGAGGCTGTGCAAGCACTAAACCGACTCTGTATTTTAAGTGCTGACTTTATTCCGACTGTTTAATTGTTCAATTTATGTTGTTACATAGCTCCGCCATGTAATTTTTGATTTTCTTCTTTTTCTAGGTAATCCCTGTTGATTCAATTCCAGCTCTATCTTCGGCATACTGTCTAGTTGTCTTCCGAGAGTGTGTCCAATCCATTTCCGCATACTGTCTAGTTGTCTTCCGAGAGTGTGTCCAATCCATTTCCATTTGCGATACTAATCTCATTCCCAGAATTTATTATCTGATGTTATCTTCCATAATTCCTCGTTTGATATGGTTTTGGTCACCAAATTCTCATAAGTAATGTCACCAGTGATTTCCAAATCATCGTGACGAGTGAAAATATGTCGAGGGTTTTGAAATCAAGAGTGGCATTTGTTAGGACTATTTAACGAATAAAATTAAACTGTTTACTCAAAAATCATTATTTAAATATAGTTACCGGTATTTAAAAATATTTATATATTTAATGTAAACGGCGATGTTTGAAAACAAATCAGAAATATGAGTTTATGTGTATTCACTGCAACTTGATCATATTATTTATTGCCAAATTGGATCGCAATATTGTAAGAATACATCCTAGTGGAGAAATAATGAAACACCAAACTGTATATTGTAATCAACATTATAGGTTATTAATTTATATTTTTAAATAAACAACTCGGTAAAATCATGGAATCTGTTCATTATTATATATATATATATATATATATATATATATATATATATATATATATTCAATTTATATATTGGAGAAAAAGAATTCTCTGAGCTGTTCAGAATATTGTCCCGCGCCGTAGCCGAGTGGTTAAGGCAGAAAGCCTTGTCGCAGATCTATACGGGACTTGCGCTGGTTCGAGTCTCCATGGGGGAAGACATTTCCTCATGGTATTTCAGTCAGTGTGGGACAGGTGCCCACCCAGCATCGTGAGGCATTTGGGTAGCTACAATAAGTAGCGACTCCAGGTTGAGAAAACCAGCTATAACAGCGGGGGGACTCGACATGCTGACCATCTGTCACCCTTATACTGGCTGATGATCATCTACCTCTGTGATTGACACATGTGGATGTGAGGCCAGTAGCCGGCTGGTAGGCTAAGGGTCGTCTAGGCCTGTCGCGCCAGGACTTTTTTGTTCAGAATATTAAAAAAGAGGAGCTTTCTTTATCACAAAAGCAGGAATTGATAAAGAGAAATCGATAAAGAGCGAAGTGAAACACGACTGTCATTGGTTGTAAAACAACAATCAAATAAACGTGATTGGTCATTGACTACCTTTTGGGACATGAGTTAAACAGTCAAAATAAATATCCGGCATCTATTTTTATGTAGTTGCGCTTTTTTATTTAATGAGATTATTCTTTTCTAAGTCTCACATCCATATATCAGATCAGTAGTAAACTAAGGTACTATTACACGGATGGATGAAGTTGGGTTAATTTTTTATTAAGTGCATTTTTATTCAGATAAGAGGTTCTTATACGAGGCCGAAAATATTCAGATTCGATACCCACGGCTTAAAGTTACTTTGGATTTTTCCATCCTGAAAATCCGTTGAACTTTACTAGGATTGTAACCGCTAATCCCGAGATTTGAGGCAAGAAACATAACCGCTGGACTATCGCGGCCGTCAACAGAGGATTTGGACCAATAAAAAATCCTGAAGCTTCGACCTACCGGTTTGTAGCAAATTGCCCTAATTAACTATGCAACGGAGCGGCATGTTCCCTAATGATGATGATAATTATGATAACATACTCAATGGCGCTGTCGAACCCGTACCGCGCGGAAATAAGCTCTCCATACATTCCTATCCCGAGCTTATGTTTTCCAATCATCCCCTGTATAATCTACTTATCTCAAATCATGGATAATATTATTTTCCCATCTCATTCTTGCCCTTCCTACTGGGCATTTCCCCCCTGGTTTTTCTAAAAGGAGTTTCCATAATACTACTTCATTTCCCATTAGTGTCGCATGTCCTGCCCTTCTAGGTCTGACGCGCCATTAAGGTTTATTTTAAACAAAAGAAGTAGCTGATTCTACGAATGTATCTAAAAAGGGAACTGTCAACAATTGCATGCCAAAACCTACCATGAAATATCTCTCAGAGAAGCGTTGTGATGTAACAAGACCGTGTCTAAAAAAATCTGCAGTTTTTAACTGCAAGGTACAGAAATCGAAGCTAGAATCCAGCAGTGGAAACTACTGTACGGAGCAAATGGACCCCCTGCATAAGTTAAGAGAGGAGTGAAGTGAGGCGGATAGCGGCGCACAGCAGGTAGTGAGGATTTTCCAATCTACCAATTTACTTTCCCATAGTTTAAATCTGATATTTTGCGATGGATTTTAATATATTGCAGTTAAAAACGGCATATATTTTTTTGGACCCGTCCTTGGTACATCACAACGCTTCTCTGGAAGAAATTTAAACGTATCTTTCGTCATGTAATTGTTGACAATTCCCTTGTAAGACTAGTTTTGAGATCTACTTAGCAAGAAACTGTATGTAAGGAGATAACCGGACGTAGGGCTTTGTTTTCCATGTATTTTAATTGCCTGATTTTAAGTGGTGTGTGTGTGCAATTATTTGGACAGGATACGGTAGTGTTGCGCAGGGAATGACAATGAATGTTCCAGTGCTAGAGTAGTGTGACCAATAATCTTCCCTCCAGCCTTTAATGTAATGTAATGTTGTACGTGCTGGAGGGAATATAATGCATTACACGCTATACACAACTAAAACAAGCAACTTAAACATAAACCTTGTACTTACAAATAAAACAGGCCATATCTGTGGTGTAAAGAGTTGACACATATGAATATTTCTTATTATTTTGCCCCTATTTTTAGTTTATTTTTGTCTTTATTACTATGAATGATTTTTCCTTATTTAAGAGGCTTTCATTCACTTGAATTAGGGTTCTTATTTTTTTAAAGTTGTACTAGACTAGGCGTTTATACTGTAATAATTGCTGGTACCAACCACACAATAAATTACCTTCAGGTGAATAGAGAAGACTACATAATATGAAATACATGATCTTTAGTCGACCGCGATGGTCTAATGGACATGTTCCCTACCTCTAATCACGAGGGTCTCGGTTTCAAACTCAGCCGGGGTTGATGGATTTTTAGAATTGAAACATTCAAGGAACAAGTCTTTCGCGAGGAATTTAAGCCGTGGGTCCCGAGTCTGAAGATTTTCGTATCCTTGGCCGCGGTGGATACTGGTTATGCTCCTTGTCTCTGGTCCCGAGGGTCGTGGGTTTAAACTCGGCGTGTCGATAGACTTTTTTAGGATGAAAAAATCCAAGGAGCAAGTCCTCCGGGACGGACATTAAGCCATGGATCCCGAGACTGCAGGTTTTCAGGCTCGTAAAATATCCTTAAGCCTGAATAAAAAGGTCTCTATGCAAAATTTATCAATGCTTTGGTAATCTTTTTATATCTATAATTATTATTTTAATGCTATTATTGGTTTGTACTTTTAGAAGAATAAGATTTTTTACTTTTTATTTATTTTTTCAACATTCTAATAATACCTTAGTCGTCTGTTAGATGTCTTATTAGATGTGATGCCATTCATGACATTTGTGTAAATTTGGTAACTAAATTAACTTGGTCTATTAACTCCTGACAAAGGAGAGGCTATGGCTCAACATTGGGTTACGCCATTATATATATATGTATATATATATATATATATATATATATATATATATATATATATAGAGAGAGGAGAGAGAGAGAGAGAGAGAGAGAGAGAGAAAATAATCTCAAGTCTGAATAAAAGACTCTGAGCAACATTGAAGCGATCTTCATCCATCCGAGTAATACTTTAGTTTTCCTACTGGATGTCACCTCGGTTCGATGAACTAATCACGTTGTTTCTCACTGACATCTGTAAGGAAATAAGCGTAACTAAATTAGTCTGTTTAAGAAAGTTCCTACTATGGAATCACCCATGTTCCGCAGCGGGTCGAATGGGGATCAATATCATGATCTTTAGTCGACCATGGTGGTCTAGTGGTAATGTTCCTTGCCCCTAGTCCCGAGTGTCGCTGGTTTAAACCCGGCCGGTGTCGATTGATTTTTAGGATATAAAAATATAAGGAAGAAGTGCTCCGGGAAGGGCTTTTCAAGCCTGGGTCCCGAGACGCAAGGTTTTCGGGCTCGAAAAGAACCTTCTTCTTCATCTTCTTCTTCGGCTTTCCCCCACTTATAGGTTTGCCATCTTCAATTTCCATTAATTTCTATCATTCCAATCTCCTTCTTTCAAATTCATATCATCCATTATAGTTCTGACATAAGTTATCCATTTTTGTCTGACACGTTTATTTTTCAGGGGGTGACCATTGGTATATATATTTTTTGCCATCTTTCATCTTCCATTCTCTGTACGTGGCCATACCATTTAAGAGTTTGATTTTCAATCCTCTTAACAAAAGATGTGACGACATTCATTTCCCTCCAAGGGAATTAATTTCTTATTTTATCCAGTCAGCTAAATTTAAAGAAAAATAGAAATATGAACATAGCATCCAGAATAGAAAATCTTTCTTCTATCTTGTAAGCCCATGTTTCCCTTAACAGAGGCGCCCTCCCTCTACAGGGGAGAATTTGAACCATACTAATATGGTTACACACGTTTTCGTATAGATGTAATTTGAATGGTCCGTGGTCAGCGTTCCACCTCATACTGACATCTAGGAAACCAAGGTAGTACTACTTAGAGGCCTTTTCATTCAGGCTTAAGGATCTTTTAAAAGCCTGAAAATCTTCAGACTCGGGACCCACGGCTTAAAGTCCTCCCGGAGAACTTGCTCCTTGGATTTTTCCATCCTAAAAAAATCCATCGACCCCGGCCGGGTTTGAATCCGCGACCCTCGGGAGCAGAGGCAAGGAGCATAACCACTAGTCCACCGCGGCAAAATAAATTTAAAAAATGTAACAAACAACAGCGTAGAAGAAAATAATGCATCCAAGAACAAGGCAGTATAGAGGCCTATAAATTATTACAAAACCTGTAGAAATTACAGAACCTGAGAAATTTTAATATCATATTTAAAAATAATTAAAAAGATTTCAAATACCCCAAAAGGAAAATCAACTTACACTAAACAAGTAATTGAAGTCGATCATCATACGGAAAAAAAAAATATATATATAGAACACTCTAGGGCCCTACATACAATATGCAAAGAGTAAAACTCAGCAATGAGAAAGATCCTGGAAGAGATAGAAATTGCAAAATAGATTAACAATAATATGTTTTTAAACGAGAACACATCCATTACAAACAACCCTCTTAATTAGCAACATATGTTAACATAATTGCTTCTGCTGAGGATAGAACCGGTTTCGTAAGGCCTACAGAATTTTAAAAAAAAGTTTTAATGTGGTCTAGGATGAGTGTATCTTACAGGTATTTGTTTTATATTAAAAATTTTCTAATATGATTAGTAGCTGACCAACTCCATCAGGCACAACAGATAAATAAATAAAAATTAATAAATCCCAGGTTCTATTTTCAGCAATAGCCTATAATGTCATATTTATTTTGGAAAAGGACTAAAAAAACTCCAAGCGCGACAGGCCTAGAAAGCCCTTGGCCTACCATCCGGCTGCTGGCCTCACATCCACATGTGTATAATCACAGAAATAGACGATCATCGAGCCAGTATAGGGGTGATAGTGGCCAGCATGTCGGGTCCCCCAGCCGTTATAGCTGGTCTTCTCAACCTGGAGTCGCTACTTATTGTAGCCACCCAAATGCCTCACGATTTTGGGTGGGCACCGGTCCCATACTGGACGAAATTCAGTGAGAAAATTTCTTTCCGCGTGGAGACTCGAACCAGCGCAAATCCCGTAGCTCTACGCCAAGGCTTACTGCTTTAACTACTCGGCTACGGCGCGGGATTGGAAAAGGGACACTACATATTTAATACCCATGATCATAGCATCGCAATTCAAATCTGTCTTGAAAGGGCTAATATTAATTCATCACATTGTTGTTTTATATCAGAGTTGATGTTGTTTTACTTTCTGGAAGTGCACATCACGAAACAAATGGGTTTGTTTCCTTTCCCAAAAAACAGTGCTCAGGATTTGTCTACCCTTAAAAATCCATCAGGGTTGAACCTCGGGATTAGAGCAAGCATGAATAATAATGTAAAATTTCTCTGAGGTACAAAACGGGAATTCTTAAACTGCACTTTTCTTCTGACTCTTAATTCGATTTTGTTTTTCCTTTGCGTCTGTTTTTATACCCATTTTGAACATCTAGAATCGTACTTGATTTGAACATTCTGGAAACTGTAAAGTAAAATTAGTTTTATGGATTGAAGTTGCAACACCCCAAATTTTACCCTTGTCTTGCTGTGCACCCTCTTTACGCCGCAGGCGTGTTGTATTCCCAAGCTCTGGTTCAAAACCACGTGAAAACTAAACATTTCATTATCATAACAATAGGGGTTCTTTAGTCGGTAGTGTAGGAATCTGTATTAACTAATTTTCACGTCATTCAACTTTTTTAGTATAAAGACCAAAGGAAAAAAACATTTAACCTAAATGAAGACTTCAATACTGTGATCTATATGGTCTTTATAAGAAACCAGACATAATAAGAACGTAGACTGCGATGGGCAGGACATATTGCACGAGTGGGGAAATGGAAGAGGGGCATGAAGCTTCTTGTAGGAAAACCAGACGTAAGCGTCTAGTTGGTAGACCACTCGAAAATTCGTAAAAATGCACATTTTCCAAAAATGACTTAAAAATCGAGATTTTTGAGCAAGTATAATAAGTTATATATAGCAACGAGAAGCTACCACACCTACAATTCCCTAGTAAACTGCAAAGCATAGCATGGAAATGCTATGATTGCGGTGTATGACCTGCCCTCAGGCAGAATTACTATGGATGGATACATATGTGTGTGTGTGTCCTTCACTGAAATCGTAGCATTTTCATGCTATGCTTGCAGCTTTACTAGGGAACTGTGTAGGTGTGGTAGCTTCCCGTTGCTTTCCACACCTGTGAAGAATGATGATGATGATGATGATAATGATAAGGGTGTTGATGATGATGATGGCCATATGATTTCGGGGACCGTTTGGGCCTTAAAGTTTTCCTGACATTTGTCTTACAGGTGAGGAAAAACCCCGATAAAAACCTCACCCAGAAAAACTGCCCGACCGGGGATCGAACCCGGGCCCGCTGTGTGACAAGGCAGCACGCTACCTCGAGACCACAGCGGTGGACCACATATATATAAAGAGAATTATTCCTGTGGTTGGTCATGGTCTGTAATTTAGGTTAAGAACTCTCCTGGCGCTTCATTATCATTTATCACCCATCATATCATCGGGGTAACGTAACTCCGCCTTCCAGGTGCCCCAACCAAGAAATGGATTACAATTCCGCCAATGCCAGGTGAGGAAACCAGAAATGTCAAAATAGACAACCTGGTGACATTAGACAATATATATATAGTTTGATCCTTCCGGGAAATTCTCGTATAAGACTTGAAAGCATAATAATAGTCCCTTCGATTGGTTGCTGGCCAAAAGAAGGCAAGACCAGTGATGGGGCTGCCATCTTACAGCCTCTGGTCAGGCTCTTCTGGAGAAGAAAATAAAATAAAGGAAAGAAGAAATGGAAGAAAGGAAAGACTCCCTAGCCCTCGGATGCCCTAATAGCGTCGGGGTCGAAAAAAAAAACAAGAGTTAACCAAGAGAGGTTAGATAGTAAAGTTAAAAAAGTGCAAAACACAAGTAAGTGGAAGAAATGTTTCGCTCAGTTTGGGCACCTTGTGGTCGCCATCCACATATCCCCTAGATGAGGAATGAAACGCTGGAGGGAAAATTTTCTATAGGATCGTAACAGGCCTTGGCCTAATACTTGGAAGGAAGAAGAAGAAGATATATATATATAATATTCATCTAAAATATGAGTGAGAATGATGTGGGAGTATAAAGTTAACCATGATTTGAGGGAAGTAGATTATACAGGGGATGATTGGAAAACATTGGATCAGGATAGGGATGTATGGAGAGCTTATGTCTGTGGTCATTGACATACGGGTACGATTAACTGGTGAGTTAGTTATGTATTGAATTAGGAAAGTATTATGGTTCTACATTTCAATTAAATATTGGGAAGGAACAGATCAAATTACTTATGACGATGATTAAACTAACTAACTCTCTGGCACTATCCAACCCATAGGTTCGTGACCGCGTGAATATAAACTCCCTATACTACCAGATTCTGTACTGTAGAATCTGCTTCTCTCAAAACGTGGTTAATGTGATTATCACTTCTCATTAGGCCGTATTGGCCTACCTACTGAGCGCGTTCTCTATTGTTTTCTTAGGATTTTCCTTGCCCTTCTTTCATTCCCCATTCGTGCCACAAGTCCTGCCCATAACAGTCTATGAGACATAACTGTTATTATATCTGATTTCCCAAAAGAGCATGCAGTTCACTATTATTACTCGCACAAGTTAAGTCTGCACGGCTAGAGTGGAAGTGTGTTAGCGTTAGTGTCACCAAACTATTTCTCTATGGAAGGGAGAATCCCTGTACACATGTGGAATGTCATTACATGGTTGTGAAGTTAGTCATTTAATCGATAACTGCTGAATGTGTCGGATTATCTAAAATAATTATACATTATCTCTCTATTAACAGCCTCACAACACTACACAGAGGACGGAAATTGGCAACACGTACCAGTATTAGTCATTCAAAATATCTCTGCAGGTGGAAGAAATACGAAGCTCTGTTTGTTGCTACACGTGACGTCATATAAGGCAGTGTACACTGTCAGCGTCCCACGTCCCATTCCCCTCTGTCCTCATAGATAGCAGTGTCACGTGTTCTATTCCTGCATAAACACGACTGCAGCGCCGTCAACAACTGCGCTTACTCCTTAAACAGGTAATAATGAGGAAGACAAAGGAGTGACAACTCATTCCTCAGTGGTAACATGGTTGCCGGATTATTCATTTTGTCAACGACTATTGTAGATGACGGATCATTTAAAAACCACAGTATTTCCAGCGCTCTCCTCCCAGTCAAATTACACGATACAGGGGCAGGAGGTGGCAACACAGTAAGAGAAGGAAGAAAATCGACAACACATTCCTAGCATATTTTCCGCGTGCAAATTTAACTTGGATGAATAATAAGTCAGACAGAAGAGTTTGGAACAGTATAAGAGTATAAGAACAGAGTTAAATATATATCCAATAAATTATAAAATCAAATATATATATATATATATATATATTAAATGATAAAATCAAAGGATATAGAGAAAAATGGTTGAAAGAATGAACGTAACAAGATTACAAAAAGCAGCATTTAACTACAAGCCAAGAGGTTCAAGGAATGTAGGAAGACCAGTGAAAAGATGGACCGACAGCTGTGAGGCGGAACAGGCATTTTGCCTAGCCCGTGAAGTGAAGAGGAAGAAGATTAATAAGTAGTCTTCTCCATTCTCCTGTCTGTCCATCTCTTTTTGGTCCAAAAGTTTTCCTAAGACCCTTTTACCCTCAAATACTCGTATTGTGTTAATGATGATGATGATTATTATTATTATTATCATTAATATTACTATTGTTATATTTATTAAATTATTATAAATAAAAATAAATAACACTTCATTATATTTTTTCGAACAATAGTAATTCTCTGTAGGCATACTAAAAGCCTTAATTTACAGCCTTATGATATTGTATCCATCCATAGTAATTCTGCCCGATGGCATGTCTTTCACTGCAATCATAGCATTTTCATGCTATGCTTTGCACCTTTACTGGAGAATTATAGGTGTGGTAGCTTCCCGTTGCTTTCCACACCGTGAAGGATGGTGATGATGGCCGAATGATTTTAAGATAAAGTGGTAGAGTGATATTGTCTGTCCAAAGTTATCTGTGCCCCCTAAGATATGAGAACTAAAACCTACTTCCTTTTCTGCCTTGGCAAATCATTTCCCTCCCTGCATTCATATATATATATTCTACCTCTCTCTTGTACTTACACTCCAGTGTTGTCAACTCAACTCCAAACTTGCATAATTTAATATTCAGAGCCATGACACCGGGGAAGTTTGACAACATCCCTACTCGATATGTTACCATTGGCTGCTGTGTGACGTGTCGGGAGGGGAGTGCGATGAAAGGGTGTGAGAATAGACGTGTACTTTTCTAAACCCAGTTCGCTCTTAAAGTGATCCTCGTCAAAGAAAACCACGTGAAAAAGTAGTTCCCTTCATTAAATTAAAAATATGTCCTCTGAATAAACTTGTTATTCTTCGTGAATGAAAATAATAATATTCAAAAGATACAAAATATTCTAAAATATGCCTAATCAATAATTGCAACTTAAAATAGTTTATTACATTTGGGTGATGCATTTGAGTCATGCTTCAGTCGATTCTCATGAAACAAAATGGCTGAAAGTATCGAGTCTTCTGTTGCTGTGTCATCTCCCTGTCCAAAGTGACAGTAATTGTGGCGCGAATTGCGGAAGGATATTGCTTCTACAACGTACGTGCGTATCCATAAACCAATGAAAAGCGAGCAGGTCACATGGTTTTGTTTTGACGAGGATCACTTTAAAAGCGGACAGGGTTTAAGAACGATGTCAGCACTATAGGCGCACAGATACTGTTGTCAACACGGTCCAATTTGAGTTCTTTGCCTAATATTCCTCTGGTGTGCTGGATTTTTTATAAAGGATAAATTTAGTTATTACACACATGTAATCGGTGAAAATATCAAGTTTATTTTTGTGCTAACTTAAATACGTAATACAAATAAGCAGAATCAAATGTTTTAATTAAAGTCCGTTCCTAGGACTAGAGGGGCCTCGAAGAGTATTAACTTCGGAACAGGCAGCACGTGGTCCTCAATAACCACGTTAGTGTGCCCACCGCACACGCAAGCCTAACACGCACTGATGCTACCTAACGCACACTGCTCCTAACACGAGCTCCTCACACACACTGAGAGAGAGAGTGTTGTAGTCATCTACAGACCTGAACAATACGCAGAAGTTGGCAACATTATAACCAAAATGCTACCAACACAACTCAGCGTTACTGTATTCAGGCGCCTACAAAGCGGCGGTCAGATGAACTACATCAATAGCGTAATAACAGACGGCAGGTGTCTGCTATTACCGACAGAGAGAGCGACTCTTTTCGCAACAGATACGTTGGACTGGATATACCATTACAGACTTTCATAGCCCTTTGAAGTAGTAAAAGAGTTAGGACTCTACTTTGTAGGCGATCGGTACGAGTTATCAGCCGGGTTCTTAGCTCTGCATGACCCCCGCCGTACTCCCTGAATTATAGTCTTGATTTCATTTGTGTTAGAGGCTGAGACGATACCAGGGATATGGGTGCCAGTAGAAGATTTGGACCAGTTTAAAAATCGTGAATCCATCGGGTCTCGACCGTCCGGCTTATAGCTTCTTACCTTAAGCAACTTCGGCATGTCCCTTATCTTGTGAAATTAGTTTTAAAAATCTGAATTGGGATTGAGGTGCCAATAAAGAAAAACAAAATTTGTGACTTGAAAGGGCTTTTCAGACTTCGTTTTGGTGATCGATGGGAGGGAAATGCTGACTTACAGTTCTACCATGAGGAAATTAATAGAGATACAGTTGATGAAGATGTCTCAGAAGATAAACTGGAAGGAGGTGTGATGGAGGATGCTGATGAATTGTAAGACAGATTTGTTCATCTTTCTGTTATCCAGTATTTTTTTGTTTGGTGTACTTCTGAGGGCACAATGTACAAATCAATGTTGCCATTATTTGTTCATTCATTAAATAGCATGCTCTTTTGGAATTTTCCTTTCATTATTTCGATATTTACAATTTTGGAAACAAAGTAACTCATGTCCATTACTTTTCTTTTCAAAATGTCAATTGTCCGCTCTTTAGTTTCAAAATGTCTCTTGTCCATTTTATTTCTACAAATTACAACCAAAACTATTAATTTGGGAATAGAAATCATGATAATACAGTATAACCTATCGACCTCTGAATGCCCAGAAACGATTCTAAAGGAAATTGTGCATATTTTAGACCTAAAAATAATTTTCGTAGTTCCCCACAAATTTATGAAAATGGACAAGAGACGTTTTGAAAATAAGCTCCTCAATTTCAAACACTTAATATTTTCTACATTCGTAACTACACAATATTCGAACATTCGGACTCACCTAGAAAGTAAGAAATGACGATTTTCTGCTATATTTCGCCTGTGGAGCATCCCTCTTGATGGTCCAACAATAATTGGCCAGCATATTAGGATTCCATTTGCTTTGATATCTCTTTTTGGGCTCAGCCTTCGTACCCATGTCGACAAAATTTACAGTGTCGACAGAACTACATAGTAGCCGCATCAAAAGCCGCATTCTATGTAGGTTCGTTCGTTTTTGATTGATTGATATATTTTTTCCATAGCTGAAATCTCCTGATGAAAGTGTTTCCTGTGCCCATCGCTCACTGCACCAAGATTTTCCGGGAAGAAATCTAGGTTCATTAAAAAATAATTATTTAAATCCATTAATTGAAATAGAAATAAAATACTGTGGATGATGGAGAAATTCCGGATACATATTTGAAAACACGATAAAAAACTGCATTAAGTACAACTATTGGTACTCTTACTTACTTACTCACTGGCACTATCGAACCCGTAGGTTCATGGCCGCACGGACATAAGCTCTCCATACATCCCTATCCTGAGCTAATGCTTTCCAATCATTCCCTGTATAATCTACTTCCCTCAAATCATAGTTAATGTTGTTCTCCCACCTCATTCTTGGTCTACCAACTGGGCGTTTTCCTTCTGGCTTTCCTACAAGAAGTTTCCATGCACGTCTTTCATTCCCCATACGCGCAACATGTCCTGCCCATCGCAGTCTACGGGACTTAACTGTTCTTATTATATCTGGCTTCCTATAAAGACCATGTAGTTCATTGTTATGTAGTCTTCTCCATTCACCTGTCTGTTCATCTCTCTTTGGTCCAAAAATTTTCCTAAGAACTTTATTCTCAAATACTCGTAATCTCCTTTCCTCCCTTAAAGTAAGAGCCCATGTTTCGCACCCATATAATATAACTGGTAGAATAATAGTTTTATATATTTTCAGCTTAACGTTTTTTGAAAGGAGTTGGGACACTATTGGTACTCATGAGACAAAAATCTTGTTGACCAGTGTTATCATTGAAAACACAAACTGAATAAAATACATAAGATTTAAAACGAAAATGGAAGTTGTGGGTCTACATTTATCACATGGGACATATTTTGTAAACCAACTCATTTGGAAAGGAAAAAGAACCGAAAAAATAAGTGTGTTCTTTTTTTACTGAAACAGTAGGATTAATGCTCAAAAACGTATTATTTTTGTTGAGTTATAAATCATCGAATTAGACAATTTTGATACAGATAATATATTATTGTTTCAAGAACTTTATGTTAAATGAGCTGTCACTGCAGTTACAGATAAGAGGTAATGACAGCATTGTGCAACAGATGGCGTCATGTGTTGATTGATTGGGAAATGATGTGATGTTATTGCTTTTTACTTCATAAGTCAGCAGAATGTGTTACCGCTGTCAAATAAGCAGCTAATTTTTTTGTTGATTGTGTTTTTTTTCTGTGAATTAAACCAACAGTCCTTAAAACATTGTGTTACACTTGACCTATATATATAACTCACTTATTTTAAAATGTTTCATTAACTAAC
>JASPKZ010008344.1:257500-307500 GCA_030220185.1 Diploptera punctata
TCGGTTTGTCCTCTTGGTCAACTTACCACTTATTCACCTTAATTCTAAATATATCTCTGTTTGGGATATCTTCTTTAGGAATTCCTGCCAATTTTAAGTCCTTTTTGACTTCATCAATCCACTTCATAGTATCCACTGGAGCTGGAGCTTTACTTCTGTTGTTATTATTATTATCATTATTATTATTATTATTATTATTATTATTATTATTATTATTATTATTACTTCATTCATTTCGAGAATTTTCCTCATCATTGAGGGGTTTCTCCAACCTTCTTCTTAAACTTAATTTGTAGGATTTTCATCCTGTTTATTTCCAAAATCACTCCTCGGAGGAAGACGTATTGGATGTGCATTCACTGTCTATCCATCTCTTGGCTGCTCTTCCTCTTGTTCTTCTCCCGTCCATTGGTCTATCTTCTTTAGCTCTTTTTGCAAGCCGGTTTTCTTCCATTCTTTCTATATGACCCTTCCAATATTTTCGTCTATCTATATTAAATTTGATTATGTCTTGAATATGGCATTTGTCCGTAATTTCTGTGTTGTGTATTTTATCAAATAATGTTTTCCCTTGAATAGTTCTTGAGATTTTCATTTCGCATGTGCTTATTATTTGTTTAGTTTTTGTTGTATCAGCCCTAGTTTCTGCTCCAAATACGATAACTGGTCGAACTATCGTTTTGTATATGCGGGTTTTGCTTTCTATTGACATATGTTTGTTGCGCTAAATTAAATCTTTCATATACCCTGATATTTGTGCTGCTTTATCAGCTTGTTTCTTTACTTCTTTTATTAAATTTTTAGTGTTTGTTATTAATACATCTAAATAATTAAATTTTGACACTTTGTTCTATAATTTTTGTTTCCTCTTCTAATTTGCATCTTACTGGTTTTTTTTTATATTGTTAAGCATTTTGTCTTATTCGTGTTAATTCCCATATTGTTTTTTTTTTGCATTTATATTAAATCGATGTAAAGATCTTTGTAAATTATTTCTCCAACCAATCTGAGCAATTAACATGAATTAAAAATAAATAAATAAATCTAAATGACTACGGACTTATAGACTATCAGTTTGCAACAAACATTCACAAATTTCCCTTAATTAAAGTTCTCCATCGTTCTCTGTCATCTGTGTCTTCATCTGTTACACCAAATATCCTCATTGAATTTTGAATGTTGTTGTTTCAGATTGTTCTTGGTCTTCCTTTTCTGTTTCTTCTTTCAATTTTCCATGCAAAACGGCCTTTGGTAGTCTTTCCATCCTGCATTCTTCTTACGTGTCCATACCATTTTAGCCTTCTGTGTTCAATCTTATCCATTATACTTCTTTCTGCATTCATAATAATAATAATAATAATAATAATAATAATAATAATAATAATAATAATAATAATAATAATAATAATAATAATAATAATAATAATAATAATAATAATAATAATAATAATAGACTAACTCACTGGCACTATCAAAACCGTAGCTTCATGGTCGCATAGGCATAACCTCTTCACACATTCCTATCCTGAGCCAATGTTTTCCAATCATCCCCTGTATAATCTACTTCCCATAAATCATGGTCAATGTTACACTTACGTTTCATTCTTGGTCTACCAACTGGGCTTTTTCCTCTGGCTTTCCTACAAGATGCTTCAAGGCCCCTCTTTCATTCCCCATTCGTGCCACATGTCCTACTATCGCAGTCTGTGAGACTTAACTGTTGTATAATATAATAATATAATAATAATAATAATAATAATAATAATAATAATAATAATAATAATAATAAAGAATTTCTCTACAATATGGTAGTTTTTCTACAACCCTTCCTAAATTTTGCTCTTCCACACATTCCTATTCTCTGCATCACTCTCTGTTAATCCTCTCGACACCATACTCCTATGCACTCCTTCAATCCACTTAAAAATTTTATATCATCTTAGGTATCCTGTCGTCTGGCATCCTCTTTACTTGGCCAAATAATTTCAGTCTTCTTTCTTAAATAAATTGTAGAACATCTTTTTGAACAGCCATAATTTCTCTAATTTTAGTATTCCTAATTTCCTCTTCTTGAATTTCTAGAAGCCCTGCTCCAGAAGTCCGTCTCTGCCACCAATAGTTGATGTGCTTTATGTAATAATAATAACAATTTTATTTTGAACTGGCTAATACCCGGCGTGCGATGCAACACCTAAACAAATGATGTGTTTTTGCATTAGTTGAATAAGTAAAAGGGAAAATAAATATAAATTTATATCATTATTATTATTATTTTGATACCCTGTGCTGATTACCAGGCGTTGTCCGGGAATCTACTTATCCCGATTTTCTTGGCATCAATGAACACAAAAATGGTTATTGTGAGTTATTCTTAAAATATATAGCCTACATATGCTATCGCGGACTTTTCTGTAGAGTATTTGGAGATATTCAAATCTGTGTACAATAATTATGTGTATTTGTTATGGTTTAGGCAGCGTAAGCCATTTAAGGGTAAAAAATGGACTCTCTCACGTTTTTCACTACAAATGGTGTTTTAAGGGTGTAGGAGTTGAGTATCTCAACTCTCTTATAGCCTATGTTCATCCCGGGAATCTCCTGAACATTTTGCAAAAAAGCTCCATCATAATCGGATCAACGGTATGGCCGTGCATAAAGTACAAACAAACAAATAGACATTTTTATATATTAGATTTCTACAATACTGTAGTTTTCCTCAACCAAACAGTAATAAAATAAATATGAAATGTTCGATGAAGAAGAAGAGGTAAAAAATTATGTAAATTGATGGTGTTTTGAGCAGCATGAAGCAAAAGGATTGGGCAATGGAGATTAGAATGTCAGAGATGTGGAGGAGTATGACAGTAGATTAACTATGTGGAGGAAGATGTTATGAAATTACGCCTGTCCCTAAGATACAGCCAAGAGAGCTTATCATTGAAGTGTATGGAAACATTATAAAGGCGTGTGTCGAAAATAAAAATAACACAGGCATTATGATTACTAGGGTCGAAAGTTGAAGTAAAATACTTTTTTTTGTTATGTCTAAAAACGAGGCCCGAATATATATATATATATATATATATATATATATATATATGTGTGTGTGTGTGTATATATATATATATATATATATATATATCTTGGTCATTGTTGACCAGAAAATGGTGGTTTTTATTCGTCCTTTTTTGTCCTTTTTTTCGACTTTTTTTGGCTTAGTGGTACTTTTTTTAGTTCTTTACGTCTTTTTTTTTAATTTACCTTCTCTGACTACATTTGTACCATTTGTATAATTCAAGAATTCGCAGTGTTAATTCCAACTATCTAGTTTTACTTTCCAAAGACTTTTCACGTTGCAAACACTTTTGTTACGCGAGAAAACTGTTGAATCCTCACAAAATATCCCGTTATTTTTAACCAACCTACTGATATTAATTACGGGTTCTCCGTCAGGTTGGTCTGTATCGAAGTTTGAACTCGGGATCCCTCGAATGCGAGTCTCAAACTCTATCGCTTACCACTTTGAGCCACGAATTACTTTTTTTTCTTGCTTATTGGATTATATATATATATTACCGTTACTTTTTTAGTCAAACAATTATAAAATTTAACAGAGTAACAGGAATTATAAATAATATTTTCAAGCCAAACACAATACAGCAACACACACGAACTAGAATTTATAAAACACTGGCCAGACCCATATTATGTTACGGCAGTGAGGCCTGGACAATTCGCAGTGTAGACGAACAAAGACTAACTGCGGCAGAAATGAAATTTATGAGACATAGGCCTACTGCGGGCTACTCAAGAACAGACCATAAAAGGAATTCTGAGATTCTCAAAGAATTACAAACAGAATCAGTCATGGAATATGTACAAAAATACAGAAACAGCTGGAAATCTCACGTACGAAGAATGAGCAGAACAAGAATACCACGTCAGATCTTATATTACCAGCCACCAGGCAAGAGATCTCTGGGCAGACCCTTCAAACGTTGGATTGAGACCGTAACAGACCACTAGGTCTATCACATGAAATGAAGAAGAAGAAGAAGAAGAAGAAGAAGGCTTCAAGAGCTGATGAACAGTTAGAGTGGTGGTCCCAAAATCACGGCTTAGCAGCAGCACTATATAGAATACCTCCTGACGGTATTGAACGATTATCACCACTCCACTACCAATAAGAAAATGAAAACAGGATGTTTTATTAGAAACCTCAGCAAGGTTAAAAATTTAAGACAACTACCTGGGTAGAATTATTTTATTTTTCATAATTAAAAAAAAATCTTGATCGTCGTTTAACATGGAAGAAACACATTCAACAAAAACGTACAGAATTAAAACTGAAAACATCAAAACTTAATTGGCTCATAGGTCACAAATCAAAACTGAGTCTAGAAATAAAGTTCTAATATACAAAACTATACTCAAGCCTATTTGGACTTACGGTATTCAATTATGGGGAACTGCCAGCAATTCCAATATTGAAATTTTACAGAGATTTCAGTCTAAGACCCTTCGTTTTATTGTTGCTGCTCCATGGTATGTAAACAACGCCACCATTCATCATGATTTAAAATAGCTACTGTAAAAGAGAAATAGAAAAGTACAGCACTCGATATCTAAGGCGACTAGAAGTTCATCCTAATCATCTTGCAATCAATCTTCTAGACAACAGTGAAGAAATAAGAAGAGTAAAAAGAAATAAGACATTAGAACTTCCTTTCATTTTCACATAAAATGTTGTATAATGGAGTGCTGTCAATGGGCAGTATTCTCCTAACAAGTTATGTCTTTTAACAAATTTGCTTATTGTCTTCTCAAAATAGATTGTAAATTAGCAATAAAGTTATTTAAAAAAATTAAAAATGTGTCCACCGTTATGGTCTCGGGGTAGCGGTCGCTCCCTCGTAAACAGTGGGCACAAGTTCAATCGGGACAAGTTTCCTAGGTGATGTTTTCTTTCTGTGTTTTTCCTCACCTATAAGACAAAAGTCAGGAAACTTTAAGGCCCAAACGGATTCCGAACATCATTTGACCATCATAATAATTATCATATTCGCCATGTTTAGTATGAATGTGTATGTGAATGGTGTTTCTTTTTAACAATCTGCTGTCTCGGAGGAGGCCCTGAAATTGAGGTGATCACTCATTCGGGGAGGACCCTACATATCCTTGTGTGCTCAAAAAAATATATGTATTGTGTAGGCCATGCTCTAACGACCTTCTCTCACCCCCTAAGAAACCTAAGCTGATACTTCCATCTACCACGGGCCAGTGGTTCCACTTTCCAATGTTGCCACGTGCACATTATTCTTTAAAAAATAGGACTTTAAAATTACATAATTCTATGCTGTATTAACAAGCACGTACCCAACTTTTATAAGATTCGTGTTATATTCCGTTGAGCTATTATTCAAAATTAAAGTATAAAATTATGGAATATTTACCTAAAAGGTCCGTCTCCTCAACTTGATTAGTTATTTAACTGTAGCGTTTTCGGAACTAGTCCCATCATCAGCAGGATTCAAAAGTGGCGTTTAAGGATTGTAACAAATTTTATATAGGAAGAACAAACAGAAGTTTTAACATAAGATTTAAAGAACATTTTGTGATTTTATAATAATAATAATAATAATAATAATAATAATAATAATAATAATACTTTATTAATTCTGGCAGAGTTAAGGCCATAAGGCCCTCTCTTCCACTCAACCAGCACAAATACAAATAAATATTCGACAAATATAGATATACACTATACTAATTATAAACAGTTAAAGATACAATAAATGTAGCAATGTAAATGTCATGTACAAACAACATTTTATAGGGTAATAACAATAATGATACGATAATAATAAAAATAATAATAATAATAATAATAATAATAATATGATATTAATGCAGAAGGAAAATCAAGCTATGCAAAACACGTTATCCATGAAGGACATCGCATGTTAGATATTGAAAACACCCTAACAGTAATGCACAGAGAAAATAATCCAGCGAAGGTAAACGTACTCGAGGAGATGGACATTTTGAAATCAGTTAACAACAACGACCATCTGATAAACGAAAACGAACCCAGTACCAGATCTTCAGTGAAACACCAGTTTTAAATCTTGCTGATGATGGGACTAGTCCAGAAAGCGCTACAGTTAAATAACTAATAAAGTTGAGGAGATGGACCTGTTAGGTAAATATTCCATGATTTTATATGATGCACATATCTGTAAAAATATTGGTTAGTTGATTTGACAACTTCGGAATATCTCCGTTTCTTTCTGTCTAATGAGGTCGGCTCTCAGGAGGGTGGTTAAAACCGAAGAATTTTTGGCGTTCCAGGATATGAGGCTGTTATTACATGGCACGAACAATATGTGATCCATAGTTAAATCCCCCTCCCGACACGTCGTGCAACTCTTAGGGTCGAATCTTTGAACGCATTAGACCGTAAAAGGCGTTCTCGGCTGAGAAAGTTTTATCCTAATACGATTTTGCTTACTCAGAAATCTATTCATGCGATAATAATTCGTAAGCTACCAGACGAGGTAACTTAAGATCATAGCTTAAGATAGAAACTTATCGTGAGAATCTTGAAGGGAACCAATGGGAACCGTTGGTAACCGATGTAGTTTGAAACCTTGCCGCTTTATCCAAGATGTCAAACCTTGAAGACTTCGATCATGTTTTCGGTATACGCGGAGAAGAGGAATTTGATAGAGTCTACCAAAGAATTCAACTGGAAGAACAGGAGAATCGGCGTAATATTGCGCGACGCAGACGTCGTTGTATACGGTTTTATTTGCGGGGCGCAAGCGTAAATGCGTTCCTCTATAGCAGACGAAAATAACGGAAGTGGTTTTATCGCTGAGAATTCTGGGCAATTTCTTGCCAATATTACTAAAACGACGACTTTCATGCATGACCAGTTAGTGGGTAGCTAATTCGATCTTTGCACTTGCTCACGGTGAGTCAGCTCACCAGTGATTGGAAGTAATTTGAGTAGAGACAAATGTATTTGCATGCAACCCTAAGGGTCAGTTTCGCCAATAGAGGTAAGTGTATTACGCAACTTTTCCCGTGTATAATGCATAGCTTAAACAGGCGTAATACAGTTACCTCTGTTGGTGAAACCTACCCTAAGAGTCGGGTGGTGTATTACTCTTGAAAGTATATTGCCTACTCGTTGTGGTCTCGAGGAAGCGTGCTGCCTTGTCATGCAGCGGGCCCGGTTTCGATTCCCGGTCGGGACAGGCTCCTGGGTGAGGTTTTTTTTTTCGGGGATTTTCTTCACCTGTAAGACAAATGTCAGGAAGCTTAGGGCCCAACGGTCCCCGAAAATCATCCGGCCTTCATCATCATCATCATCCTTATCATCACCATCCTTCACCGGTGTGGAAAGCAACGGGAAACTACCACACACCTATAATCCTTTAGTAAAGCTGCAAAACACAGCATGAAATGCTGTGATTGCAGTGATGTGTGGATATAGTGAGAGGTAAAATTGCGTTAATGAAATGGAATTATACTATTTCAAAGAAGTAATTTAGTATCTTTTGTTTCAGGTATGTTCCATGTTCATTATTGATTAATTTCGGAGCAGTTGGTAACGGAAAAAGTAAGTATATATTTTATTGAATATTTTTAACCATCTTGCATAATCACGATTGTATATAATTTCATGGATTTTTTAAATATCGAAGGATCTATAGCTTTACTTCACAGAATAAATTGTAGGTCTGCTTTGCGAGTTTTTATTTGATACTGTTATTTATAGCTAATCCATAAATTCTATTTTACATTATAGATGGCATGTCTTGATTATTTAAAACGAAAGTTGTAAACCATGATGCTGGATTTTATAAACTTACAAGCAAAAGCAAAACAAATTTTGTTCGTTGATTTACATAATAAAAATCGCTTGAGAGGAACACGTAAAAATTCGCATAATGTTGTATTTATTGAACTACAGTTTGGTTATTGTCTGCTGGCAGATATATATACCGAGGGACGCAGGTTGGAACCCGGCAGGGGTCGATCGATTTATTAGGATGGAAAAATCCGAGGTACAAGTTCTCCGGGAGGGGCTTCAAGTCGTGGATCCCGAGTCTGAAGACTTTCAGGCTCGTAAAATAACCACAAGCCTGAATAAAAAAAGGCATCTGTGCCAAATTTAACCGACCTTCATCCATCCAAGTAATACCTTTGTTACGAACTGCTGGTTTCTTAGGTTTAAAGGACCTCCGGGGGAATTGGAAATTTTGGTAGCATGAGGTTCTAGCCGAGCGTTAGTATGGATGTATTAGTTATACAGGCATACGTGTTTTGAACATAAATAAATGGATTCTTAATTTTAACTATTTTATTTCTAGAGTATAATGTTTACAATCCCTAAGTATTCTAGCCCTAAATAACTAATCTAAGCTTATATTAAGAAAACCTACATTCGAACTTTCTGGGGTTTGAGAGAGAGAGAGAGAGAGAGAGAGAGAGAGAGAGAGAGAGAGAGAGAGAGAGAGAGAGAGAGAGAGAGAGAGAGCGGTTTATAAATCTAATCTACATTTTGAAAATTATCTACTAACTCTTTAACTTAGACACATAGTATGAACTATTTAAAATTCTTGAATTATTTTTCTAATTGTCCTAGCAAATTTGTTAAGAAAAATGGTTCGGTAGACTTACCCATAGCTACTGCATCCACTGACTGACCAGAGTCCCTTACTTTGCCAGGGTTAAATACTAAACTTGACCTACATCTCCACTGACTTAACTGTACTAACATACCATAGTCTAAATGCACAGACTTTACAGTTAGCCTTGAAAACTTTGTTCTGATATATAATATGTCTAAAGCTTTATTTTAACAACGTTTTATTTGAATAATTAAAATAATCTATGAAATAATTAAATATCTATGTAAAATACTCTATGTATTCATAACAACCTTACTTGCCTACTATACGTACTTTCATTGAGGTGATGTGCTAACCACGTGCCACTCGTCTTCTGTAGGTAAATGAACGTACATAAATTAGCTTGGTTAAGAAACTCCCGCTAGGGAGCAACTGTACCTCCACGTGGGATCTAGGCCTTTATGACACACACACACACACACACACACACATACACATATGCAAATATTCTGTGTGTTAAGAGCACAACATTTCAGCATAAGGATATTCATAAATACACCTGGACGTCCCCAGATGGAGAAACTCGGAACCAGATAGATCATGTATTAGTGGATAAACGCTGGCACAGTAGCATCAGTTAGAGGGACAGACTGCAATTCGGATCATCATCTGGTCAGAGTGAAAATCAGACAACGCTATCGCTTATGAGAGGAACGAACGCTAAAGATGATTCTGTAAAATATTAATTAAAAAACTTGAAAAATGATGAAATGCGGCAAGAATACCAAATCAAAATTGCTAATAGATTTGAAGTACTGGAATCTTCAGATGGAAATGTGGCAAACGAAGAAGAAACTGATATAAATAAAGAATGGGAGGCAATAAGAGATACTATTAAATTGTCAGCATCAGAAAGCATAGGTTGTTTAAAAAAGAGGTATGGGGAATGAAAGACGTGCATGGAAGCTTCTTGTAGGAAAGCCAGAGGGAAAACGCCCAGTTGGTAGACCAAGAATGAGGTGGGAGAACAACATTAACTATGATTTAAGGGAAGTAGATTATACAGGGAATGATTGGAAAGCATTAGCTCAGGATAGGGATGTATGGAGAGCTTATGTCCGCGCGGCCATGAACCTTCGGGTTCGATAGTGCCAGTGAGTGAGTAAGTAAGTAAGTAAGTAAATTAACAACATAGCCAAGTGAAGACAAAAAAATCTACGACAATGAAAAAAAATACTAACATAAACATAGGCATGTATATTATGCATTACATATACTCTTGTCCCAATTTCTTTAAAAAAAACATTAAAATGAAAATATATAAAAATGTTATTATCTCAGTTATATGGATGCGAAACATGGACTCTTACTTTAAGGGAGGAAAAAAATATTATGAGTATTTTAGAATAAAGTTTTTAGGGACATTTTTGGACCAAAACGAGAACAGACAGGCGAATGGAGAAGACTACCTCCACGTGGGATGTAGGCCTTTGGGGGACACACACACACACACACACACACACACACACACATACGCAAATAGTCTGTGTTAAATTAACAACATAGCCAAGTGAAGACAAAAAAATCTACGACAATGAAAAAAGAAATACTAACAAACATAGGCATGTATATTATGCATTACATATTCTCTTGTCCCAATTTCTTTAAAAAAAAACATTAAAGTGAAAATATATAAAAATGTTATTCTCTCAGCCATATGGATGCGAAACATGGACTCATACTTTAAGGGAGGAAAAAAAAGATTATGAGTATTTTAGAATAAAGTTTTTAGGGAAATGTTTGGACCAAAAAGAGAACAGACAGGCGAATGGAGAAGACTACCTCCACGTGGGATGTAGGCCTATGTGACACACACACACACACACAAATATTCTGTGTTAACAACATAACCAAGTGAAGACAAAAAAAAATCTACGACAATGAAAAAAAAAATACTAATATAAACATAGGCATGTATATTATGCATTACATATACTCTTGTCCCAATTTCTTTAAAGAAAACACAGTGAAAATATATAAAAATGTTATTCTCTCAGTTATATGGATGCGAAACATGGACTCTTACTTTAAGGGACGAAAATAAGATCGAGTATTTTAGAATAAAGTTTTTAGGGAAATTTTTGGACCAAAAAGAGAACAGATAGGCGAATGGAGAAGACTACATAAGTGAGCTACATGATCTTTATTGGAAACCAGATATAATAAAAAACATCAAGTCTCGCAGACTGCGATAGCCAGGACATGTGTCACGAATGGGAAGGAAAGAAGGGCATTGAAACTCGTAAGAAAACCAGAGAGAAAGAGCCCAACAGGTAGACCAAGAATTAAGAGGGAGAATGACATGAACCATGATTTGAGGAAAGTAGATTATGTAGGGAATGTTAGGAAAATATTGGCTCAGCATAGGGATCTATGGAGAGCTTATATCCGCGCGGCCATGAACCTACGAGTTCGATAGTGAGTGAGTTAGTTAGTTTAACATTTTGTATTTTATTGATACGCAGTTTTTTTATTTTTTATTTTAAGCTCTTCTGGAAGCACAAATAAAGCACATCGAGTGTTTAGCTTATCTGCATTTCCCAAGCGGCCCTTCCCGTTACTATGGCAACAAACAATAAAATAGCTTCACTTGACCATTAGAAGTGCATTATTGGGTATTTGTACTCGTATGGGTCGCCATGTATGAGGAAAGTAGGCGGAGTTTTATTGCTCATTTTTCAACTCCCCTCTAGACTAAATGCAAACACCTTAATACTCCATAATGTACAGCGTATGCAAGAATTTATACACATTTTAAAATACACTAATTGAAACCATAATTCATCCTGGAAAAGTTTTCAATTAAATAAACTATTTCCGTAAAATGTTGGATTTATTACACAATAATTGACAAATATTTGCAAATATTTCTACTATTTGAGAAGAATTTGGTCCACCGTATCTCGAGGTAACTTTGCTACCTTGTAGTCGCGGACCTGGGTTCGATCCCCGGTCGGGACATGTTTCCTGGCGATTCTTTCCCCCGAGGTTTTTCCTCATCTGTAAGACAAACGTCAAGAAACATTAAGGCCCATTTAGTGTGGCGCAGTTAAGGCCATGTGGTACTCTCTTCCACTCAGCAGGACAAACATATGTTACGTTAGATTACAACAATCACATTTCATTCTAATACTAAAATTTAAATGATCCTTCCGGGAAATTCTCGTATAAGACTTGAAAGCATAATAATAGTCCCTTCGATTGGTTGCTGGCCAAAGGAAGGCAATATCTTGGATATTATCTCTCTATCTGGGATGAAAAGGATATCCCTGAAAAGTTACTAGTTATAATAAAAGTTTAGGAATCATTAATCAAGTTATAAAACCATCCCTTGTACAAAAAAAACACCAGATTACGTTTATATAACACTTTGGCTAGACCAGTGTTGACCTATGGTAGTGAAGCAAGGACACTAAAAAAACAACATGAAAGCAGAATAACGGCTTGTGAAATGAGATTCATGCGCAGAACAGCGGGTTACACCAGATGGGATCGGAAAAGGAACACCGATATCTTAAAAGAATTGAATACTACGCCAATTTTGGAATATATTAAACAGTACCAACTAAATTGGAAACACCATCGTGAAAGAATGAGTTCAAATCGGATCCCCAAAAGCTGTTTATAATTATATACCAAGAGGACGATGATCTCTGAGCCGTCCTATGAAACGCTGGAGGGAAAATGTTCTATAGGATCGTAACAGGCCTTGGCCTAATACTTGGAAGGAAGAAGAAGAAGAAGAAATTTAAATGAAATTTGACCAATAATATAATATGTGTAAGAGTAAGAGAATAACAATAATGATGATAATACATTTAAAAATAAACCAATAATATAATGTACACAAGCAAAATAAATTAATTTGTTCAGTAGATAATCCCTATCTAATGTACATAAAAAATATATAGAAAAATAATGAGATATAACAAAAAAAAATTAAATAAATATTGTTGTATTGTTGCTTAGATCAGTTGGAACACAATTCATAATTTGTTAACATGTCTGAAGAAGGTACAGTGTACCGAAACAGCTGTCACTGAATTATATAATAAATATGAAAATCAAATAAAACTACGTTTTATTTTTATTTAATTAATATATAACAAATTAATTTGTCGGTTATGCAATATTAAAAATTTATTTTTATATTTGTCAATCTTAATACTTCTTCTTAAGCATTTCCCTTCCCTGTGCCAGGATTAGAGAACTACCTAATGAGAACTTATTTTCTAAGTTAATTTAGTTACTCTGATTTACCCATAGATGTCAGGGAGTGATAAGGGGTCGGCCTAGCTCCTCGATGAGGCATCTAGTGAGTAAATAAGTTTTACTGGATGGGAAACGATCGGTAAATTTTGCACAGAGACGTTTTTATTCAGGCTTGTGGTTTTTTACGAGCCTAAAAATCTTCAGACTCGAGACTTACGTCTTAGTCACTCCCGAGGTCTTGTTCCTTGGGTTTTTCCATCCCAAAAAATCCATCAATTACCGCAGGGTTTGAACCAGAGTTCTTCGGAACTAGAGGCAAGGAACATAACCACTAGCCCACCGCGCCGACCTTGCATATCAATAATATTTTTATAAAATCAATTATTATTATTTGCTAAAAGAATATTATTATCAGAGAGGTGTATAAGGTAGTTATTATATTATTAAGTAACCTATATTTGTGGAAACTGGTGTGCAATTAAATTGAAGAAACACGACCCGTTTCCACGCAACCGTTGAGCATGACAGTATCAAAGAGATTCTATCAAAAATCTTGATTACTGCACACGCATAAAGACTTTAAATGACTGTCCCAACAAAAAGATTACGCTTCGTAGTTATGAGATTGTCGAACCCGAACCCGGGCCCGCTGCGTACAGACAGGACGCTTCCTCGAGACCACAACCATCTTTATCTGAATTTTAAATTATATACTTCAAAAGTAAATATTTTCTCGTATAAGACTTGAAAGCATAATAATAGGCTCCAGAATAAAATTTTAAAGAGATCTAATCAATTTAAATATTTTGGATATTATCTCTCTATCTGGGATGAAAAGGATATCTCTGAAAAAATTACTAGTTATAATAAAAGTTTGGGAATTATTAATCAAGTTATGAAAAAAACGCCATATTAAGTTTATTCAACACTTTGGCTAGACCAGTGTTGACCTATGGTAGTGAAGCATGGACTCTAAAAAGACAAACATGAAAGCAGAATAACGGCTTGTGAAATGAGATTCATGCACAGAACAGCGGGTTACGCCAGATGGGATCGGAAAAGGAACACCAATATCTTAAAAGAATTGAGACTACGCCAATTTTGGAATATATTAAACAGTACCAACTAAATTAAAAACACTATTTTGAAAGAATGAGTTCAAATCGGATCCCCAAAGCTGTTTATAATTATATACCAAGAGGACGAAGATCTCTGGGCCGTCTTATGAAACGCTGGAGGGAAAATTTTCTATAGAATCGTAACAGACCTTGGCCTAATACTTGGAAGGAAGAAGAAGGAGAAGAAGATTTAAATATTTTTCTACACACTGAAGAAGGAATACGATAATCTTGAATGTTCAATATATCCTTAAACGTGAAACAAACAGTTATAGTAGAATAACTGCAATAATTGTTTTAGTCCTTCAGACAGACACATCTCTCTCTAACAAACAAGGTAATCAGATGGCATATCTAGCCTGATATTAATCAGCCGGGGAGGTCATGTGTGTCTGCCTGATAAATTATGACTTGACCCTTGACAAAGGCTGGCACCTGGAAACCATCCCCGTACATCATTCCTGTGGTGTGGGTGTATAGCTTCAGGGACATTGCGCACAGTAGTACCACTTTAGTGCATGGTAGTTTATTGCAGACATTTCAGAAACTATGCTTCCTTTTTCGTAAAATGTTCACTTACTTAAATTACATTTTTACATTTATACCCATAATCTTGTTATGGCAGTGAAGCTTGGACCATCAGAACTCAGGATGATCGTCATATTACAGCCACGGAGAAGAAATTTCTGCGACGAACTGCAGATTATAGCCTTCTAGACCACCAAAGAAATTCAACAATAGCCAGAGAGTTAAACATCGTACCTATATCTGAATACCTCCAATAATATAGAAACAATTGGCTAGCCCATATTCAGCGCATGGATCGTCACAGAATACCAAAACAAATTCTTCACTACATTCCTCGAGGCAGAAGATCTGTGGGTCGACCTTTTCGGAGATGGCGGAAGACCGTAACGGGCCACTGGGCCTAATACTTGAAAGGACGATGATGATGATGACATTAATAAATCATATCAACTAAATAATTCACTGGCACTATCAAATCCATAGGTTCATGGCCGCGCGGACATAAGCTCTCTATACAGTCTATCATGAACTAGTGTTTTCCAATAATTCCCTCAAATCATGTTTAATATCACTTTCGTCTCATCTCATTCTTGATCTAGTTACTGGGCGTTCTCATTCTGGTTTCCTACAAAAAGCTTCCAAGCATATATTTTTTCCCCATGCGTGTTACATGTCCTCCGCATCGAAATGTGCGAGATTTAACTGTTCTTATTACATCTGGTTTCCCATAAACATCATGTAGCTCACTCGTTTCCAATACCTTAAGAGTGCGTACATTTAATATTGGGTCTCTTGATTTGTTTATATAGTCCCGCGCCGTAGCCGAGTGTTCAGGCAGGAAGCCTTGGCTCAGAGCTACGGGACTTGCGCTGGTTCGAGTCACCACGGGGGGAAGAAATTTTCTTATGGTATTTCGGCCAGTATGGGTCAGGTGCCCACTCAGCATCGTGAGGCATTTGGGTAGCTACAATAAGTAGCGACTCCAGGTTGAGAAAATCAGCTATAACGACTGGGGGACTCGACATGCTGACAACATGTCATCCCTACGCTGGCTGATGACCATCTACCTCTGTGATTGACACATGTGGATGTGAGGCCAGCAGCCGGCAGGTAGGCCAAGGGCCTTCTAGGCCTGTCGCGCCAGGAGTTTTTTTTTATTTGTTAACATGCTCAAGGGATTCAATTAAATTGTAAATGCAGTCGTGTTTATTCTTTGTTTTGTTTCATATTAAAGTACCACTGTGATATATTTGTATTCCCAAATAATACCTCTAAAACGAATAACTATAAACATATAGGTCGAATACAATGTAATAGCCCTAAGTGTTGTGAACGGAGGGGGGGATATAGGGCAAAAGACCTACAAGTTCCTTGGCCTACTAGCCAGCTGCTGATCTCATATCTGTCTGTGTTAATCGCTGAGATAGGCAGTACAAAGGTGACATTTGATCAGCATATTTTTTGGATCCGCCAGCCGTTATAACTGGTGTTCTCAACTTGGAGCCGCTATTTATTGTAGCTACCCAAATTTCTCACGATGCTTAGTTGGGCACCGGTCCCGTACTGACCGAAGTTCCATGGAAAAAAAATTCTTCGCCCATGAGGACTCGAACCAGTACAAGTCCCGTAGCTTTGTGCCAACGCTTAAACCACTCCGCTATGGCGTGAGACAATGTGTTATATATATATATATATATACCATCACGTAAAAGATAAATCCCAAGACAAATAGCAAATATACTATGTTTAGTTACATTACTATAAGAAAAAATGGCGATTCTATGCCACCTACATAAATTCAAATAAAAAAGGGGGAGGAACACAATTTATTGTTATATGCGAATAATTACCCGAGATAATTTTTTTTTTCAAAAAAATAAAATAAAAGAAATGTCTTAAACTTAAGTGAGAAGTTGAGTTCGATGTAACCAAACTTCTACATATATGCAATTAAAATATGTATTAGTCATCGCTCAGACAGTGTAGCCAAGTTATCATAAAGTACGCAATACAAACAAGTGAAACGCTAAACTAAATTGATGTACTAACTCGCCCATTTTCTAACACTAACTTGACCATCTAACTCTAACGTATCCATATTCTCACCATATCTTACACACTAATGCAGGTGAAGTCCTGGGATAAAATCCCTTATATATGAGTAAACATGTTGGCAATTAGCTCTAGCGGGTATCAAATTGGCCAACATGACATTAGCAGTCACTTATTCTCCGATCGAATATTCACAAGTGGCACTGTGACATAGAAGAGTCGAAAGAATTGAGAGAGAGAGAGAGAGAGAGAGAGAGAGAGAGAGAGAGAGAGAGAGAGAGAGAGAGAGAGAGAGAAAGAGAGAATAGAATAGAATATAAAGTATTCCACGAAAGGATAATCTATTAATTACCTGAACGAAAATAAAGATTCCTACTATGGATAATTAAAAGTGAACCCCAGAATTAGCTCACGAAAACAATGTCTGTTTTGTGGGAGGGGTTCGGCTAGAAATGCGGTAGATTGCAGATACAGTAAGAAATGTTATTAACCCTTAAATTGGCAAACAAGCGGAAAAGCCCTGCGACCCGTCATTAGAATGGCAGGTGGTGAGCAATTTCTTCGGCCCACTGAGTGTGGTGCCCCGGGTTCCAAGACAGAGTCCATTTGCCCCGGTAAGATGATGATAAAAGTATGTGTATATGAATGACTGGCTGTTGACCAGCAGCAGCGATGTACCCGGCTACGCTCCTGTTGATTTTTTTGTTTATTCTTTTCTAATTGTAATTAATGCTTAAATGTTTTCTCTATTTTATTTATATATATTTTAACGTTGGTGAGCGGCAAAATTTCGCGAGTCCAGCTTAACGCTGATTGGTCCGAAAGCGCGACCGGTTTTTTTTAATGTTCTAATTGTTCAAAATGTTGTTTTATTTGATTGTTGTGTTATGTGCTAGAAATGTAATCTGAAAGTTTGTTTTATATTATAATAGTTATTTTTAGATGTTGTATTCCGCTGGCCAATCAGAGAGTCTAATTGGTCCCGCGAGGTGAGCTGTGTTTTCGCGATTTTATTTTTTTTATATTAATATAATTTAAATCTGTTAATATGGGATTTTTATTTTTGTTGTGATTGGTTTTGTTAGATATTATACTTTAAACGTGATATTTGCGATAAATTCTAAAAAATGTTAATGTTTTAAAAATTTTTGTTGGCTGGCCAATCACAGCTCAGCACGTGGTGTTCCCTGCTGGTCTCCGGAGTCTCAGGGTCCCCCCCCCTTCTGTATAGAATCACGTGCTCGTCTACATGACGAGTACACTGACACTAAACAAATTATAAATTGGCAAAACACAAATTTCTTGTGTTAGTTATTTGAATGTGGCGGACCGCAGCGAAAACGGAATCTTGTGTAACTGTTATTATTTGGTATATTATATAATTAGACACACATTTAAGTGGGTTATTTTTGTTCTTTTTCTTCTGATTTATTGAAAATATTATATTAATTAAACCAACTGATGTATCCAAAAGGATACATTACGCATATAAGGGTTAAGAAAGCGAGGTACAATTGGAGAAAATAACCATACGTAAACGAAGTGAAAAGAATGAAGATACTGTACTTCAGTTCTCCATTCTCCTATCTGTTGATCTCTCTTTGGACCATAGACCGGTGAATGGAGAAAACTACATAAGTGAGCTACATGACTTTTGAGGGAAATCAGAGATAACAAGAACAATTACAGAAATAGAAATTACAAACAGAATCAATCATGGAATATGTGCAAAATACAGAAATAACTGGAAATCTCATGTAAGAAGAAAGAGCAGAACAGAAATACCACGTCATATATTAACAGCCACCAGGCAAGAGATCATTGGACAGGCCCTTCAAACGTTGGATTGAGACCGTAACAGACCGCTAGGCCTTTCACATGAAAGGAAGAAGAAGAATAAGAATACAGAAATAGAAAAAGATAATCATTTCACATATCTGTACTAACTTACAAGATATTACACATAAAATAAGATGTATATGTGATAACCATAATACATGTGTTATGATATATTCTATAAATCCCGTTGCTATTGTAATCGCATTTCACATCTATACTCCTTACAAGGAGACGAGCTACTTAAACGCATGCAAAAAACCAAACTGTACAATCTTTCTCGTCTCTGCGAATAGTTTAACTTGTGTTCTCCACATCTGGCCCCGATAAACAAGAAATAGGTCACATCAAAAATTACGACCGTAAATATAGCCTATTTTCGTATGCGCATACAAAAGCTCTCATACATAAAGTATCGCTGTTCTATTATCACAAAGTAAACATAAAAGCAAAGCGTTATTGATACAGAAGAAGCAGATGTTGGCCTAAAGAAATGATTTATTTGCCTAACTGCAATCTACCAGCTTTATGATCAATTCACATTGCAATAAAGAGGTTTTCAGCTGCACCAGTCAGTGTACTTTTATTTCATAATACAGTAAAAAGTCCTTATTCGCGGATGATAGGTTCCCTACATACGTCACGAATATAGAAACCGTGAATGTGGAATGGTAATTTGTATGGGTATATGTTTTAAGGTTCTATAAATAAAATAAAAGTTATCATAAGTAATGCCACGAGTGATTTCCAAATTATCGATAAATTTAAGACTTACGAAGTGAGGAGTGAATTTATCTAGAGAATTTGGAAATCAAGAGTGGCATTTGTTAGGACTATTTAACGAATAAAATTAAGATGCTTACTCACCACAAATCATTATTTAAATACAGTTATTTTAAAATATTTATATATTTAATGTAAACGTTTAATGTTTGAAAACAAATGAGAAACGATTGTGACGCTTCAGTTGCTTCTTTTGTTCATCACCAGATCATGTTATTTATTGCCAAAGGAACGCAATATTGTAAGAATGCACTCTAGTGGAGAAACAATGAAACATATCAAACTGTATAGTAATTCATTTCTGATGTCCTATGATGTAAATATGACGATTATATTTTTCTGGAATGTTATTATCTGGGAAAAGATACATATAAGAAAGTGCAAACAGTGGTTTCTTTTTATGGTGGTATAATCAATTGCTACATATGTTTTTATATTAACTCCCGCATGCGGTATGTGTTGACATTCATGCACTATATATACAATCTAGTAGCCGTATTTCTTGGTGAGTCAATCACTGCAAAATAATGCTATGACCTATTCAGAATGTTAAAAAGGAGGTGCTTTCTTTATTATGATAAACTTTAGTTGGTAAATTCTAGGCGAAACACGACTGTGATTAGTCATTGACTCCCATTTGGGGCATGAGTTAAATAGTCACAATAAAATCAATTTAATGAGAGATTTTGAACAATTTCTATTAATTATTATTGCCAGGTTTCGCAAGGTCTTAAAGAACTTAGTAATTTTTTCCTGTTTTGCCGCTTAAACGACTCGCTAACGCGTAGACGGTCAATCATTTATATTTTTACTTATTTATATTTACTTCTTTTTTCCACTTCGGAATAAACTTTTCTTTCCTTTTACTGCACATTATAAGTTGGGAACAAAGCATAAGAGACACATGCTATTAAATCAAAATTATTCCAACGAATGACAAGATGAAACAATAAAACACCGATCGTGGTATTTATTAAAGGTATTTATTAAAGGACATGACGACACGTGAATTACGGCGGCGGCGGCCTTTAGAAACGAACTTTAGGTTTAATGACAATAAGGTTTGTTTTACTATTTCATTTGTTTGTCCATTTGGTTTGAATCATTCTTTGTAAGATCCGCTTTGGCACGTGCCTGCAGTAAAAGAAAAAGTTGCCGATGCTTTAATAAATGATACCTAATCATTCTAGCATATGGATCCGCAAATAAGGAAAATTAGCCGCGAGTACAGGAACTGTGTCGCCATTTTTTAACCCCCGAATAACGGAACATGAGTAAGGAGCTTTTACTGTATTAACTAACTCACTCATTTCCGTACTTCGTGTACTTAGGGTCGGTTTCACCAACAGAGGTAACTGTATTACGCCAGTTTAAGCTATGTATTATATATGGGGGAAAACTGGCGTAATACAGTTACCTTTTTGGTGAAACTGACCCTTACAGACTGTCGGTAATGGAGTTTTAGAGAACTGTAAGATAAACTCATTCCACTATGGGCCATAGAAACCCTTGGGGTAGTAGGAACTCTCACTTTTTATTATTATTATTATTATTATTATTATTATTATTATTATTATTATTATTTATTATTATTATTAATTTCCAGCGCTGTGGTCTTGAAATAGCATGCTGCCTTGACACGATTCTCGGTTAGGACAAGTTTCCTGGCTGTGATTTTTTCTGGGTCTTTCTACCTGTAAGGCAAATATCAGGAAACTTTAAGGCCCATACGGTCTCCGAATACCATCTGGACATCATTATCACCATTTTCATATTCTCCTTATTTAGATTAAGTTTAAGATTAAGACCTCACCTGTCGCATCATTACCATCGTCATCACCTTTCATTTCATCGGGGCAACGTAACTCCCCCTTCCAGGCGCTCCTAGAATTTGATTCATATATGTAATTTCCCAGAATGAAAGAGATGCAAGAAACTTTCTTTTTTTTTATTATAACCAACATTATTTATTTATTTATTTATTTATTTATTTATTTATTTATTTATTTATTTAGCCTGGTGGAGTTAAGGCCATGTGGCCTTCTCTTTCACTCACCAGAACAAGCATATGTTACATATGAATACAAAAAAAAAACATTAATAGTCATATAAAACAGGACAAACATATGTTACACATGAATACAAAAAAATTACAATAGTAGTCATATTAGACAGGACAAACATGTTACATATGAATACAAAAAAAGTTACAATAATAGTTATTGAACAATTCATTATCTGTCATATTGAATAATAATGAAATTAATGTCTAATAATAGAATGAAACTAAATACAATTAAAATTAAATTAATGATACAATGAATAAAAAAGGAATCACAGCTCGAATCTACTTTGCATAAAAAGAAGAGAAAAAAAACACTACAATGAATTAATCTACGCTTTTTATACAAGGCATTAGGTAAATATATTAACAAATCCTAAGTTCGTCTTCTAGATGTAGATAACCGGGCAGCCCTCCCAATAAACACATTTATTCGAATCATTATTACAATTATTGACAATTGCAAATTAGATATATTCCAACTTAAAATCTACCCCCCCCCCTTAAAAATAAAACTTCCTCAGATGTGGGTTACAAGTACGCTCAGATGTGGATTACAAGTACGCTCAGATGTGGATTACAAGTACGCTCAGATGTGGATTACAAGTACGCTCAGATGTGGATTACAAGTACGCTCAGATGTGGATTACAAGTACGCTCAGATGTGGATTACAGGTACGCTCAGATGTGGATTACAGGTACGCTCAGATGAGGATTACAGGTACGCTCAGATGTGGATTACAGGTACGCTCAGATGTGGATTGCAGGTACGCTCAGATGTGGATTACAAGTACGCTCAGATGTGGATTACAAGTACGCTCAGATGTGGATTACAAGTACGCTCAGATGTGGATTACAAGTACGCTCAGATGTGGATTACAAGTACGCTCAGATGTGGATTACAAGTACGCTCAGATGTGGATTACAAGTACGCTCAGTTGTGGATTACAAGTACGCTCAGATGTGGATTACAAGTACGCTCAGATGTGGATTACAAGTACGCTCAGATGTGGATTACAAGTACGCTCAGATGTGGATTACAAGTACGCTCAGATGTGGATTACAAGTACGCTCAGATGTGGATTACAAGTACGCTCAGATGTGGATTACAAGTACGCTCAGATGTGGATTACAAGTACGCTCAGATGTGGATTACAAGTACGCTCAGATGTGGATTACAAGTACGCTCAGATGTGGATTACAAGTACGCTCAGATGTGGATTACAAGTACGCTCAGATGTGGATTACAAGTACGCTCAGATGTGGATTACAAGTACGCTCAGATGTGGATTACAAGTACGCTCAGATGTGGATTACAAGTACGCTCAGATGTGGATTACAAGTACGCTCAGATGTGGATTACAAGTACGCTCAGATGTGGATTACAAGTACGCTCAGATGTGGATTACAAGTACGCTCAGATGTGGATTACAAGTACGCTGATGCCAGAGAGATTACCAGAAATGTCCTAATCACAAATCTAGCGACATTGATTAAAAATTATTATTACTTACTTACTTACTCACTGGCACTATCGAACCCGTAGGTTCATGGCCGCGCGGACATAAGCTCTCCATACATCCCTATCCTGAGCTAATGCTTTCCAATCATTCCCTGTATAATCTACTTCCCTCAAATCATAGTTAATGTTATTATCCCACCTCATTCTTGGTCTACCAACTGGGCGTTTTCCCTCTGGCTTTCCTACAAGAAGCTTCCATGCAAGTCTTTCATTCCCCATACGTGCGACATGTCCTGCCCATCGCAATCTACGAGACTTAACTGTTCTTATTATATCTGGCTTCCTATAAAGACCATGTAGTTCATTGTTATGTAGTCTTCTCCATTCACCTGTCTGTTCATCTCTCTTTGGTCCAAAAATTTTCCTAAGTACTTTATTCTCAAATACTTGTAATCTCCTTTCCTCCCTTAAAGTAAGAGTCCATGTTTCGCACCCATATAATATATTATTATTATTATTATTATTATTATTATTATTATTATTATTATTATTATTATTATTATTATTATTATTATTATTGGTATTGTCATTCTAAATTTTTGGACCAAAGAGAGATGAACAGACAGGTGAATGGAGAAGACTACATAACAATGAACTACATGGTCTTTATAGGAAGCCAGATATAATAAGAACAGTTAAGTCTCATAGACTACGTTGGGCAGGACATGTTGCACGTATGGGAAATGAAAGACTTGCATGGAAGCTTCTTGTAGGAAAGCCAGAGGGAAAACGCCCAGTTGGTAGACCAAGAATGAGGTGGGAGAATAACATTAACTATGATTTGAGGGAAGTAGATTATACAGGGAATGATTGGAAAGCATTAGCTCAGGATAGGGATGTATGGAGAGCTTGGTCCGTGCGGCCATGAACCTACGGGTTCGATAGTGCCAGTGAGTGAGTGAGTGTGGTATTGTCATTCTTATTATCATAATAATTAAAATAAGAACAACATTTTTTAAAAAATGTTACTATAGTGAAAATTGTTGAATGTGAATATAGGATACCTTTCTGACATTTTATAATGTAGTATCTCTGGTCAATGGGAATAATTTATCAAGTCAGAAAATGAAAAAAAAAAAATTATATAGGCGTCCTTTAAGCGTCCTGTAATCATCTTCCAACCCTTTTGGGACAATGGAGTATTTGATAGCATAGGATTTTAATACTGTCTTAATTTTTGGCATTTCATAAGAGAATTACAGTACAAGTTTTCGAATTAGAAAAGCGCTTTTCTGAAAAGCAGAGATTTTATACTTATTGCCTCTCGCCACGTCCAGTTAAATTTTCGTCAGACTCGTTTCAGTTGACAGCAAAGAAAATGTTCGATTCTATTTTTGTCTGGATTCACATTATTTATGAACGAGTTGCCTGCCGAACAAGCATTATATTCGCAACGTGGGTTTAAGATTATACTTTACTTTTCCGCTAAGCTTATAAGAACCTACTGAAATGATAAAAACGTATCTTTCTTTCAAGTTACTAAGTAAAATCAACTGTCAAGACAAAATTCGCGTAGGAGTTTAAATATTGATGTAATATGCAAATGCTTCAAATACGTGAATATATAGGGCACGCATACACTTAGCTAGCCAACCAGAAAATCATTTTCACAAAAAGAAAGTTTCTTGTTTGCATAAAGCATATCAGAATTAATTGCCAATTAGTTCATGTAATAATGTTTTCCGGATGATATGGCGAAAGGCTTTCTCGCATTTCGTAATTCAACTTACGATTGAAATGTGCTTCTTTACGTCACTGAAGAGAATCAGACTCTTAGAGCGTTTTGAGACAGTTCTTTTACATTCTTCCCCACCCCAAAAAGTTATAGGCCAAGGATCTCCTAGACTTTACTTGCCCTGGAGTGTACGAATATAAAAGTAGATTCTTAAGTTATCTACATACCAAGGCATTCGATAGTCAGTCGCCGTGGCGAAGTCAGTAGAGTCCCTACCTTCCACTCCGGCGACCCGGGTTTCTATTCCCGGCGGGGTAGGGGATTTTTAATCTCCACCTTGGGTCTGGGTGTGTGTCTTGTCCTTGTGTCTATATGTGAGAATAACAGAAAGTTAACAAAATCGCGAAGGAAAACAGTGTAAACGAAAAGAGGAAAAAAAAAAAAGATAAGTTACGGCAACACTGTTATAACCAGGGAGCGGGGTTTGAGTAAGTAAACAGACGCTTCATATTACCTGCCACACGGAGTATGTACTGCGCAGGACTCGTTCTTCTACAAGAGCGTGTTTCGTAGCAACTGCTTCATTTATTCGTTGCATACAGATTGGTAAATAACTTTGGAAATAATCCTAAAGTAACATAGACTAATACCTCAAAATCATCATCATCACAATTAGCATCGATTGTAGAGTAATTTGGCACAAATGGCGAAACCATCAAATGTAAAGTATGTCACATAGAGCTCAAAGGAAGTTTCAAACATCATGTTAAACAACACTGCAATTCAAGAAAATACAAGAAAATGTTGTATTATCAGAAAAAAACTACAGATCAGAATTTTTCGTTGATTTGTGTCATGCATTAATAAGAACCGATATTCCTTTAAAATAAGTACAGCATCCTTGTTTCGTAGCTTTCGTAAACAAATAGACAAACAGAAAAATGCCTTCAGAAACACAATTACGAAAAACATATCTACCAACAGCCTATGAAAAATGCCGAAATTACATAAGGGATGACATAGCAGATAAAACGATTTTTGTGTTGACAGACGAAACAATAGATGCCGCTCATAGGTCAATCGCTAATGTTATTGTAGGTACCCAAACGCCTGATGGTCCAGGTAAATATTTCCCTTAACATCAGAAGAGATTGAGGAAGTTAACCACTCTACAATTACTCGCTTGTTTAATGATTCATTGTCCCTCCTGTGGCCTGCCGGTATTAAGAAAGAACATATTTTGTTTTTTGTTACGGATGGGGCTGCATATTTGAGAAAAGCGGCTACAACAATACAGCAATCATATCCAAAATTAATACATTTAAAATGTCTAGCCCATGGTCTCCACTGAATTGCGGAAGAAATTATAGCCTGTTTTCCGGATGTTGATACATTTATAAACAACATGAGAAAAAAAAACATTCTCAAGGGACCATCAAGAATTAAAATATTTAAATAAAATGGCTCCTCTGATTCCCCTGCCTCCACAGCCAATTCTAACTCGGTGGGGAACATGGCTACATGCTGCACTATACTGTGCCCTATATCACGACAGAATTGTAAACATTTGTATTGTATTGTAAACCTATGTTTTCCCTTTACAGAGATTTAGGCGCCCTCCCCCTATAGGGAAGAATTTGAACCATACTAATTTAGTTACACTTGTTTTCGTATAGATGTCATTTTGAGTAGTCCGTGGTCAGCGTTACGCCTCATACTGACATCTAGGAAACCAAGGTAGTACTAGGACGGGACAATTCGGTAAATTTTGCTTAGAGGCCTTTTCATTCAGGCTTAAGGATTTTTTACGAGCCTGAAAATCTTAGACTCGGGACCCACGGCTTAAAGTCCCTCCCGGAGGACTTGATCCTTGGATTTTTCCATCCTAAAAAATCCATCGACCCCGGCCGGGTTTGAACCCGCGACCCTTGGGACCAGAGGCAAGGAGCATAACCACTAGTCCACCGCGGCCGACATTGTAAACATAAAAAAAATAATTAATTGTAAACATAATTAATGTATTTGACGATAAAAAAATCTCGCTCTACGTGCAATAAAGGTAACGGTTTCACCAGCTTTGTTTGAAGACCTTTCTTATATTCCAGATAATTTCAGTAAGATTGCAACTACAATACAAAATTTACAATAATCTAAACTAACAATTTCGGATGCTCTCGAGACAATAAAACAAGTTTCAGAAACATTGAGTGAACTACAAGTGGGAACTGTTAAAGAAAGAGTATGAAATAAACTTAAAAGTAATCAATTGAGTTGGTGTTTACTTGATGAAAATCCACATTTATTAATTAAATAAAAATAAAACTTAGTTTTATTTGATTTTCATATTTATTATATACAGTAATTATATAATAAATAATTATAATTCTATAATAAATATGAAAATCAAATAAAACTACGTTTTATTTTTATTTAATTAATTAACTTAAAAGCGTTTTAAAGAAGAATACTGGGTACGCAGAAATGTGCAAAATGAGAGACGTGTTGCTAAGTCAGGAAATCTCAAGCAACCCTCATACTAATGATTTTTTTATTTGCTCCCATTACGTCGTGGGACGTAAAACGTAGTTTTTTCAAAATATAAAAATTGTCTACGTGCTAATCGCATGAGATTTGCTTTCGTGCATTTCGGAAGTACATCATTGTACATTGCAATAATTGTAATAATGATGTATAAGAAAATATTTCTGTACCTGAATATTTCATTTATTTAGGCGTAGCAACGCACCCCGGGTATTAGCTAGCGGTCTGTATTTATTTGCGACTTCTAAACTCCTCAACAGATGTGTATGATAATTTGTACATACATGTTTTGAAGTACTCCGAGTGTTTAGCCGTTTTCTTCCTCTAGCTGTACAGCCCTTTATGGGCCCTTGCTGCTCTTCCACCATCCCTATCCAACGCCCTCCTCCATCCCCGGACACCGAGCTTCCTCTACTACATCTTTTCATCCACCCATCCATCTCAACTTCGGTCTTCTTCCATCTGGTCTCAGGTAGTGTAAGCTTTCTAGTGGTATTCTCCTCCTCCATTCTCATTATATGGCCCACCCATCTCAGTCTGTACCCGCTATCTATTATCCTCTAAAACCAGTTGACGTAGGAGTTCACCTGAAACGATTATTAAAAAGCCGCTATAGCGGTCGCAAATTTCCTTGCTTGACAATGAATCTCAGTACAAGCTATTAAAATAAACCGAGGTACGTATTATCCAAAACTCAGCGAAATCCGACCATTTTAACTGAGGTTTACCTGAGATCTGAAAATTAGATTTGACTATAGCAAACTGCTATTTGATTGGTCTAAACGTATAACTTTGCTGTAACTTTGTGTATACATATTTTGAGGTACGGCGAGTATTTAGCTGCTATTATGCTCTAAAAACATTAGTTGTAGGAGTTAATCTGAAACGAGATTTTAAAAATCATAATTCATTTAATTAGGCGTAGGAACGCACTGCAGCCATTAGCAAGTTGAATATAAAATATTGGATTGGTGATAGGAACCGTTGGAATTAAATCTTTAAGTATTCAACTAAATGAAGTTACAGTGTATAATAAGAAGTGTATTTCTTCTTCTTCTTCTTCTTGTACTTCTTGTAAGCTCATATTTCCCTTAACAGAGATTTAGGCGATCTTCCTCTACAGAGAAGAATTTGAAACATACTAATTTAGTTACACTTGTTTTCGTATAGATGTCATTGGATTGGCCCGTGGTCAGCGTTCTGCCTCATACTGACATCTAGGAAACCAAGGTAGTATTAGGACGGGAAAATTCGGTAAATTTTGCTTAGAGACCTCTTCATTCAGTCTTAAGGATCTTTCACGAGCCTGAAAATCTTCAGACTCGGGACCCATGGCTTAAAGTCCCTACCGGAGGACTTGCTCCTTGGATTTTTCCATCCTAAAAAAATCCATCGACGCCGGCCGGACTTGAACCCGCGACCCTCGGGACCAGAGACAAGGAGCATAACCACTAGTAAGTTGGGACGACAAGTGGCAGGAAACTATTAGCTTACATTAATTATCATAAGTAATGCCACGAGTGATTTCCAAATTATCGATAAATTCACGACTCACGAAGTGAGGAGTGAATTTATCTAGAGAATTTGGAAATCAAGAGTGGCATTTGTTAGGACTATTTAACGAATAAAATTAAGCTGTTTACTCACAAATCATTATTTAACTGTAGTTATTTTAAAATATTTATATATCTAATGTAAACGGCGATGTTTGAAAACAAATGAGAAACGATTGGTACGCTTCATCTGCTTCATTTGTTTATCACTGCAACTAGATCATACTATTTCAGAATATTCAAAAGGAGGAGCTTTCTTTAATATGGTAATTATAACACTGATAAATATTTCGTGAAACACGACTCTGATTGGTTGTAAAACAGAAATCATTGAAACGTGATTGGTCATTGACTCCCATTTGGGGCATGGGTTAAATAGTCACTGTAATACTCACGGGCAATTACTGAGTGAGCTCGAATGATTTTGGCAACGTAGATTTTCCTTACGTATATACAAGGAGTTGCAATGACATTAAGGTAGATGAGTCTGTTTCAGTGCTGTTGATATGGGCCCTCTCTGGAATGCTATCAAGGAAAAAGTGAAGAAACCGTTCTTGTGATATTAATATTTAGGGGTTTGTTATTAGCTCTGAAGGTTTATACTCACCCTCTCACAGAGATTTGTGCCTCATGTGCCTCACGGAGAGAGAGAGAGAGAGAGAGAGAGAGAGAGAGAGAGAGAGAGCGAGAGAGAGAGAGAGGGGGGAGGGGAGAGAGAGAGACAGACAGAGAGAGAGAGATATATCAATAATTTTATTATTTTCTGGAGTTTTAGAGACAAAGATAAATAATTTGTCCACGTCGCAGTAACACAATATTAGAAAGACACGCCTCTTCCTCTTTCTTCCCCTCCTCTTTCTTCCCCTCCTCTCTCTGATAGCGCCAATCGTATTATTACATCTAAAGTTGCGCTTTCACGCGTCCCCAGAGTATTCCCCTACTCTGTCTCCTATCTGTCAGCTGATGTTAAACCCTACTAAACCATGCCCGTTCGCGCATATCCCGGACAAATTAATTGGCTATACCTCTTCTTGAAGTTGTCAGGCTATACCTGAGTTGAAAAGCAGCGAAACCTGGTTAAGAAACATTGAAGTATTGTGTCACACTAATCAGAAATTTGATTGTGTAAATTAACCATTGATAAGGATGCTAAACACTGATGTTCAATGTCATTGTGTCATGGATTTATTTATATAGCGTAATCGTATATGGAGCAGAAACTAGGGCTGATACAACAAAAACTAAACAAATAATAAGCACATGCGAAATGAAAATCTTAAGAACTATTCAGGGGAAAACATTATTTGATAAAATACACAACACAAAAATTAGGGACAAATGCCATCATATTCAAGACATAACCAAATTTATTATAGATAGACGAAAATATTGGAAGGGTCATATAGAAAGAATGGAAAAACCGGCTTGCAAAAAGAGCTAAAGAAGATACACCTATGGACGGGAGAAGAACAAGAGGAAGACCAGCCAAGAGATGGATAGACAGTGAATGCACATCCAGTACGTTTTCCTCCGAGGAGTGATATTGGAAATAAACAGGATGAAAATCCTACAAATTAAGTTTAAGAAGAAGAAGAATTATTTTACTTTATGTGCAAAAAATAATTGACGGTAAGTTTTCGTGATGAAATTAAACGAATGGTATGTCTATTCAGCTGGTAAGAATTTTTCAATAGCTTTATTTCTAAATATAGCACTCACTTGTAATAAACAAGCTTTAACAATTCGTGACACAACAATTTTTCTTAGTTATGTTATGACAAAGGAAGAATAAAAACATGACATGTAACTGTTATACTCGTGACAGTCGTCTGCGCATGCGCACGCAATTTGCAAATAAATAAATATGTCAATACTTCCCTTGCAACAGAAAAATGTTAGATAGTGATCATTGTTCTTTTGTTTTGGATTGTTAGTATCTTCAACGCGTGGTTCAAGACCTTACCAACCTCAGTTGTTTATATTTTAGCTAAACAATGTTCCCAATGTTAAGTTTTTCATATGTTATCGTCATTTATATGCAGTAAACACAATGGGTTTTTAAAAGACATGTAACTAACTACAAAAGGGAAAAATACTTTTATGTCTAGATTCAGAAATAAATAACCTATTGAGCTAAAAAGTCATACGACTCAATTAAGGAGAGAGGATGGTATTTTTTAAAACTTTTTTCTTATTTGGTGTAAATTATTTATTTTTTCTATGTTAAGAGTTCGTAGCTATAGCAACGTAGCCAAAAATAAAAATTTTGAAAAAATTGGGGGCCCAAATTTTCAAAAAATGTACCCAGAGCAGGGGTTTACCAAAACCGATATATCTAAGCCAATTTTGAAGATAACTTCACAGAATTTGTTACATTTTATTAATAAAAGCATGCTCTACAAACTCTCTGTAACATAATTTTGATATTTATCCTTAAAGTTATAAAATGAACAATTAAAATTTAACAACACTTTTTACTTCATTTTCTGAAAACAGACATATTTTATAAATAAAATCATCATCATCACTCCAGGGATTAGGCAATTGCCCGTTCCGTCTTCATAATGCATCAGCCCAACGTCTTCTAGGTCTTCCAACATCACGCCTTCCTCTTGCTTGATAATTTCTTGCTAACAATTGATATCAAATTTCTATTACAGAGAAAATTTGTCTCATTGTCTCAAGAGGGTGTATTTAAAATTGCATGCATGTATCTATAATAGTTCAGAAGATATATAAATTTTTGTCTAGCAATGTAACAAAAAAAATTAAGTTACGGAAAATATTAATCAAAAGGGGGCGTGTGATTTAAAATCCAGAGTGCAGGCACTTTAAAAATGGCTCCTCAACGTCTGATAAGGATACAAATATACATAAAATGTTATGCAATATATTTCACACATCACAGAGTATTTTATAGCAAAAAAAGTTTTTCATTGTTCATTTTTTACCAAAAATCCTCTCCCCTTAAGTGGGAAAAGTTAAGTAGTACCCTGCTGGAGTTTAGAATTCCTAAAAAAAGTTAGACTTATACGAATGTGTCGAAATGACACAAAGAGTAAAGTGCGTGTAGGAAAGAGTTTTGGGACACTTTGGAAATTCACAGTGGGTTAAAGGAAGGAGATGCACTATATCCTCTACTGTTTAATTTTATACTAGAGCATGCCATCAAATCTTTAGATCTACAACTCAATGATATTAATAAGCTGTTAGTTTACACTGTTGACGTAGTATTATTAGGCGATAGTTAGGAGATATTAAGGGCTAACCTGCACATTCTGTTGATTAACACTAAGACATTGGGACTGAGAATAAACATCAATGATAGTAATCATATCTTCACACAGATATACATTATATAATGGAAATAGACATTTAATGATAAATGAGGGGAAATTTAATTGACAAACAAAGACAAAATTGGTACGACATCCACCGCTGTGGTCTCGAGGTAGCGTGCTGCCTTGTCACGCAGCGTTCGGGACAGTTTTTCTGGGTGAAGTTTTTATCGGGATTTTTCCTCAGCTTAAGACAAACGTCAGGAAAATTTTAAGGCCCAAACGGTCCCCGAAATCATAAGATGATGATGATCATCATCATCCTTATCATCGTCATCATCATCCTTAACCGGTGTGGAAAGCAACGGGAAGCTACCACACCTACAATTCAATTCCCTAGTAAAGCTACAAAGCATAGCATGAAAATGCTATGATTGCAGTGAAAGACCTGCCCTCGGGCAGAATTACTATGGATGGATGGATATTCTAAGAATGCCAGATGATAGACCTTCAAAAATGATTTTAAACTACAGACCCACAGGATCTAGAAGTCAAGGAAGGCCATTTGCTAGATGAAAAAACCAAATATCTTGAAGTCGGAACGGGCCGGAGGACCTAAGCCTTGATGTTGATGATGGAAATTTTGAAGAAGTGGCTGAATTCAAGGAACTACGCACCGGTATAATTACAAATACGTCCACCGTATCGTGCTGCCTTGTCACGCAGCTGGACCCGGGTTCGATCCCCGGTTGAGACAAATTTCCTGGGTGATAGCTTTTTTCGGGGCTTTCCCTCACCTGTAAGACATGTGTTAGGAAACTTTAAGGCCCAAACGTTCCCCGAACAATATCTAGCCATCTTTAACATATTCATGCGCTTCTCCTGGCGCATCATTACCATCGTCATCACCTATCATACATCATCGAGGTAGCATAACTCCTCCTTCCACGCGCCCCAACATCAGAAGTGTGTTACAATAAGCCATGCCAAGACAGAATACCAGAATGTCGAAATGACAAGGTGGTGACATTGAATAAGAAAATAAAATAGGAATGAGATGCACAAATACATTTAAAATAGGTTAAATACTGGCATTGCACGCAATTATGCATTGCTTGAACATTTTCATTCCAAACTTTTCTAAATATAAGGTTATACTGAAAATATATCTTCTTCTTCTTCTTCTTCCTTCCAAGTATTAGGCCAAGGCCTGTTACGATCCTATAGAAAATTTTCCCTCCAGCCTTCCGGGAAATTCTCGTATAAAACTTGAAAGCATAATAATAGTCCCTTCGATTGGTTGCTGGCCAAAGGAAGGCAAGACCAGTGATGGGGCTGCCATCTTATAGCCTCTGGTCAGGCTTTTCTGGAGAAGAAAAGAAAATAAAGTAAAGAAGAAATGGAAGAAAGGAAAGACTCCCTAGCCCTCGGATGCCCTAATAGCGTCGGGGGTCGAGGAAAACAAGAGTTAACCAAGAGAGGTTAGATAGTAAAGTTAAGAGTGCAAAACACAAGTAAGTGGAAGAAATGTTTTGCACAGCTTGGGCACCTTGTGGTCGCCATCCACATATCCCCTAGATGAGGACCCCTGAGGGTTCTAAAACTGTTATTCTTCCAGTTATATAGATGCGAAACATGGAGTCTTAATTTAAGCAAGGAGAAAATGGTATTTGAGAGTAAAATTCTTAGAAAGAATTTTGGATCAAAGAGAGACCGTACAGACAGATGAATGATGAAGACTACAGCTTGCATAACCGGTGAAGTGCATTATCTTTTTAAGAAGCCATATGTAATAATAACTGTTAAGTCTCAGACTGAGATGGGCAGGACATGTGGTAGGAATGGGAAAAGAAATATGGAAATGGAAACGGCTTTTAGTTAAACCTGACGTAAAGCGTCCAGTAAGGCCTATAAATAATTTTATAATTATATAGTCGAAATCCAAATCACTATATTTTCCGGTATATTCTAATTTCAAAAATGGACGCTTAGAAAAAAAGATCCTTTTTAGAAGTCTAGAAACTTTCTCTATTAGTAGGCTTATGCTTTTTTTTTCAATTGAAAAATTCTTTTCAGAACATAACACTGGTCAACATGATTTTTGTCTCATGAGTACCAATAGTTGTACTTAATGCAGTTTTTTTATCGTGTTTTCAAATATGCATTCGGAATTTCTCAATCACCCACAGTTTTTTTATTTCAATTTCAATTAATGGATTTAAATAATTATTTTTTAAATAAACGTTTTTTTTTCTCCATTTATTATCTTGGCGCAATGAGCGATGAGCACCGGGAACACTTTCATCAGGAGATTTCAGCTATGGAAAAGAGATGTCAAGGCAAATGGAATCCTAATATCCTGGCCGATTATTGTTGGACCATCAAGATGGATGCTCCACAGGCAAAATATAGCAGAAAATCGTCATTTCTTACTTTCTTGGTGAGTCCGAATATTGTGTAGTTACGAATGTAGAAAATATTAAAGTGTTTAAAAATATAAATGCTTCTCTCTCGGAAACCTTGCGTGATGGAGAAAACCCGATATCATATTTGAATTGAAGAGAAAAAAAAATACACATATGTTTCTTTTTGAGACAAAAGAAAAAGTTTCTTTTTTGTTGCTCAGTGTAATTTGCAGAAAGTTTTCTTCAAAAAACAAATGTACTTTTCTGGAAAGTTCTTTTTCAAAGAGACAATGAACATAATAAAACTTTCGGACACTTTTAGTGCTGTAATTCGTTCCAAATAATAACAAAGACTAGACTTTATGACTTTTCTTTATGGTCTTTAGTAAAAGAGTGTTTCTTGGTAAAATGTACGATTGCGATATTTCTCTTAGTACTCTATTACGAATACTTAACAGAGAAAAAAATCTCATTTGTCATTTTATACCTTACTTGGTTTACAAGAGTAATTGCGGCTTTGACATGTCGTAAAGTTTCTCTAATTACTGTAATAATTGAAGATCGAAACGTTTTATAAACTCGTTAAAATTTATAGTCAACTTTTTGCAATAAGACAAGTTGATGCAGAAACGCGATATGTTCAAATTGAATAAGCTTACAATGCACCTTGTCACAAAAATCTAAAAACCATACAAAGTATTCTATCAAACTACTTGACATAGAATGGGCCTAACATTTTTTGCGCATTGGTGTCATATTTTAGCTAAGTCAAAGCATTAATTTAGTTACGCTTATTTCCCTACCGATGTCATGAATGGTATGCGGTCAACATACCAATCCAACCGAAGTCTAAACCACGACCCCGGTTTTCCGATTTTTTTATTGTTTCCATGACAACTATAAAAATGACTGAAAATTCATATAATTTTTATGAAAACATAGAAATGATTCAGACATTTGTTATTATAAGTAACAGCCGTATATTTACAGTTTTTATGGTTGTTATGGAAACAATACAAAATCTGAAAACCGCAGTCGTGATTTGGACCTCGGTTGGGAAATCCACCCGTTGAGTCATGTAGCAGGCAACTGAAGGAAATTTTGAGGACGTGGCTGAATTCAAATATCTAGGAACAATAATCACAAATAGGAATGAGATGTAGAAAGAAATTAAACAGAGACTCGATTCTGGAAATGCGTGCTATTATGCATTACAGAGACTCTTGACGTCCCAACTCCTTTCAAAAAACGTTAAACTGAAAATATATAACAGTATTATTCTACCAGTTATATGCGAAATATGGACTCTTACTCTAAGGCAAAAGGAGATTACGAGTATTTGAGAATACAGTTCTTAGGAAAATGTTTGGACCAAAGAGACATGATCAGACAGGTGAATGGACAACACTACATAACAGCGAACTACATGGTCTTTATAGGAAGCCAGATATAATGAGGAAGGTAAGTCTCGTAGACTGTGATGAGCAGGACATGTGCCACGAATGAGGAATGAAAGAGGTGCATGGAAGCTTCTTGTATGAAAACCGGAGGGAAAACGCCCAGTTGGTAGACCAATAATGAGGTGGGAAATAATATTAACTATGACTTGAGGGAAGTAGATTATTCTGGGATGATTGGAAAACATTAGCTAAGGATAGGGATGTATGGAGAGCTTATGACCGCGCGGTCATGAAACTACGGGTTCGACAGTGAGTTAGCAGGCAACATAAGTTTTACTAGGATAATGAAGGTCGGTAAATTTTGCTTAGTGACGTCTTTATTCAGGCTGAAGGTTCTTATAAGAGCCAGAAAATCTTCAGATTTGGGTCTCAAGGCTGAAACTCCCTCCCGGAGGACCTGCTCCTTGCACTTGTCTGTCCTCAAAATCCATCAACCCCTGTCGAGTTTGAACCTGCGACTCTCGGGACCAGGGGCAAGGAACATAACACTGGTCAACATGATTTTTGTCTCATGAGTACCAATAGTTGTACTTAATGCAGGTTTTTATCGTATTTTCAAATATGTATTCGGAATTTCTCCATCACCCACAGTTTTTTTTTAATTTCAATTAATGGATTTGAATAATTATTTTTTTAAGAAACATTTTTTCGTCCATTTTTCGGTAATATAAAACCAAATCAGCTAACTCAGGAGATATCAGCTATGGAAAAGAGATATCAAGGCAAATGGAATCCTAATAATTATGCTGGCCGATTATTGTTGGACCATCAAGAGGGATGCTCCACGGGCGAAATAGAGCAGAAAATCGTCATTTCTTACTTTCTAGGTGTGAGTCCGAATGTTCGAATATTGTGTAGAAAATATTAAAGTGTTTGAAATTATAAATTTCTGTTTCTCGGAAACCTTGCATGATGGAGAAAAACCGATATCATATTTGAATTCAGGAAAAAAATACTATCAGAATAGCATATTTTTCTTTCTGAGAAAAAAAAAGTTTCCTTTTTGTTGCTCAGTGTAACCTTTAGTCCACCGCTCAAAAGGAACACATATCGGCTGATCCCGAAAGCGTTTTTATTTGTTCTTATTTGAGTTCGTCTCGCTACAGTAAGAGAGGGAATAATCTCTGAGATTGCATATTCATTTGTTAAAGTAATACCAGTCTCTAGGGAAACATCAGTCACCTAGTAACCATAGCAACTCATGACATACTTCCGGGAATTGCAAATTGTACAAACGTAGTGATAGGACCACATTTCCTACTACGAATTACTGAAACAATAGACAAATTATACAGTGAAATTACTAAATGAAGTTGCTCATCACAATTTAGGGGAACAGTTAAACGGATATACAGGGTGTCCCATTCAAATCTCCCCCATTTTAATTAATAATAACTAACAAAGTATGCGGAATTATGAATTGAGGTCGGTATTAAACGAAACAGAAACTCAAAGAATTTTCATTGCCACGCACTAAAACGCCTCTATATGTGCACAATTAGTAGCACGAACATATGCTGAAACACGTGTACGTGCACCTCCTGATTCTTTTTTAACGCTTCCAGTCGCCAGAAACTCCTCAAGCCATGCCTTAATGGTCTTCCCATCAGGTGCATTTCCTCCATATTCTCTCCGGTAATTTCTTTGCACTGTAATTATTGACTTCGTCTCTGCATACCAGAAAGCAGTTTGTACTTGTTGCTGAGGAGTCGCTATTTTGTTTTATGTCATTGTCCAACATGCGACAGATGAATTAACTGCAACAATGAAAACAAACATTCTTTGAGTTTCCCTTTCTTTTAATACCAATCTCATTTCATAATTCCGCATACTTTGAGAGTTATGATTAATTAAAATATGGGAGGTTTGAATGCAACACGACGTATAAATAAATGACTAAATTAACTCGCTTTCATTCTCGAACGTGGAGGTTCTTGACCGCGAGAATATAAGTTCTCTGTACATCCCTATCCTGAACTAATATTTTCCAAACATTCCCTGTTTAATTCATCTAAAATTATGCTTAACTTTTTTTCTTCTACCTCATTCTCGACCTACCAACTGGGCAGTTTTCTCCATGCTTTTCTTATAAGACGTATGCACATAGGAATTAATTTATTTTCTATTACATTTTCTAATATAGGCTATATTTTATATCCTAATCATCATAAATCGCATTGCAGTCCATTTTGAATCCTGGCCGCTGACAAAATCTTCTCTATCCATCCCTGTACAGCGCCTTCAAATTCCACCCTCTTACACTAAACAGAAGTTATACAGGGAATTATTGGAATTATCTCAGGATTGGGACATATGGAGAGCTTATGTCCATGCGCCTATGAACTTACGGGTTCGGCAGTGCCAGTGAATAAATTAATTTAGTTAATTAGTGTGTATAAAATTTAGGAATTCCCATTCACGCGCATTGGTATGTTTACAATTCAATCTCTCCCGCAGACTTGGATTGTTCACAAATCAGGATGACAACCCACCACGACTGTCTAGCGAAACACCTTCACAAAATCAATGTTCTGCCTTCACCGAAATGCTTTTTATGCAATCACCCAGATGAAGAAATGGACGAAGGTCATCTGAACAACTGTATCGCTGTCAAACATGAAGATTCTAAGACCTCAAAGTATTGGAGAGCAAGACTGCTAATGAATGCAGTGTTAGATGCAGCACATTAGACGACAACAACAACAAATTAGTTAATCACTTGAGTTGGTCTTTACTTGATGAAAATCCATATTTATTAATTAAATAAAAATAAAACTACGTTTTATTTGATTTTCATATTTATTATATAATTCAGTGACAGCTGTTTCGGTACACTGTACCTTCTTCAGACATATTAACAAATTATGAATTGTGTTCCAACTGATCTAAGCAACAATACAACAATATTTATTTAAATTTTTAAATTTAACAAAGGGGATTCATTCAAATCAAGTTGAGAATTTAACAGTTTTTTTACTATTTTTAAATGTATTAATTTCTACAGCCTCCAAAAGATCTAACTTCTTCTAAGTGTGGCACATGTGACAATGTCTATATAGGACAAACGGGTAGACCTTTTATCTCTCGGATAAAGGAACACATGAGAGCATATAACAGAAATTTAGAAAATTCAAAATATGCTAACCACCTATTCCAATTTATTCATTGTTTCGATCCAAATTTTTAAATTTTACATATTTGTGATAAGGGTAAGAAGTTAGATCTTTTGGAGGCTGTAGAAATTAATAAATTTAAAAATAGTAAAAAACTGTTAAATTCTCAACTTGATTTGAATGAATCCCCTTTGTTAAATTAAAAAATTTAAATAAATATTGTTGTATTGTTGCTTAGATCAGTTGGAACACAATTCATAATTTGTTAACATGTCTGAAGAAGGTACAGTGTACCGAAACAGCTGTCACTGAATTATATAATAAATATGAAAATCAAATAAAACGTTTTATTTTTATTTAATTAACAAATTAGTTGCTCGCGAACACATATTGACTATTTCGCGCGCAGTCGCTACCTACCCAACTCAATGCCATGAGACAATACAACATTTTATTACAACCATTCACTCATACAGTTATAGTAAACAAGGCATAATTATGATGTAGATGATTATGATGGCCTGATGGTGTTCGGGAACTATTTGGGCCTTAAATGTTCCTGAGATTTGTCTTACACAAGCGAGAAAAAAATACCCATGAAAATCTCACCCAAGAAACTTGTCCCAGCGGGGGATCGAATCCTTGCCCACAACGTCTCAGACAACGAAGTTGCCACTAGCTGCAAAGGTGTTGGACAAAAATCTTGCATTAAAAAAAAGAATGCAGAATTGTTTGATATCTTATGCTGAAAGGTGTGGTACCTTAATGTTACTGCAAAATCTTGACACACCCATGGGGAAGAGGACGGAAAAATTGTCAGTCTCGTATAGGACTTCTATCTCTTTGCGAATCTTTTCTTTGTTAGCCATTGTTTCGTAGATGTAGAGAGAGTGTTTGTGACCTCTATTGGGATTATGTTTTGTCTTATTTTACATGCCTTACTTGGAGACAATTGAAAAACACTTAATATAGCCTATTGTTAACAAAAGATTGATTGTAAAATTGTTCAATCATTGAAGCGCGTCCTACTCTCAAATGCAAACTGTATTCCAATTTATATGATGAGGTGTCGGAGGAGAAACCAGGAATGTACAGCATCATCATCATAGTACATTCACGAATTTAGGTCATTTGTTGACCTGTTTCGGCCTCAAGAGAAACACCATCCAAAAGTCTTTTGAGTGGACGTCCTGGTCTTCTTCTTCCTGCAGGTTGATATTTTAACATTTGTTTGGGCATTCTGTGATCTTCCATTCGATGAACATGTTGCATCCATCTTGACTTATAATCAGAAATTTTGTTTTCTAAAGTTTCCATGTGTAATTCTTCTAAGATGTCTTCATTTTTTTTTGTGATCTAGTAGTGTGTATCCTGCATATTTGTCAATTTTCGAGAAAGGCTCAATTAAAAGTTTTTCAAGAATAATTGAATTATTACGTCATTCAATTTCAAACTATATGGTTCTTTAAAAATACGATGAGAATATAATTTAGTACTTTATGTTGGCCAGTAATAGGCCTACCTTGTTGGTAAAGGGTAAAGTGATCCCACTACAGGCCATATTCTGGATTAACAATATTTATAGCAAATTTTGAATATGATTTAAAGAAAATTATTGCTCTCTCTAACTTTAAGACAGTTGGGTTTAATAATAAGTATTGTATCTCTAGGATTCTTTATAGAGATGATTGTATGCATGGAGATTTAAATATTAATCGATTTATTTTTCTCGTTCTTTTATTTGTTATATATATATATATATATATATATATATATATATATTATAATGTTTTTGATTATTAGCCCAGATATGATTAGAATTTTAATTGGGTGTATGGGAGAAGAGAATAAGGACATAATAGTAGGTATGTTAGGATTATTAATTATAGTTATTTTAGGAAGATACCCTTTGGGGTAGTAGGAGATTAAGGCTCCCCCCTTTTATACACAATCGGCATTTTATGTCAGCTGGGTTGCCAGTCCCGAGTGACGGCCGCCTTTACCTCCAAAACAAGATTCTAGTACTCATTACGGTAGACGCTGAGTTGACTCCAGGGACATGGTGCCACCAAAAAGGTTTGAGCCAATATAAAAATCCTGACTCCATCCAGGACTCGGACCTTCGACCTTTCGATTTGTAGCACATTACCTTAACCAACTACGCTACGGCATGCCCCAACTTATTGCAGATACCATGTTTTCTTTTACCTTATCATCATCATCATCATCATCATCCTTCAGGGATTAGATATTTGCGTGTTCCGAACTCACAACGCTTTCTTGGTCTTCCTACCGATCTTCGTCCTCCAGGATTATACGTCAGTGCCATCTTTGGTAGTTTGTAGGAATAACAATCATGTTATTAACAATAATTCAATGATGGCGAGATGTCCTCTGTCATTCTTTGCAGATGTTCAATCCAATTGTTACTGTGTTCTATTTATTGAATAAGTGGTTGTACTTTTAGTTCTTCTCTGATATTCTCATTTTTAATATGTTCTTCTCTTGTACAACCTTTCACAACCCATAGGAATCTAATTTCCGCTGCTTGAATTTTACTTTTTTTCTTTTTCCTTCAGGACACAGGCCTCACATCCATCCTTTTTCTACCTACAGTGTACGTGGTTTTCACCCAACACGAATTTTTAAAATAATTAAATATTTCAATGTATTTATTTACAAAAAATGGAAATACTTTGATACGAATTTCCCATTTGTAGGAGCCAATATTAAAAATAAGTGGATTATTTCCTGACAGTCCACCGCTGTGGTCTCGACGTAGCGTGCTACCTTGTTACGCAGCGGGCCCGGGTTTGATCCCGGGTCGGGACAAGTTTTCTGGGTGAGGTTTTTTCAGCTTTTTTCTCACCTGTAAGATATATGTCAGGAAACTTTAAGGCCCAAACAGTCCTCGAACACCATCTGGCCATCATTATCATCAATATCACATTCGCCTAATTAGATTAAGTTTAGTTTAAGGTCTCTCCTGATGCATCATTATCATCATCATCATCATCATCAACTTTCATATAATTGGGACAGTGTAACACTGCCTCCCAGGCTCCCCAACTTCAGAAATGGTTTACAAGTACGCTATGCCAGGAGAGAATAGCAGAAATGTCGAAAATGGCAATCTGGGGTATTGAATAAAAAAATTGAATATTGGCGATATTTTTTAGAGAAAAACTTATTTTTTCCCCTTCACAGCAATGAAAGTCCCATATTTTTAGGTGCAATAGTTTCTATTTTATTCCACGCCTTTACCGACTGGTTCAAGACGTTATCCTTGGTGCAGAGCTAAGGGACATGTGCTGATTCGAATCCCCATGAAGGAAGACATTTAATCATGCAATTTCTACCAGTATGAGACTGGTACCATCAAAATCAAGAGGCATTTGAGTAGGCACAATGGGTAGCGGTTCTAGGTTTAAAAAAAAGTCATAACGACTGACTATTCCATGAGAATGTATCTTCGCTCGTGAGGGGAAGAGCTAATGCAAGTACATTGTTAGGCACCAATGCATTATGCCTTAAACCGAGACATTACGGCACGGGAGAGAAGCGTGGCTATTCAGAAAGAAGGAACAGATTTCAAACATTTATTTCTTCGAAACTACAAAAAATAGAAACACATTTATTACTCCAACGCTCCTGGAAAGTGAAAAGTTTGAAGTTCTGATCAAAGCCGCATTGGCGCTATTTGCATGTCATGTTGATTGTTTGTATTAAAATGGCGACACAACAGGACATTGGATTGGAAGAAGAGGAGCAGAAGATCAACTTCATTACCGGTGATTTTTATCTGTGGGATTACGTAAAAGACCGTGTTTTTATCCCCCGTATGCCTGACACTCTTGAAAATCTGCGACATCGAATTGTTGAAGCTGTAAATTCAATAACTAGAGACCAGCTGATTCGGGTGTGGCAAGAAATGAGCCACTGTTTTGATATTTGTCATGTAAGACATGGTGCTCATCTTGAATGCATAAAAATAGTGAAATTTGAATTTTTCTCTTTGCAGGAACGTTGGAATTGTGCTTACATTTTTTTTGTAGTTTGGAAGAAATAAATGTTTGAAGCCTGTTCCTTCTTTCTAAATAGTCCTGTATAAGGGACGAAATCGAAGCCAGAATCCAGCAATGACAACCTACTGAACGGAGCAGAATGACTCTTTGCTTGTGTAAGAGCTGAGCGAGTGAGGCGGGACGTGACAAGTAGTGAGGGTTATCCAATCTACCTATTCAGGAGTTAGTTTGAATGAGAGATTTAGCGCTGGATTTTGGTGCCCTACTGATAAAAACGGCAGGTTTTTGACACGGCCTTGGTACATCACAACGCTTCTTTTGAATAAATTTCAAGGCATGTTAACATAATTTCAAGGCATGTTAACATAATTTCAAGGCATGTTAACATAATTTCAAGGCATGTTAACATAATTGCTCAAATTTTATAATACTTGTATTCTATGCCTAAGAGAACTAGGAAAACGATTTAACTGGTGATAGATAGAATGGTAACCACGTGAAATTTTGTTGGTTAATTATTGATTATACTTGGCTCTATTTCCCAGGTTCGCGGGTTCAAGCCCGGAGGGGATCGATGAGTTTTTTCTTCTTCTTCGGCTTTCCGCCACCTATAGGTTTGCCGTCTTCAGTTTCCATTTATTTCTATCATTCCCAATCTCATTCTTCCAATATCATATTATCCGTTACAGTTCTGACATAAGTTTTCCATTTCCATATTGGTCTGCCATGTTTATTTCTTCCGGAGAGTGACCATTCGTATATATTTTTTGGCTCTCTTTCGATGGGTTTTTAAGACGTACAAATCCTGAGTTTGGCTTCCATCCGAAGAAAAGTAAACTTGTGGTTCTCATGTTGTCGTTTTACAGGAAATAATGGAACCTCAAGCATGAAATGAGAGGCATCTGATAAAAACGTATTCAAAATTACGCCTAGATTTGAAATGTGGCATCAATTATTTGGGCTGTTGGAGAGTGTCGTTAATTAAATTAACTAAAATAGAGTCCTCTGAACACATTATCTTAACTATTTCACTGCTCAGATTTTAATTGTGACGCTATTGATTTGGATTGTTAAGAAGCTTCATTCGTCCCGCGCCGTAGCCGAGCGGTTAAGGTAGGAAGCCTTAGCGCAGAGCTACGGGACTTGAGCTGGTTCGAGTCTCCATGGGGGAAGAAAGAAATTTTCTCATGGTATTTCGGCCAGTATGGGACCGGTGCCCACCCAGCATCGTGAGGCAATTGAAGGGTAGCTACAATAAGTAGCGGCTCCAGGTTGAGGAACAGCTATAACGGCTGGGGGACTCGACATGCTAACCACATGTCACCCTACACTGGCTGTTGATCATCTACCTCTGTGATTGACACATGTGGATGTGAAGGGCCAGCAGCCGGCTGGTAAAAGGGCAACCGCTGAAAAGTGGAAAGACCCTCAATCGGAAGAAGCTTCATTCAATAAAATGCTAACTGAAATAGAGGTACGCCTTAGTTTATCGATTAAGAATGAAGAGGCTAGTGCTTGAATAAGAAAATATTTTAAGGAAGGCTCTGTTGTAAATATATTTTCATGGTTTGTCATGATAGGAATCCATCCATAGTAATTCTTCCCGAGGACAAGTCTTTCACTGTAATCGTAGCATTTGCATTATATGCTTTGCAGCTTTACTAGGGAATTACAGGTGTGGTAGCTTCCCGTTGCTTTCCATACCGGTGAAGGATGATAATGATAAGGGTGATGGCCGGATGATTTTCGGGGACCGTTGGGTCCTAAGCTTCCTGACATTTGTCTTACAGGTGAGGAAAAATCCCGAAAAAATCTCACCCAGGTGCCTGTCCCGACAGGGAATCGAACCCGGGCCCGCTGCGTGACAAATAAGCACGCTACCCCGAGACCACAGCGGTGGACATGAGAGGAATAAATGAAAGTAAATTGATTTCTAACCCTATAGGCAGTACGTTACAAGCCGTATGATCACATGTGAGATACCTGATGGGATCAGAATTTTTAAACTGACCTAAATTTTCTAGCGCCACCATGGCCCCGAGTTCGACTCAGCCTCTATTGAAAATGAGTACCAGACTTTTCTTACGGAGTAAATACAGTGCTGACAACCCGGATGGTATTTTACACCGATTGTCTAGAAAGGCGGAAGTCTTAACTTCCTAATATCCCAATGATTTTCTAAGCCTGTAGTGGGAATCACTTTTGGCTACTTTTACGAACTGAAATGAGAGGCCTCTGAATAAAATGTCATGCCCGAATTTGAATTACGATGAAAATTACCTGAGTTGTTAAAGAGTAACGTTAAAAAATGGCGACCCTGTAAGACAAGGTGAACTTTTTTTTTAAACTCCAACTCAATGGAGCGACATATCTGAAAGGTCCTTGACTTACTAACAGACTACTGGCTTAACATCCACATGTGTTAATCACAGAGATGGATAATCATTCTGCCAGTGTAGGGGTGACGTGTGGTCAGCGTGTTATATAGCTGATTTTCTCCGATTGAGGGTCTTTCCACTTTTTTTTTTCAGCGGTTGCCCTTTTACCAGCCGGCTGCTGGCCCTTCACATCCACATGTGTCAATCACAGAGGTAGATGATCAACAGCCAGTGTAGGGGTGACATGTGGTTAGCATGTCGAGTCCCCCAGCCGTTATAGCTGGTTCCTCAACCTGGAGCCGCTACTTATTGTAGCTACCCAATTGCCTCACGATGCTGGGTGGGCACCGGTCCCATACTGGCCGAAATACCATGAGAAAATTTCTTCCCCCATGGAGACTCGCAAGTCCCGTAGCTCTGCGCCAAGGCTTCCTACCTTAACCGCTCGGCTACGGCGCGGGACGCTGATTTTCTCAATCTGTAATATATAGGCTACTTATTGTACCTATCTAAATTCGTCGCGATACTGGGTGGGTTCCGGTTAAAACAGCGAATGTCCCGTAGCTCTGCATCAAGGAATAATGCATAAATCGCTCGGTTACGGTGCGGGGCATTTTTTTAAGTTGAAATTATTTTAAATCCACGATGTGGGCTATCTCTCGTTTGTGGATATAAAGCCGGCAATTTTGCACACCTGTTGATTTGATAGAGTGTTTTATAGGGGAACAGAGGCGAGAATATTAGTGTTCATTTCAATAAAACGCTATAGTATATAAAATCCTCCCTTACTTTCGTGAATATAACCAAGTCACAGACAGTATCGAACCCAGAGGTTCATGGCCGCGCAAACATATGGTCTCCATAAATACATATTTCGAATTAATTATTTTTATGGGGAAAAATGAATGAGGGACTATTTTTTCCGATTGAGGGTTTTTCCACTTTTCAGCGGTTGCCCTTTTACCAGCCGGCTGCTGGCCCTTCACATCCACATGTGTCAATCACAGAGGTAAATGATCAACAGCCAGTGTAGGGGTGACATGTGGTTAGCATGTCGAGTCCCCCAGCCGTTATAGCTGGTTCCTCAACCTGGAGCCGCTACTTACTGTAGCTACCCAATTCCCTCACGATGCTGGGTGGGCACCGGTCCCATACTGGCCGAAATACTATGAGAAAATTCCTTCCCCCATGGAGACTCGAACCAGCGCAAGTCCCGTAGCTCTGCGCCAAGGCTTCCTACCTTAACCGCTCGGCTACGGCGCGGGACGAGGGACTATTTTATCTCCGGAAAATTTACCCCATTGGAATCCATGATCGCTTTTCTTGATTATTGTATTTTGCGCGGTGAAACTGTTATTCTCCCAGTTATATTATATGGATGCGAAATACGGTCTCTCACTTTAAGGGGGGAGAAAATATTACCAGTATTTGAGAATAAAGATTTTAGAAAAAATAATTTGGCCAAAGGCCCAGTGAGCTATACAGCTCGAGTCCAAGCTCTGTGTGTTTGCGGGGGGAAGTGTGGGGAGTGGGAGGAGGTACACTTCTCTGCTTCTCATAGTACTAACAGCTGAGACAGCAAATTCCTTTCAGACACACGGAGCTGGGTCCCGAGCTATACATTATCTTGAAACCAGATATAATAAGAAGAGTTAAGTCATGTAGAATGCAACGCAGGTTATGTTGCACGAATGGGGAATGAAAGAGGGGCATTGAAGCTCCTGGTAGGAAAACCAGAGGGGAAAGCGTCCAGTTGGTAGGCCAATAATGAGATATAATAATAACATAACCATGATTTGAGGGAACTAGATTATGCAGGGGGATATTTGGGGATGTTCACGCGACCATGAACCTATGGGTGTGATAGTGCCAGTGAGTTAGTTTTTAGTTAGTTATATAATACTTCCTAATACCGGCATGCGCTGCTACTCATAAATAAATGTTAATGTGTTTTTACCACCAACCGTGCGATGTTATGCTTGCCCGGGAATCTGCTCTTCCCGATCTTCTTGGCATCAATGAAATACAAAAATGGTTATTGTGAGTTATCCGTAGAAGATAGACATATGCTGTCGAGGACTTTTTGTAGTTTTTTTTGAGATATTCACTTCTGTGTACATTAATTTGGTGTTATTTGTTATGGTTTAGGCAGCGTAAGTCAATTAAGCGTCAAAATAGGGACTTTATTTCACGTTTTTCACTACAAAGGGTGATTTTTAGGGGTGAAGGGGTTGAGTATTACAACATCTTATAGCCTATGTTCATCCCGGAATCTGGTGAATATTTTGCAAAACATCCCATCAAAATCGGATCAACGATATGGCCCGCGCATAGAATAGGAACAAACAAACAAACATTCATTTTTATATATTAGATGTTCATGTATAGTAAATTATAGTCTTATAACCGAATATTTTAACATATCACTTTAAATGTAGGAAATAATTGAGAAACTCAACCTAGTTCTATTGAGTGACCTGTTATATTTTAATTATTTTTAGTAGAAGATTAATTTTTAAATTCAGAGTTAGATCGATTATTTTATTTGTGTGCAGATGGAAGATAAGAAAAACTTCCGGAATAAATAATGAGTCACACAAGTCGCGAGACGTGATTTTGAAACTCATAACCGGAAAAAATTGTTATTTCTAAAATGCTGAGATAAAGATTATGACAAATCGTATCATTATAATTTTTTTTATGTTTATGTGTGAACGAGAGGACACTATAAATACTTACTCTTACTTACTTACTCACTGGCACTATCGAACTCGTAGGTTCGTGGCCGCGAGGACATAAGTTCTCCATACATCCCTATCCTGAGCTAATACTTTCCAGTCAGTTCCTGTATAATCTACTTCCCACAAATCATAGTCAATGTTATTCTCTGACCTCATTCTTGGTCTACCATCTGGGCGTTTTTCCTCTGGCTTTCCTACAAGAAGCTTCCATGCACGTCTTTAATTCCCCATATGCGCAACATGTCCTGCCAATCGCAGTCTACGAGACTTAACTGTTCTTATTATATCTGGCTTCCTATAATGACCATGTAGTTCATTGTTATGTAGTCTTCTCCATTCACCTGTCTGTTCATCCCTCTTTGGTCCAAAAATTTTCCTAAGTACTTTATTCTCAAATACTCGTAATCTCCTTTCCTTCCTTAAAGTAAGAGTCCATGTTTCGCACCCATATAATATAACTGGTAGAATAATAGTTTATATATATTTTCTTATTTAATTCTTCTTTTCTTCTTCTTCTCCCTTCCACGTATTAGGTCAAGGCCTGTTACGATTTTATAGACCATTTTCCCTCCAGCGTTTCATAGGACGGCCCAGTGATCTTCGTCCTCTTGGTATATAATTATAAACAGCTTTGGGGATCCGATTTGAACTCATTCTTTCTAGATGGTGTTTCCAATTTAGTTGGTACTGTTTAATATATTCCAAAATTTGCGTACTCTAAAATTATTTTAAGACATTTAATAAAATACGGTAAGTTATGGATTTTCATCAAGTAAACACCAATTCAATTGATTATTATATATTTTCAGTTTAGGACACTATGAATACTCCTTATAAACTAATTCACAAGGATGATGGATAAATTAAGATGTAAGGGAAGAGTGTGCTTGTGCCTATCTTAAAATGTTATGGTGTTATTCTTCCTCTTAGATCTACTGTCAAAAATTAACTTTGGATTTCCTCACAACATCCTTCCATTGTACTTGGATTTAAAAATTTCAGTTCTTTAATTCCATTTGCTATGTCCTTCTCACCATATCCATCTATCTTTTCCTTGTCGTCCTCTTCGTCGTCTTCTCTCCATCCTGATATCTATTATAAATTTTGAAAGTATTTCATCTTACGAGGGAACTGCAAAAAAACTACCTTGGAATTCCTTCAGAGAAACGGTGTGAGGTACAAAGGCAGTGTCCAAAAAATCTGCCGTTTTCAACTGCAAGGCACTAAAATCCAGCACCAAATCTCTCATTAAAGCTATAGGCAAGTAATACAAGTCTAGAATTGGTAGATTGGATAGCCCTCACTACCTGCCGTCCGCGCCGAGTTCCACCTCACTCCACTCTGCTCTTGCTAATGCAGAGAGAACACCTGCTCCGTACAGTGGGTTGCCATTGCTGAATACTGGCTTCTTCTATGCCTTGCAGTTAAAAATGGCAGATAATTTTTGGGCACTGCCTTGGTACAACACAACGTTTTTCTTTGAGAAATTTCATGTTACTGGTAGGTTTTGGCACGCAATGTTGACAGTTCCCTTGTTAGATTCGAATTACGTTACCCAACCACTTCAGTCTTATGGAATTAAAACTTATCTTCATCTAGTATTTCATTAATTTCCTTCTTTGATATTATTCGCCAGCGACCTTCACATATACTGGGTAACATATCCTCCTGACAATTTTCCTCTGAAAGACACGAAGTTGATTTTCGTCTGCTTTTTTCGTTCTCTGTGTTTCTGTACAGTACGTAACCAACATGAAAATAAGATTTTATATAATCCAAGTTTAGATTGAAGTTTTATAACATTGGCAGTTCCTGCATTACTTTATGAGAGTGCAACTTGGGCAATGATCAAACAATTACAAAGTAGAATACAAAGCGTTGAAATGAACTTCCTTAGAAGAACAAAAAAAAAATTCTTCTGGCGCTACAGGCCTACAAGGCCCTTAGCCTACCATCCGGCTGCTGGCTTCACATTCACATGTGTCAATCACATAGGTTGATGATAATCAGCCAGTG
>JASPKZ010008344.1:312500-425000 GCA_030220185.1 Diploptera punctata
ATATAGAGAAAGATTTGCGTTTAGATCGGTACTTGCTCAGGTAGCTCAGTTGGTAGAGCACTTGGTCTAGAGAACCAAGGGTCCCGGGTTCAAGTCCCGGTCTGAGCGTTAATTTTTCTCTTCAAATATGATTTATCCATCATTGAGATGTACGAAATCAATAATAAAAAAGTATAAGAAGTAATTTGATTACTTAAGTAAAATTTATTAATAACAATAAAACAATTAAAAATAACAAAAATAATTGTTTCTTCTTCATCTCTTTCTTTGGCTTTCCCCCACTTATAGGATTGCCGTCTTCAGTTACCGTTTATTTCTATCATTCCAATCGCCTTCTTCCAAATTTCTGTCATCCATTATAGTTCTGACATAAGTTTTCCATTTCCATCTTGGTCTGCCACGTTTATTTCATCCATGGGGTGACTATTGGTATATATTTTTGGCCATCTTTCATTTCCCATTGTTTTACATGACCATACCATTTAAGAGTTTGATTTTCAATCCTCGTAACAACATATCTGATGACATTCATTTTTTTCCAAAGGAATTCATATCTTCTTTTTATCCTGTCTTGTTTTTTTGAAGGCTTCTTGTAAGATAATCAAATTAAACTGTTCTTTTGTAATTCCGTCAAAGACAAAGTTTCACTTTCACGTGAGAAAATATTCTGTATTATGCTCTTATAAATTTTCATTTTAGTTTCTTTTGTAATATTTTTGTTTCAAATTATTCCATGTTATGTGCTAGTTACATTTTTTGCCATTGCAATTTTATTTGTACACCTCTTTCACATGCACTTAAACATGTAATTATATTGAGCCAAGATATTTAAAAAATTCACTTTTTTTTTATTTTCCCTATTTCGAGTATCAAGTCATCCACATCCTTTCCCAAACACATCTATTCTGTTTTCTGTAAATTTATTAATTGTTTCTCACAAAGTATAATATTAAAATGGATATCTGGCAGGTGCTTTCGTCCTCAACTAGGTAAACTTTTTTAAACAAATTTTTAAGAACTGTAGGCCTTTCGAAAACCTGCTTCCATCTTCAGTAGAAGGATATGCGCTAATAACTGTTTTACGACAGTTTTGACATCAACGGTCTTCCTGCATCGTCTGTAGCTACTGACTTGTTTTGTAATTTCGTATGGAGGGTTCTATGAGGTAGGCGTGTTCTCATATAAATTTTAATTGTTTCATATTAATTAAAATTAATTGTATTTTGATGATGACAATGATGATCGAATCCCTTTCGTCCCGCGCGAGGACCTGCATGCTTCCCTAGAGGGAAGTTTTTTAAACAGACGAATTTATTTACGCTTATTTCCTTACAGTTGTCAGTGAGTTACAAGTTATTAATACATCGCCTCTAGGAGACATCTATGAGGAAACCAAGGCATGGAAGAAGACCGATAATTTTTGTTCAAAGGTATTTTTATTCAGACGTGAGGTTCTTTTACGAGTCTCAAAATCTTCTGACTCGGGACTCGCGGTTTAAAGTCCCTTCCGACGGGCTTGTCCTCCCTTGAATTTTCATATCTTAGAAATCCATCAACCCCGGTTGGGTTTGAACCCGCGACCCTTGGGGCTAGAATCAAGGAACAAAGCTACCAGACCACCGCGGTGTACAATTGTATTGTTAGATTCCGTGAATTGGGAAATATCAATTAATGATATTCTTTGCTACATCATTCATACAAAGTGCAGAATTGGATAGGTACCGGTCCTATAAATGTTGTATAAAGGGGAGAACGCCATAGCGTAGTTGGTTAAGGAAATACGCTGCAAACTGAAAGGTCGGGGTTCCGAGACCCGATGGGGTCAGGAATTTTAAACTGACCAAAACCTTATGATTTCCAGATGCTTGTTCTGGAGGTAAAGGCTGACAACCCGGCTGCTATCTCGTGCAGATTGTCAAAAAACGTGGGAGTCTTATCTTCTTACTACCTCAAGGACCTTCTATGGTTTGTAGTGGGATCACTTCTTTCGTCAAAAGATCATTTTAAGTTTTCCTTAATTTGGCGAAACGTTAATTTCTCATGCCAGTTACTGTATTTTAAAATGCCTGACCTCAATGAAGACAAAATCATCAGTAACTAAATTAATATTGCATACCATATAATTAAACACAAACTGACTGACTCACTGGCTCTATCGAACCTGAAGGTTCATGTCCGCGCGGACATAGGCTCTCCACACATCCCTATGCTGAGCCAGCGTTTTCCAATCAACCTCAGAAAATCTAATTCCTTCAAATCATGGTTAATGTCATCCCACCATCTCGTTCTTGGTACCTACTGGGCGTTTTCACTCTGGTTTTCCTACAAGAAGATTGCATGCACCTCTTTCTTCCCCATTTGTGCCATATGTCCTCGCCCCATCCGTTGTCTAATGAGAAGACCTTAATTGTGCCTTCTTGTCTATATCTGACTCGCCTATAAGGGACAAAGTAGCTCATTGCTTATGCGCAAGATTTCTTCATTTCACCTCTGTCTATGAACGAGTAAAAATATTTATAAAAATAATTAAACACAAATTTAAATATTTTACTCGTTCATTTTTCAATTGGTTATTAATAAATGTCTAAATATAAACCAATGTATCGATTAGTATTAACATTCTCCATTAAAGGGCTGAGTGGCAGACACAATAGGACCCTATAGTTACAAAATTAAAAAAAAAGCTCATAACTCCTCTAGAATTTACACGATGAAACTTTATTCTCAGTCCCTTAGGTTATAAAATATGCTCCGCTCTTCTATCTTGAGAAGTGAAATAGAAATTACTGAATATTGATTTTCTTATTATATAATTGAAGTACTTTAAAATAATAAATCACTTTACATCATGCGGGACAGGCGAAGACGTGAATCGGAATTTCAGTATCCTGTGGCATGAGGAATGAAAAATGATATTAATTTAAAATGTGATATATTCCAAAAATGTCAAAAAACGCTTTTTTTCATTGCATGGACTTCATGCAATGGGCTGTGCGAAAGGCATACCTCTTGAGCCCGTCGAGCCAAGCATTTACAGTGTATTGCGGAATAATTGAAACGAATTTAGGTGCACCGGTATCATCTCTACATAACTGTGTTTCTTATGTTCACGCGTAGCGAGCCCAGAGTTCGAAGCCCTCGGTCGGCACACGCTTCTTGGGTGAGGTTTTTTTCGGTGTTTTTACTCGCCTGTAAGTCAAGTTTCATGAAACGTTAAGGTCGTCACGGTCCCCGAAACATCATAATCATCATCATAATTCGCGCCCCTTACATATTGTGCTTTCATAATAGGATTAAGCAGACTCTCCCTAGGCGCAACCTAACAAATCCACAGGGGCAGCGTAATCCTGCCTTTCAGACGCCCTAATCTCAGAAGTGGTTTACAAATACGCCAATGACAGGATAAAACATCAGAAATGTCGAAATGATTCCCTGAGCATTGAATATAAAAATGCACCGATCCAGGGTCATTATCCAAAATGATTTTGAATTCATTTTTGTTTATATAATATTTTTGGTATAAATCAGATAGCAGATTATACACTGAAAACGCAGCCACTGAACGTTGTCAAATATGGCCCATTCCACGTAATTTGAGCTTGTTAAGATAAAACCTTGTTAATTTTGGGTGCAAGATTCAGTTTGTTTAGATAAAGATCGTCTTTTTTTTCTGTCTCAAGATTTTAGTCCACTGCTGAAGTACAAGAGAGAATTTGCTTACATAGAACTGCTGTACAAACTAGCTGTTAATTTTTTGTTGTGAAACGCACTGATGTCTTTATTACATTAAATGCGTTGTGTGGGGTCAAACTTGAGCGGCTTAACCGAAGGGAGAAAAATTACAAAATCTGTAATAAAGTTAGCTATCTGCCCTAAGGTCCGTTAGTTTTAAAGTAAATGTGTTTCAAGTTCTGCATCGGTGGGGTTGTAAAATACAAGCTTTTTACTTACGCTACTTATGCCATTTTTGATGTAATTTAAAGTATTATAAAGTGTTAATGATACCATTTATCATAAGTAATGCCACGAGTGATTTCCAAATTATCGATAAATTCACGACTCACGAAGTGAGGAGTGAATTTATCTAGAGAATTTGGAAATCAAGAGTGGCATTTGTTAGGACTATTTAACGAATAAAATTAAGCTGTTTACTCACAAATCATTATTTAACTATAATTATTTTAAAATATTTATATATTTAATGTAAACGGCGATGTTTGAAAACAAATGAGAAACGATAGGTACGCTTCTACTGCTTCTTTTGTTTATCACTGCAACCAGATCATACTATTTTTTGCCAAAGGAACGCAATATTGTAAGGAGGAGCTTTCTTTAATATGGTAATTATAACACTGATAAATATTTGGTGAAACACGACTCTGATTGGTTGTAAAACAGAAATCATTGAAACGTGATTGGTCATTGACTCCCATTTGGGGCATGAGTTAAATAGTCTAGAGAATTTGGAAATCAAGAGTGGCATTTGTTAGGACTATTTAACGAATAAAATTAAGCTGTTTACTCACAAATCATTATTTAAAAATATTTATTTTAAAATATTTATATATTTAATGTAAACGGCGATGTTTGAAAACAAATGAGAAACGATTGTTACGCTTGTTCATCACTGCAACCAGATCGTATTATTTATTGCCAAAGAATCGCAATATTGTAAGAATGCATCCTAGTGGAGAAATTTATAACCAACATTATAGGTATTACATCATTTCTGATGTCCTATGATGTGAATATGTCAATTATAGTTTTCTGCAACGTTATTTCCTGGGATATAATTCGTTTTAGAAAGTGCAAATACTGGTTTCTTCTTTTTTTTTTTGTAGTATAATAAATTGCTACAAATGTTTTTAAATGAGACCTATCTTCCGCAAGCACTATCACTATATATACAATCAGGTAACCGTATTTCTTACAGTGTCAGTCACTGCAAAATAATGCTATGACCTATTCAGAATGTTAAAAAGGAGGAGCATTCTTTAATATGACTATTTAACTCATGCCCCAAATGGGAGTCAATGACCAATCACGTTTCAATGATTTCTGTTTTACAACCAATCAGAGTCGTGTTTCACCAAATATTTATCAGGGTTATAATTACCATATTAAAGAAAGCTCCTCCTTACAATATTGCGTTCCTTTGGCAATAAATAGTATGATGTGGTTGCAGTGATAAACAAAAGAAGCAGTAGAAGCGTACCTATCGTTTCTCATTTGTTTTCAAACATCGCCGTTTACATTAAATATATAAATATTTTAAAATAACTATAGTTAAATAATGATTTGTGAGTAAACAGCTTAATTTTATTCGTTAAATAGTCCTAACAAATGCCACTCTTGATTTCCAAATTCTCTAGATAAATTCACTCCTCACTTCGTGAGTCGTGAATTTATCGATAATTTGGAAATCACTCGTGGCATTACTTATGATAAACTTGTTTGATAAATTCGAGGCGAAACACGACTGTGATAGGTTGTAATTAAAAAATCATAGAAATGTGATTGATCGTTGACTCCCATTTGGGGCATAAGTTAAATAGTCTGTGAAATATAACCATCGTCAAAATATGTAAACGTATCATGAAATGAACTAGTGGAAATATGATTTTATGTTGTAATCGTCAGACATGTTGAATTTTTCATAGAATAACTGATATGAAGAGGTATTTTATTTTACGTGTCAAATCACATTTAAAATGCAAGGAACCTGAAAGCTAACCAAACTTAAACCAATTACTGTAACATAAATCAGTTACTCTATCCTAGGTGAATTCCAGGGAACGTCCTTTTTATTATTTTACGCGGTTAAATAAGTAAAAGATAAATCCGGACCTAATTTGTTGCAACGGTACATAGATATAAATCCCATGATTAAATGTACACATTGTGCTCATTTGTGGTTTACAAATTGTGGTCATTTGTGGTTTATCGCTGGTCATCGGTGGTGTATATCTGGTCATCGGTGGTGTATCGCTGGTTAAAAGTTTGATAATTGGTAGTTTATCGCTGGTTAGAAGTAAGAACTGTTGTAACCTTTGTGGTCATGACAAGAAATAGTCCCACTCTATTTTCATATCTTAATATATAAAAAATTCGTGTCACGTTGCTTGTCCGCGATTGAATCCTAAACTACTGAACCGATTTTAATAAAATTTTGCTCACTGTGTGCAGTTTGATCCAACTTGAGACTTACGGTAGTTTATAACTAAATTTATTGTCGCATTATTTTTTATTGCAAATCATTTGTTTATTATTTAACAAAGAGTTATAATTATCTGTGAGTTCTATACGATTCTAACAGATGGCGGTGTAATTATCTGTGAGTTCCATACGATTCTAACAGATGGCGGTGTAAGGTAATTCGGTAAGGTAATTGGTTTATTATTTAACAGAGAGAGATCCATATGGCTGTGCTTTTTGTTGCAACAGCGGATTTCAATTTAATTACAAATATTGATTATTTCATAATTTAAGTGTGTTCAGTTTTTATTTTATTTTCAATATTATTAATTTCGTGTGTAAGTATTAATTTTAAGTAATCTGGCTGAAAGACAGCAACTTAATTTAAATTTTTAACATATACCTTAGCCACGGCAACGTGTGGCCGGGACTTCTAGTTTACGAGTAAAATAATGAAGTGATAATTACATCTCTTATGTAAATACATTTAATGTAGTGTATTATTAATATTTCCTGCAATTAGGTACTCTTAAAGTGGGTAGATAAAAGCTTGTCATCTCCCACCCGGCCTCTGCATCCAATGGACATATTTTTATTCCCAATAAAAAAAGGTGTGCATTTAATCCATACGTCCCGAGTGACAATACGGGTGCTCCCCAGCGCGAATTTCTTAACCAGGCTAATTTAATTTTGCTTATATACCTACATATATCAACAGCTGACTATAGTTAGCACATCGTCTCAATAAGACACCTAGTGAGCAATTGAGGTATTACTTGGATGAATGAAGGTCGGGTAAATTTGCAGAGAGACCATTTTATTCATGTTTACGGTTCTTTTACGAGCCTGAAAATCTTCAGACTCGGGACGCTCGTCTTGAAGTCCTCCCGGAAGACTTGTTCCTTGGATTTTTCCAACCTAAAAATCCATCTATCCCGGCCGGGTTTGAACTCGCGACCCTCGGAATTAGAGGAAGGAAACATAACCATTGGACCACCGCGCTCGAACCCTATAAGAAATAAATATGTGTTAATTTTAAATGAGGATAAAGAACTTAAGTCGTTAATAAAATTGTAATTAATAAAATGAAATATTTTAAATTCAAATAAAGATCACATTATTTGCATTGTAGGGTTGATTTGCAGACCTTGTGTTCCTCTCTATAGAGTTAATAGTAAAACTAAATATATGGTCACATGTAGAAATACATTATATAATGGAAATGGACAGCTAATGACAAATGAGGGAAATTTTGAGGAATTGGCTGAATTCAAATACCTAGGAACAATAATCACAAATAGGAATGAGATGCACAAAGAAATTAAACATAGGCTCAATTCTGGAAATGCGTGCTATTATGCATTGCAGAGACTTTTGATGTCCCAACTCCTTTCAAAAAACGTTAAGCTGAAAATATATAAAACTATTATTCTATCAGTTATATTATATGGGTGCGAAACATGGACTCTTACTTTAAGGGAGGAAAGGAGATTACGAGTATTTGAGAATAAAGTTCTTAGGAAAATTTTTGGACCAAAGAGAGATGAACAGACAGGTGAATGGAGAAGACTACATAACAATGAACTACATGGTTTTTATAGGAAGCCAGATATAATAAGAACAGTTAAGTCCCGTAGACTGCGATAGGCAGGACATGTTGCGTGTATGGGGAATGAAAGACGTGCATGGAAACTTCTTGTAGGAAAGCCAGAAGGAAAACGCCCAGTTGGTAGACCAAGAATGAGGTGGGAGAACAACATTAACTATGATTTGAGGGGGGTGGATTATACAGGAAATGATTGGAAGGCATTAGCTCAGGATAGGGATGTATGGAGAGCTTATGTCCGCGCGGCCATGAACCTACGGGTTCGATATTGCCAGTGAGTAAGTAAGTAAGTAAGTAAGAGTTAATATGACAATCCAGTGGGGGGGGCGCCATAGGGTAGTTAGTTAAGGCAATGCGCTACAAGCCGCAAAGTTGCGGGTTCAAGTCTGTTGGAGTCAAGCTGTTTAAACTGGTCTAAACCCTCTGCCCGAGCCATGACCCTGGAATTGATACAGTCTCTAACTGAAATGAGTACCAGACATATGTTCTGGAGGTAAAATGGCTGTCTCGCTGCAAGAGCTTGAACCTCTACTACACTAAGATATATAATGGGATCACTTTTAGGCAATATAAAACAGGTTAAGATACAAATATATACAATTAAGTCCCACGCCGTAGCCGCGCGGTTTAAGGCTTTGGTGCAGAGCTACTGGACTTGCGCTGGTTCAAGTCTTGAACACTTATTTTCGAGGAATTTCGGCCAGTATGGGACCCGGTACACACCCAAAATGGTGAGGAATTTGGGTAGCGAAATGAATAAAGGCTCCAAGTTGAGAAAACCAGCTTCAAAGATTGGAGGGACCGACATGCAGACCATATGTCGCCTCAATAGTGACTTTATTAGCTATTCTATGCCCCCGTACCACCTATAAATTGTCTATCGTAGAAAAAGTGATGATACCGCCATGTTGGCCGGTGTAATAACACATGCTCCCGCTAGAGCCAATTGCCAACATGTTTACCCACATATAAAGGGATTCTATCCCAAGAGTCCACCTACATGAGCAACTTAGGACGAGCAAATGGGCAAGTTAGTGTTAGTTTGGGCAAGCTAGGGTAAGACAATTGGTGAATTAGTACACCAGATTAGTTTAGCGTTCACTTGTTTCTAAGCGGGTTTTTATGATAAGTTGGCCATACTGTCTGAGCAAAGACTAATACACACTTTAAATTGTAAATATCGTGATTTTAGTTTACTTCATTCTAAGGCATTTTTCACATTTTTGGGGTAAAAAATCAATATATATATGTATATATATATTTCTTTCACATAATTATTCACGTAGGCCTTTTCGAACATTTAATTGTGTTTTTCCCTTTTTTATATGAATTTATGTAGGCGGCATGTTGGCATTTATTTTAATTCACCTATGTAAACGCGAATTTGGAAGTCATCTGTCGGGAGGTAGGTGAAGTGCCTATGAAATGTATCGTGATAATGCTATTTTATTAATATTTTAAAAATACATTATGGATTCTCCGTTGAGGTTACTTTATAAAATGTTAATACTTTATTCTCAGTTGTCCTCAATTATCAACAGTATAAATTTTGTAGGAAGCCTTTCGAAAACATGATTCATCTTCTGCTTATAGTTTTGTACCAAACTACAAGCAGAAGATGGAACATGTTTTCGAAAGGGTTCCCACAAAATTAATACTGCTATTTAACTCATAGACCAATAATCGTGCCTCTTCCTGTTGATAATCGTGTCTCTTCCTGTTGATAATCGTGCCTCTTCCTGTTGATAATCGTGCCTCTTCCTGTTGATAATCGTGCAACTTCCTGTTGATAATCGTGCCTCTTCCTGTTGATAATCGTGCAACTTCCTGTTGATAATCGTGCCTCTTCCTGTTGATAATCGTGCAACTTCCTGTTGATAATCGTGCCTCTTCCTGTTGATAATCGTGTCTCTTCCTGTTGATAATCGTGCCTCTTCCTGTTGATAATCGTGCCTCTTCCTGTTGATAATCGTGCAACTTCCTGTTGATAATCGTGCCTCATCCTGTTGATAATCGTGCCTCTTCCTGTTGATAATCGTGCCTCTTCCTGTTGATAATCGTGCCTCTTCCTGTTGATAATCGTGCCTCTTCCTGTTGATAATCGTGCCTCTTCCTGTTGATAATCGTGCCTCTTCCTGTTGATAATCGTGCCTCTTCCTGTTGATAATCGTGCAACTTCCTGTTGATAATCGTGCCTCATCCTGTTGATAATCGTGCCTCTTCCTGTTGATAATCGTGCCTCTTCCTGTTGATAATCGTGCCTCTTCCTGTTGATAATCGTGCCTCTTCCTGTTGATAATCGTGCCTCTTCCTGTTGATAATCGTGCCTCTTCCTGTTGATAATCGTGCCTCTTCCTGTTGATAATCGTGCCTCTTCCTGTTGATAATCGTGCCTCTTCCTGTTGATAATCGTGCCTCATCCTGTTGATAATCGTGCCTCTTCCTGTGATAATCGTGCAACTTCCTGTTGATAATCGTGCCTCTTCCTGTTGATAATCGTGCAACTTCCTGTTGATAATCGTGCCTCTTCCTGTTGATAATCGTGCAACTTCCTGTTGATAATCGTGCTCTTCCTGTTGATAATCGTGTCCTTCCTGTTGATAATCGTGCTCTTCCTGTTGATAATCGTGCCTCTTCCTGTTGATAATCGTGCACTTCCTGTTGATAATCGTGCCTCATCCTGTTAAATCGTGCCTCTCCTGTTGATAATCGTGGCCTCTTCCTGTTGATAATCGTGCCTCTTCCTGTTGATAATCGTGCCTCTTCCTGTTGATAATCGTGCCTCTTCCTGTTGATAATCGTGCCTCTTCCTGTTGATAATCGTGCCTCTTCCTGTTGATAATCGTGCACTTTCCTGTTGATAATCGTGCCTCTTCCTGTTGATAATCGTGCCTCTTCCTGTTGATAATCGTGCCTCTTCCTGTTGATAATCGTGCCTCTTCCTGTTGATAATCGTGCCTCTTCCTTTTGATAATCGTGCCTCTTCCTGTTGATAATCGTGCCTCTTCCTGTTGATAATCGTGCCTCTTCCTGTTGATAATCGTGCCTCTTCCTGTTGATAATCGTGCCTCTTCCTGTTGATAATCGTGCCTCTTCCTGTTGATAATCGTGCCTCTTCCTGTTGATAATCGTGCCTCTTCCTGTTGATAATCGTGCCTCTTCCTGTTGATAATCGTGCCTCTTCCTGTTCGTAATGAGAGATATCTCCGCAAATTAACTTCTTTGACAAGGATATCGATTCAATAATGTACGATCGATATGCAAGAAATACCAAAAGAAAACAAGTTAAAAAAATTACCAAAAAAAAAAGTATAGTTCTGATGTTCTAAAAAGATTATTAAATGTTGTATAATGAATCTGCATTATTTTTAATAGTTATTTATCATACAATCAATCATCTGTTGTTGATTTTACCACACCCAAAGAGATTTAACAGTAAATATATGTTATTTATAACTATGCAGCCGGCTTTTGAAATCGTCCGGAAGTACAGAAGATCGAAATACATAACCTCACATTTGGTAAATATTAAACATTATAATTATTTTTAGTTTCTGATGTTCTATTATTCGTTAAATAGCCACTCCAAAACCAACGTGAGGTTGATTTTTTTCAGAAAACACAACCTCTTGTTAGATGACTGTTGATATTTGAGGACTAAGAATATCAGGTATTTTTTTATTAAACATTTTAAATTATATTCTTCGCCAATAATTCTTTGACGAGTGAGGGCAACCCAGAATTGTGTGCGACATCTCGAAATATTAGTAGCAAAATGATTAAATTGTCTTCTTCTTCTTCTTCACGGTTTAGGCTTATTTACTAGCTTGTTCCGGCTCCAAATTGCTGCTCTTTCCATATTTTCTTTGGTCTTCCCAAATTTCTTCTTCCTCGTAGTGAATAGCTGTATGCTGCTTTTGGTATTCTATTCTCAGTCATCCTTGCCAAATGTTCTTTCCAGTTTGTTCTGTATTTCTCTATTGTTGTTTAATTCCTCTACTTTTAGTTGTTGTCTTATTTCTGTGTTATGTTTTTTTTTGTCTGTTGTTTGATATCCTGCTATTGGTCTGAGGAATCTCATTTCAGCAGCTTGTATTCTGGCAGATTGTTGTGTTGTCACTGTCCATGTTTCGGATCCATTAGTAATAATAGGCACTGCCATTGTCTTGTATAATTTCATTATAGAGTCTTTCCTGGCTTTATTTTTCAAAGTTCCTTTTAGTGTTCCTGTTATATAACTAAACTTATTTAGTTTGTTATTTATATCTGTTTCCGCTGTGTATGATATTTCGCAACCTAGAAAGTTATATCTTACCACTTGTTCTATTGGTTTATTTTCTAATATTATCTTTGTCCGAACTGGATGAGCGCCCTTGAAGGCCATTCTTTTTTAGCATTTGTCTTTTTCCGTTGAACAGTCCGGCTATCACTTTGGAGCTTGTAAGTATTTTGAAGTGTGCCCTGAGTACGCTACTAACGTTCTGCAGGGTTAGTCCTTTGGAGGAGCTGCCTCCTTAAAGCCTTTAGACTTGCTTCCTTGTGTTTTATCCCCACAAGGTGGCTTGTCTCTTCCGCCTTCTGCCGTTGAGGACTTCACTCTTGTTTCCCTGAGCTGGGGGTCTCTTATTTCATTCCCAGAGATTGGGTTGCCACTTCCGCCGTGTCTGCCGTTGTGGTCTTCCGTGTTTGCAGCTTCCAGTGTAATAGTTGCTCCCACGTTGCGGATTATTCTTAGTTCCCTCTCCTCTTATCTAACCGCAAGCCAAGGCTTCCCGGTTATGATCGTCTGGGTCATTGGTACTAAGCCTCCCTACCACGCCAAGGTGATAATCCACAGGGAGGAAGTAAGATCGGAATACATAACCTCACATTTGGTAGATATTCTTCTTCACTTCCTGGTTTAGGCAAGAGTTGCCTGTTCCGTCTTTACTAATAGATCTAAGACCATCTCTTCCGAGGACGTCCGACATCTCTTCTTCCTCTTGGAAAATAATGGAAGATTTTATTTGGTAATCTACTTTCTTCCATTCTTTCTACATGTTCTTTCCACTGTATCTTGTTGTTAAATATATTTTCTTTTATGTAGTAGATCTGCAGTTCTTCACGGATATCCTCGTTTCTTATCTGGTCCATTCTAGTGCAGCCTTTTACTCTTCTTAAAAATTTCATCTCGGCTGCTTGGATTTTACTTTCTTGTTTGGTAGTGGTAATCCAAGATTCACTCCCATACAAAAGGACAGGGACAGCCATTGTTTCATAAAATTTTAATTTTGTTTGTTTATGGGCTTTATTATTCAATGTTCTATTTATTGTACCACAAATAGCTTGAAACTGATGTGTTTTGTGTTCAATATCTTTATCATACCCATAGCTGATGTCACATCCTAAATATTTAAAGTGGGATACTTGTTCAATAATTTCGTCTCTAATTACTATTTTTGCACGCAGAGTATTTCTTCCACAAAATGCCATTACTTTTGTTTTACTTATTGAAATTTTAAAATTATAATCGCTACATATTGCATTTAGTTTGTAAGCAGCCAATTGTAACAGATCTTCATCATGGTGTAGTAAGACTAAATCATCGGCGAAAATTAAATTATTAATATTTGAGTTATTGTTCAATCTAAGCCTTTGTCCATTATATTTTTCCATTGTTTCATAATGTCGTCGATATATATACATATAACTTCCTTTTTTTAAAACTTAATAAAATGCATTGTATGAATCAGAAAATTTTTATTCGTTTTTTATAATATAGGCACATACATAAAGTTTTGTTTTACTCAGTTTTGAAGATCAAATCAGGTAGGTGACGTCCCCCATTCTCCATACACTGAGTAAACCGATTTCTGGCGTTTGTCATGACTCCTGCCAGCATAGCAGGCGTTATGTTGGCAATTTCTTCCTGGATGTTGGTCTTCAAATCTTGTAGGGTCCTTGGACGGTTCACATAAACACGGGATTTCAAATAACCCCATAGAAAAAAATCACAAGGGGTCAAATCGGGTGAGCGGGCCGGCCACTTCACATCGCCCCTAATTGAGATAAGGCGCTCTGGGAAGTGTTCCCTCAAAACAGTCATCGATGCTCTTAAGTGTGAAGTGTGTGCCGTTGCACCGTCTTGTTGGAACCAAGTGTCCCCTAAGTCCAACTCATCTAGCCGTGGGAAAAAAATTCCTGTGACATGTTTACATACCGGTCCGAATTCACTGTCACTGTGACTTCATTTTCCTCAAAGAACCAGGGACCAATAATTCCACTTGAGGAAATTGCACACCACACTGTGACTTTAGGTGAATGCAAAGGCCTTTGATGCAATTGTCGAGGATTGGTGTCAGCCCAGTAGCGCATGTTTTGTTTGTTGACGGATCCACACAAATGAAAATGGGCTTCATCACTAAAAAAAACAATAGCGTCCTCAGGAATGACTTCCAGAAGAACCTCACACGCGTTCCTCCGAGAATTGAAGTCACGTTCAGAAAGTTCCTGCACAATTGACATCTTGTATGGATGGAAATGAAGATCATCATGAAGTATTCTCCTTACAGAACGATCGGAAAGTCCAAGGGCAGACGCATGTTTGCGCGCAGAACGCCGTGGTGATCGCAACATTGAAGCTCTCACTACCTCAATGTTCTCAGGTGATCTAATCGGCCGAGGGACTCCAGTTCTTCGTCTTGTCGCACTTGCAGTTTGTCTGAACGTAGTGACCCACGTAACAATTGATTCCGGTCCGGGACAGGGGCCAACGGGGCTAAATTAAAGCGATTCCGAAAGGCGCGCCGGGTTGCGATCACAGAACATCCGCTCGAAAAGTAGGCCTCAATGGCAAACGCACGCTCCTCACTGTTCCAACGCATGATGGCGACTGAACTGTGTCAGGACAAAACTTTATAGTCCCCCCTCTCGAACGAGACCACTAGCGCTCCGCTACGACATCAACCGACTAAATGGCGCACATTTTAAAAAAGGAAGTTATGCTGCCGCACCCGGTATTAAAAAGAGTGGGGATAGACTACACCCTTGTCTAACTCCTTGATTTATTAAAATTTCTTCTGACCTTTTTCCATCAGTTGGTAAATATTAAACATTGTAATTACTTTTAGCTTCTGATGTTGTATTATTCGCTAAATAGCTACTCCAAATCCAACTCGAGGTTGATTTTTTCAGAAAAATGTTAGATGACTGTTGATAGGTGACGACGCTTAAGAATATCAGGTAATATTTTTTTATTAAACATTTAAATTTATATTCTACACCAAGAATTCTGTGACGAGTGAGGGCAGCCCAGAAATGTGTGCGACATCTCGAAATACTAGTTGCCAAACGATTAAATTTATTTAGATTTAGATTTATTTAGCCTGGTGGAGTTAAGGCCATGTGGCCTTCTCTTCCACTCACTAGAACAAGCATATGTTACATATGAATACAAAAAAAATACAATAATAGTCATATAAAACAGGACAAACATATGTTACACATGAATACAAAAAAAATACAATAATAGTCATATTAAACAGGACAAACATGTTACATATGAATACAAAAAAAGTTACAATAATAGTCATTGAACAATTAATTATCTGTCATATTGAATAATAATGAAATTAATGTCTAATAATAGAATGAAACTAAATACAATTAAAATTAAATTAATGATACAATGAATAAAAACAGGAATAACAGCTCGAATCTACTATGCATAAAAAGAAGAGAAAAAAAAATACAAAGAAAGTAATAAACTACAATGAATTAATCTACGCTTTTTATACAAGGCATTAGGTAAATATATTAACAAATCCTAAGTCTATTTTTATTAAATAATGCAAAAACGCATTATTAATTCTTAAAAAGTAGTATTAGTGAGTTGTTTCTGTTAGTGATTTTATTTTCAATTTATTTCTGAAAGATGGTAAAGTTGGGCAGTCTCTGACATAGGGTGGAAGTGAATTCCATGTTCTAGCAAGAGAAACTGTAAAAGATTTCGAATAATAGGTAGTATGATGAGGAGGGATATAAATTGTGTTATGTTAAAACTGGAGTTATGTAATTTTACTTCTAAAGTATGAAATTGTCTATAATTTAGCTTTCATACAATGAATGGTTGATCTCTATCAGTTGTAAGGTAGATAGGGAAGTCTTCTGATTTCTTAATCGACAGCTGTCTTAAGGCCACGTGCAACGGCTGGCGTAGGAATAAAGAGACCACCTGGCGAGCTAGATGCTTGAATTTACTATGAAATTATTACTTGATTGCTACCCGCCCATTTTTATAATCTTCTACTATGCTACTACAATTTTCTGATTGCCTGTTACGGAGGCTCCCGATTTAACACCAAGGCGAATCGTCGCCAAATTTGGAGGATTTGCGTCACTAGGAAGCAAAAGGCGTCCACAACAGTAATCCCACAGGTATAATTTGAATAGATTAAGTCGCTGTATCGCAGACATTTTGACTTCATTTCTTTTTATCTATTGAGTTCAAGGTTATGTCTGGAAGACGCTATACTACTGTATTTTAACGAGCAGTTTTAAAGTATTCCAAGCATTGTCAATCTTTTATTTTTGTTCTTCTTCCTCTTCTACTTTATGGAATTAGACCATAGACCTGTTTCCACATCAAGGGACCGTATCCTTCCATCTGGTTATGGAGCGTCCAATATTTCTTCTTCCTTTGGATTAGGTAGAAGAAGGCCTAAAACCCAATGGTATTACTAAGCTGTTAGTTTATGCTGATGATGTAGTACTATTGGGCGATAGCGAAGAGATACTAAAGGCCAACACACACGCACACACTATAGAGTAACACTAAGAAAATGGGACTGGAAGTAAAATCAATAAAACTAAATATATGGTCACACATAGAGACACATTATGTAATGGAAATGGACAGCTAATGACAAATGAAGGAAATTTTGAGGAAGTGGCTGAATTGAAATACCTACGAACAATAATCACAAATAGGAATGAGATGCACAAAAAAATTAAACATAGCCTCAATTTTGGAAATACGTGCTATTATGCATTGCAGACACTCTTGATGCCCCAACTCCTTTCAAAAAAACGTTAAACTGAAAATATATAAAACTATTATTCTGCCAGTTGCATTATATGGGTGCGAAACATGAACTCTTACTTTAAGGGAGGAAAGGAGATTACGAGTATTTGAGAATAAAGTTTTTAGGAAGATTTTTGTACCAAAGAGAGATGAACAGACGGTGAATGGAGAAGACTACATAACAGTGAAGTACATGGTATTTATAGGAAGTCAGATATAATAAGAAGAGTTAAGTCTCGTAGACTGCTATGGGCAGGACATATGGCACGAATGGGGACTGAAAGACATGCTTGGAAGCTTCTTGTAGAAAAACCAGAAGGATAACGCTCAGTCGGTAGACCAAGAATGAGGTGGGAGAATAACATTAACTATTATTTGAGGGAAGTAGATTATACAGGGAATGGTTGGAAAACATTAGCTCAGAATGGGGATGTATGGAGAGCTCATGTCCGCGCGGCCATGAACCTACGGGTTCGATATTGCTAGTGAGTTAGTTTGTATTAGGTAGTGAAGCAAAATTTGTGGGAGTCTATTGGGTGTCATTCTTTATATATGTTGGAACCAATTAGATCTTGAGTTTTGAAATTTTTTCTTTAACACTGTAGATGTTTCATTGTGTTATTTTTATTTATTTGTTTAGCAGGTTTTCTCAACCTGGGAACACTACTTATTGTAGCTACCCAAATGCATCACGATGCTGTGTGGGCACCGGTCCCATATTGGCCGAAATACCATGAGAAATTTTTTTTCGCCCATGGAGACCCGAACCAGCGTAGCGCAAGTCCCGTAGCTCTGTGCCAAGGTTTCCTGTGTTAACCACTCGGCTGGGGCGCGGGACATTTATTATTATTATTATTATTATTATTATTATTATTATTATTATTATTATTATTATAATATCGTATTACATAATATATATATTAATACATAATATTATATTATTAATTTAATGACTATTAAATGTACAATAGTATTATATAAGATATAAGCAGTTAAATTGGCATGTACATGTACGACGAATGCAAGTAAAAGCGTTACTCAGAAAAAAACATGAAGTTTTCATGCCCCTTTTTCAATCACCATACGTGCCACATCTCCTCTCCATCGCAATCTAAGAGACTGAAGTGTTCTTAATATATCTGGTCTCCTATAAAGATCATGTCACAAAATTCTTGTTGAAATAAAATTGAAAACTTCACAGATATTATTTTACTAATCTCTGTAAAACATGTCACTCTACAGTTACGTCAGTTATCTATACATAACGTACATTTTAAGTACAATTATTAAATATAGAAACTCTATATTTTATTTTAAAGCGATTGAAACTTATATTTAAATGTTTTGAAGACAAAATGTAGTGTCCTACTATCTGAAGGCTAAAAAATAAATTCAGTTGTTGATTTATTTTGTTGCAGTTGTTACAGTAGTTACATAGAATTCACCGAAATTATTTATGTTACATTTGTTCATAGCTCTTAACATAATATGAAAGAAACTATTATTTAGAAACTCGTAATTCTTTCATTTGTTTATTTCGTTTTTCTTTCTAACACCGGGAGATCATAGAGTTTCTGTGTATTTGTACAGCTTCTTACGTGATCCATTTGCCTAGCGCCTGTAGTATTTGTTTTAAAACATTTTCAATGTAATCGATGATGCATTCATGTAACGTCTTATGTTTTAGTAACACTTTAAGCTATTTTAAGTATTTTTTACACGCTTTATATTAGCTTGACCTGTATCTATCTATCTATGTAAAGGAATCTTTCAACGCGATTTCCACCCACTTATAATCATTGGATCGACTTGAAATTTTGTATACTTGTAAAGGACCCGTGGCAATATAATAATTTCATCTTTGATTCTAAAATCCTGGCGAGAATCATCAGAAAATAAAAAAAGGTGTCTTTGTATCTATGTAACGGAATCTTTGAACACGATTTTCACCCACCTACAAACATTGGATCGACTTGAAACTTTGTAAACTTATAAAAGCCCCGTGACAATACAATAATTTCATATTTTGTTTCTGAAATCCTGGCCAGAATCATCAGAAAATCAAAAAAATTAAAACTGGTATAATAGGTTGCGGACTTGTCGACTTTTTTATCAATCGTTGTAAGAGCTCAGTTGGTAGAGCGGTTAGCTCTAGTGGTATATAATTTCAGTAATCCATAGGTCGCTGGTTCAAATTCGGCTGGGAGGATTTTTTTTAGTAGAATATTACTTTTAGCTCATACTACAATTGTATCGAAAATAAAGATATTTACATTTTTATCTTATTCTGTAAAATATTAAAACTAAAAAATAAAAAATAAATAATAGTTTTAAAAAACTAAAGCAACACGATTTATTAGAAAACCAAACTAAAAATGGAAAATAATTTTAATTTCCAACACGCTTGGGATAAAATTAAAGTGGTCAACAAAAAAATCATCTCCAACACATATAGAATAAAACTAGAGTTATCAACAAAAAGAAAATAATTTTACCATCAAAAGCATGGGGTGCTTTTTATGATTTTTACATTTTCTTCCTAGAGACTTTACTTTTACCAATATCTGTTTATTATCAAATATATTAATTGATATAGAACACCCCACACTTTTGATGGTAAAATTATCTTCATTTTGTTGATAACTGTAGTTTTATTCCAGATGTGTTGGAGATGAATTTTTTTGTTGACCACTTTAATTTTATCCCAAGAGTGTTGGAAATTAAAATTATTTTGTTATTTCTTAGTTCGGTTTTATAATAAAGCGTGTTGTTTTAGTTTTTTAAAACTATTAATTAGGAAATAAACGAAATGATATCTAGTAACCTTAGATTTTCCTAAGTTTGTATTTTATTTAGAACTAGCTAACATCCGGCGTGCGCTGCTATGCCTAAATAAATTAAATGTCTTTTAAAGTTTAGTTGAATAAGTAAAAAAGAAAAATAATTATAGAATTATATCGTAATAATTTTTAGATACCCCGTGTTGATTAACCATGCGTTGCCCGGGGAATCTACTTAGCCCATCCCGATCTTCTTGGCATCAGTCAACTGAGAGACGAAAATGGATATTGTGAGTCATCCGTAAAAAAGGTAGACATAATCTGTTTCCCGGACTTTATTGTAGACATTTTTTTGAGATATTCAATTCTGTGTACATTAGTTTGGTGTATTTGTTAAGGTTTAGGCAGCGCAAGCTATTTAACCGTGTAAAAGCCTACTTTTTTAATGGACCTATTCGCACTTAGTTTTAGCTCCGGCCATACACAGTAATATGTATAGCCATCATCACCATCCATGAAATTATTAGCCCTCGTGGTCTGTTACGGTCTCAAAGAGAAATTTTCCATCCAGCGCTTTTTCGTTAAAGATGAGCTTTCCAGTTGTTCTGGTAATTTTGTGTATGGTAGAGAATGGATTTTACATCCATTTATATTTGTTTTCAAGTCACAAACCAAGTATGTATAGTAATAAGTTATATACTAACTAACTCACTGGCACCATCGAACCCATAGGTCCATGACCATGCGGACATAAACTCTCCATACATCCCTATCCTGAATCTACTTTTCCAATCATCCTCTGTATAATATACATCCCTCAAATCATAGTTAATGTTATTCCCCTACCTCATTCTTGGTCTACCAACTGGGCGTTTTCCCTCTGGTTTTCCTACAAGAAGCTTCCATGCACGTCTTTCATTCCCCATTCGTGCCACATGTCCTGCCCATCACAGTCTACGAGACTTAACTGTTCTCATTATATCTGTCATCTTATAAAGGCCATGTACTTAATTGTTATATAGTCGTTCAAAGTTCATTAATTTCTTTTTTCCAGTTTTTTAATGAAGATTCCCCCCCCTCAACCGTAAATGCTTCGGGGTTTTCTATCTAAATTTTAGTAATTTAGCCTTTCTTTCGATGTTTTTTTCTGACCAAGCATGGGCTGCTATTATCGATTTTTCTACTTCCCCATTCTTTACATTCCTGAGATGTTTTTTCTCTCTGGTTTTCAAGTAGAAAAATCTACAGTAGCAACCCATCCATGGTGAGAAGCTTCTTGCAATTAAAATGTAGTTTTTTTAAACAAAATATCTCTTCAGGAAGCATTTGCCTAGATAAATTCTTACTGAATTTATATATATATATATATATATATATATATATATATATATATATATATATATATATATATATATATATATATATGAACATAGGCTATAAGCGAGTTGTGATACTCAACCCTATACCCTTAAAAATCGTCCTTTGTAGTAGAAAACGTGAAAAAAGTAGCTTTTTGGACGCTTAAATGACTTACGCTGCCTAAACCATAACAAATACACAAAATTAATGTACTCAAAATTTAATATCTCAAAAAGCTTTACAAAAAAGTCCGCGACAGCATATGTTTATCTCTTACAGATAACTCACAATAACCATTTTTTGTCTTTTATTGATGCCAAGAAGATCGAGACAAGTATGTAGATTCCTGTGCAAGAATAGCAGCACATGTATGCCAAGAAGATCGAGATAAGTAGATTCCCGGACAACACCGGGTAATCAGTATGGGAAATCTTAAAATAATTACGATATACATTTATAATTATTTTTCCTATTACTTATTCAACTAAACATAAAAACACATTAATTTTCATTTATTTAGGCATAGCAGCGCACGCCGGGTATTATATATATATATATATATATATATATATATATATATATATATATCCATCGTAATTCTGCCCGAAGGCAGGTCCTTCACTGCAATCATAGCATTTTCGGGCTATGCTTGCAGCTTTACTAGGAAATTGTGTAGGTGTGGTAGCTTCCCGTTGCTTTCCACACCGGTGAAGGATGATGATAATGATAATGGTAAGGATGATAATGATAAGGATGATGGCCATATGATTTCGGGGACCGTTTGGGCCTTAAAGTTTTCCTGACATTTGTCTTACAGGTGAGGAAAAACCCCGATAAAAACCTCACCCAGAAAAACTGCCCCGACCGGGGATCGAACCCGGGCCCGCTGCGTGACAAGGCAGCACGCTACCTCGAGACCACAGCGGTGGACTATATATATATATATATATATATATACAGGGTGTTTCATAAAGGATGGCGCAAACTTAAATGGTTGAAAGTACACGATAATAGAAGCAACAATGTCCCAATAAACATGGGTCCGCAAACGAGCCGTTTGCGAGATAATTACGAATGTATGGTTACAAGCCGGCACTGACGTCATTGTTTGTAACATCGTAATAGGTGATTATCTCATTGGGCCACACATTCTTCCACGAAAACTTAATGGACAGAGGTACCTTAGGTTTTCTGCGGCGTCATCTTCCAGGATTACTTGAGGATGTTTCCCTTCAGCAACGTCGGAGTTTGTGGTGCATGCATGATGGACCTCTGGCACATTTTGCTGCTGCTGTGAGACGGCATCTAACGCGCAGATACGGCCAAAGATGGATAGGTCCAGGCGGATCTGTACCTTGGCCTCCAAGATCACCTGATCTAAATCCTTTGGATTTTTATGTCTGGGGTCACCTCAAACGCGAAGTGTACAGCACACCCGTTAACACGATTGAAGAACTGGAGCAGAGAGTTGTACATGCTTGTCAAAAATTCAGAAATTATCCAGGGGTTTTCGAAAGAATTCGACATTCATTGCAGAGACGAGCTCAGTATTGCATCCAGATGCAAGGAAGACACTTTAACATCTCCGTTAACAGATAACCCATAAGTGAAGTGAACTGTGAAATGTGAACTAAATGAGATGAAAAATTAATAGTAAAGTCTAAATTCAAATAAATTTCTACTAACTAGGACGATGTTTACAATGAAGTCAGTGGCGGCTTGTAACCATACATTCGTAAATATCTCGCAAACAGCTCGTTTGCGGACCCATGTTTATTGGGACATTGTTGCTTCTATTATCGTGTACTTTCAACCATTTAAGTTTGCGCCATCCTTTATGAAACACCTGTATATTGGTAGGAATACGATCCAAAAATATTTGACACAACTTTACATAAATACTATTTTTATAGTAAGTCTTGCTAAGAGTTTAGGGGACCTTCATAGTCCTATATTAGTCTATTAGGAAGAAATGAGATTGAAACGGCTTGATGAATCAAGATCAGGTTATTTAATGATGAATACATTTTAAATAGATTCAAGTTACCATTCCTTCCTTGCCTTATTTGTGGCATTTTCTCGTCTTTTACCTTTTGGTTTGACAGGTTCGAGCAAGTTGTTTTGAACCATGTAGGGACACAGTGGAGACACGATGTTCGTTACGTATTCAAATGAATTCTCATCCATAATAAGGACGTTAAAAATCAGATTAATTCCTTCTGCTAATTTTTATTGCGCGTTAAGGGGAACTAAATGACAGAAAATGACAGTCTTCCAACTCTTATTTAGACTACTCTTAAAGTATTAATATCATCGCGGTTTCATATTATCACAAAATAAGAATTTAGTTCTGCATTGAGAATGTAATGGGGAAAATTAATTTTGTTTATCTCTCAATTCGATACATTAGTATTTCCAGAGATACCTTTCAAGCCGAAAGGTTGAAGGTTAGAATCCCTTTGGGGATTTTTAAACTGACCAAAACCTTCCGGCGGCTCTGAGATCGACTCACTCTCTAACGCAAATAATAATAATAATAATAATAATAAATAATAATAATAATAATAATAATAATAATAATAATAATAATAACTTTATTTTACTTGGCAGAGTTAAGGCCTTATAAGGCCTTGTCAACCACTCAACCATGTTAAAAATTACAACAAAAAACAATTCTTCTTCCTTCCTTCCTTCCTTCCTTCCTTCCTTCCTCCCTTCCTTCCTTCCTCTCTTCCTTCCTTCCATCCTTCCTTCCATCCTTCCTTCCTTCCTTCCTTCCTTCCTCCCTTCCTTCCTTCCTTCCTTCCATCCATCCTTCCTTCCTTCCTTCCTTCCTTCCTTCCTTCCTTCCTTCCTTCCAAGTATTAGGCAAAGGCCTGTTACGATTTTATAGAAAATTTTCCCTCCAGCGTTTCATAGGACGGCTCAGGTATCTTCTTCCTCTTGGTATATAATTATGAACAGCTTTGAGGATCCGATTTGAACTAATTCTTTCAAGATGGTGTTTCCAATTTAGTTGGCATTGTTTAATATATTCCAAAATTGGCGTAGTCTTCAATTCTTTTAAGACATCGGTGTTCCTTTTCCGATCGCATCTGGTGTAACCCGCTGTTCTGCGCATGAATCTCATTTGACAATTCTTACGTATCAAGTACAATAAGTATAAATATTACACGGTATGTCTACAGTATAATTATTATTTTCAAAATATTTTGATTTTATCTAGATTTAATGAATGTAATAAGTTATATAATACAGAAGATAGAAAAAGAGAAAAAACTATTAATGTCATAGAATACATTTAGTTCTCGAGAAAAAAACAATTATTTAACAATAGATAATTGTAGAACGGTGACTTAAAAGTGTCAAGTGCGCGGCATCCCGTGATAATTTGAGGGAGGGAATTCCAAGAGCGGGCAGAGGCTACTGTGAAAGACGTTGCATAAATGGAAATGCTAAGAAGAGGGATTGTTAGCAGAATGTTATCTTGTGACCTAGTGTCAATATGAATCAGAATTGTGTGAGAAATGAGTACCAGATGGTTGTTCTGGGGGTAAAGATAGCCGTCACGCAGGTCTGATAACCCGGCTGACATCAAGTGTCGATTGTCTAGAAAAAGTGGAATTGTTTACCTCCTTCTACCCCTAGGGATCTTATGGTCTGCAGTGGGATCACTTTACCTTCATTTAGTTATTCCTGCAATCATGTTTATAAACGTACGGATATTAAACAAAAATCTAGTCGTGTTAATGGTGAGAAAACCAGATAACGACTGGAGAAAGCGATATGCTAACCATATTATGTCACCTCTATATTGGCTAGATCAGCAGTTCCCAACATTTTCGACTTTTGAATCCCTTCCACAATGATCTGAGTTTGGTGAACCACTGACTTTTAAATATAGGTACAGTAGACATGTAAAAAATTTAATCCCAAACAAAAGGTTAATAATCTTAAATTAATTTAACCCTTTAACGGTTAAAACCTAAAGTTACTCTAGTTACAGCTTAAAAGTTACACAACGTGTAGGCCTAGTTGTAGCGAAATCAAATGCATTTCTATTACATAACTCTAATCAGGCATTCGCAGTAAATATTAATTCATTGTGGAAATAATGTGATAAATTCCCAATGTTACACATATGTAACAAGGGACATTATAGGGTTAATTTAATTTTAAAGTAATAGTATAATAATAATAATAATTATTATTATTATTATTATTATTATTATTATTATTATTATTACAATTCCGCATAAATTAAGGAAGCAATAATAGGCCTAACCTCGAAACCCGCCATTACGGAAAAGTTTTGGCGAACCCCTTGTAGTCCGAGATCCGGCTGCAAGATTACTACGTTCGAGTCTATGAACAAAATCTATTTTTTTTTCACAAAATTGTGAATGACTGAATACATTTTTTCCGAGTTGCCTATTCAAATTCGGCCGCCAGTATGTTTAATTAAAATATAATGAATTTATTTATCCGAAATAATTTGATTCACTTGTTATTAAAATAAATTATAATCCAGTCCGCAGAAATCGATGTATAGAGCTTGAAAAGTTTTGGTTGCCATTGGACACTTGGCCGTAAACCTCCTCGCAGCTACAGCAGGCTGTGACACCAATCAGTAATAAAATGGCAGTAAATACGTATTTATTGTTTTATATTGTTTCAAATAAAGCTCAATTCATTTAAAATGCTGTGATTTGTTTTGTATAATGTATATTAACACTACCTTTTGGATATATTTTTGTATATACATTTACGTAGTACACATAGAGGGCAGTGGTTTTACTTCCCGCTGCGAAGATTAGGAGTTTTTGTAAAGCATCTTCTTTCAGGACCCATGTTTTGCTTGGTGTCAATTATTGCATAATTTTATATGATTTAAAAAATTAATATCGCCTAGATGGTACACATACTAAACTGTTATATATTTTTAGGGGCGTTTATTGGCTCGGTTTTCGCCCCCATGCCGGCTTTTATGTCAAAGAAGCTAATTCATTAGCCGCCTAAACAGCTGGATTCTGAGTTGTTCTTGTTTTGATTAAAAAAATAGTTTGGAATTTTGACCAATTCGCAATAATGCAGCTGGCAGATATGTCGAAATATAGAAACCATAACTTTTAAAGTAATAAAGTGTTATTAACTAGCTGGTCACCTGATCTTATAGAAACTGGTTCTTATTTCACACAAACACTTACTCAGGAATGCGTGAATTGACTTTTATTCGATCTCTGCTTAATTCGGTAGCGGTATATTTTCAATACTGAAGTAACAGCACTTGTAGGTCTTTCCTTTTCTTCCATTTGTGAGTTAATTATTTTTATTTCGCCGGCTGGTTTATGAGTCATTAGGAAATATTTAATTTACAAATATTGTATGATTTTAATCATAAAATTTAATGCCACAGTTATGTACAGTGCCAGTGGCGTGCATTCAACCCCAGTACTGCTGGGGTAATTAGTATACACTATTAATAATTTAAAATAAAATAACATATTTGCCAATTTTCATTCAAATCAATTACGCGAGAACATTAAAATTCCCGTCATATTCTGCGTATTCACATTATCTCCATAGAGGAGCACACAGAGTGTTTCCTGTATGTTATCCCCACCAACACTAGCAATTTCCCTGCAGATGAATTAGCGATAAACCACTAAATGAATATACCTGCTAAGTACAGCGATAACACTAGACCAGCGATAACCCGCTAGAAGAAGCATGTGTCTTATTCCATCGATTTTTTATTGAACACCAGCTAGCTGAACCCAGAATCGTCACAACTCGAAGTATACACAAGGTCGAATGACCATTCGACTTATCGATTCATGAAACATTCATTCAATTTCTCAATAATAGAATTTTTAGAAATAACATTTTTTATTTATAATATTTAATTTATATTAGTTATATTTTTACAAAATACAAATAAATAAGTAAAATTGTGCGGTACGTTTTGTCAGTTTTAGCAATCTGTTAATTTATGAAAGCTTTAATAGATATCTTAATAACGACAATTGAATTATTACGAACGTGTATATATATATATATATATATAGGTACAGACTCAGAGTTCCGGGTTCGAATCCCATCCAGGCATTTATTTTTCTTATCTTACCATATATATATATATATATATATATATATATATAGGCTATATGTTTTTCTGGGTGAGGGTTTTATCGGGGTTTTTCCTCACCTGTAAGACAAATGTCAGAAAAACTTTAAGGCCCAAACGGTCCACGAAATCATATGGTCATCATATCATCATCCGTATCATCATCATCATCCTTCACCGGCGTGGAAAGCAACGGGAAGCTACCACACCTACAATTATCTAGTAAAGCTGCAAGCATAGCATGAAAATGCTATATTACTATGAATGAATATATATATATATATATATTTTGTGGAAAGCAAAAGTTGAATAATGTCGGCACTGAGTTCGTCCAAATGCGTTATTAATACGTTTTAATGGGTTACTGATAAATGTGATTTGTAATTTAGTAAAAATGAATGTAAGTGACTGTAATTTATAATTTATATAGTAGATCATTTTCAATAAGGTAGGCCAACTCCAGATGTACCGGATCTAACAACAACAAAAATACAAGGCAGTGAGTTTATATATACTGTAAGTCATATTTTCGTAACACAGCTGATATATTTACTCTGACTACCGCACGCCACTGGACAGTGCTTTCTATAATGCGGCATTTAGAAATGTGATCCAATAAGTTGTGCAAAGATCATTTTATTGCCTCGTAACTGTATGTTTATGTACGAATTGACTATATCCAAATCAATTAGCAAGACTTTTGTCCTGCGTAACTTCCTATTTATCATTAAGAGATTGTAGTGGATATAATGTTCAAGCATTGCAGTCATGAGGTTTATGGACTAACGTTCTGATTACAGTAGTTAAAAAGGTTTTTGCCACATGCATGAAACTATATGCAACAGATCAAGTTTTATGTGCTATTTACGAATATGAATATTAAAATGTTCCATCACCCTCAAATTTTGAGGAAATCACTAAAATATGCATATATCTGAAATGTGAAAAAAAAATGTTCTTTTTTATTTGTATTTGTGTTGTAAGTTTTGCAATATTTCTTATTCTTCCTTTCCAGGATTAGGTCAATGTGACCTGTTCCTGTCTCAAGTCCATCGTTTCCTTGGCCGTCCCAAAGATCTTTTTCCATGTGGTTTGTAGGTGTTGATCGTTTTGGGTAATCTTGTATTGTCCATTCTGTCTAAATGTTCTCTCCATTGGTATTTGTGCTCTTCTAGTTTATTGACTATTGAAAATATCTCCAGCTAATTTCTGATTGATTCATTGTGTAATCTATCCATGCGTGTACATCCTTTTACGGATCTTAAAAATTTCATTTCAGTGGCTTGAATGTATGAGATATCTTTTTTTGTAAGTACCCGAGATTGAGATCCATATAAAAGAACAGGAACAGCCATCATTTTATAAAACCTGAGCTGAGTTTGTCTTCGAGTCTTTCGGAGGGTTCTTCTTTTGGTGTCACACATAGTTTGATATCGGTTTAATTTATTATGTATATCCCAATCATAGCTATATGTTATATCTGAACCGATCCGATTGAGGGTCTTTCCACTTTTCAGCGGTTGCCCTTTTACGAGCCGGCTGCTGGCCCTTCACATCCACATGTGTCAATCACAGAGGTAGATGATCAACAGCCAGTGTAGGGGTGACATGTGGTTAGCATGTCGAGTCCCCCAGCCGTTATAGCTGGTTCCTCAACCTGGAGCCGCTACTTATTGTAGCTACCCAATTGCCTCACGATGCTGGGTGGGCACCGGTCCCATACTGGCCGAAATACCATGAGAAAATTTCTTCCCCCATGGAGACTCGAACCAGCGCAAGTCCCGTAGCTCTGCGCCAAGGCTTATATCTGAACCAAGATAGTTAAAATGTGTTGTTTTATAATTTCATTATTGATTACCATTTTTGCTCTGACTGGTACTTTGCCCTGAAAAGCCATAATTTTAGTTTTTGAAGTTAAGACTTTGAGATTATAATAGAGTCCTAATTGATTCAACGTGTAAATGTCTCTTTGTAAATCATCCTCTGACTTCTGTATAATTACCAGATCGTCTGCATTGGATGTCTCCATCCTAAAAATCCATCGACGAGCCTACACAAGGTTTAGGTACAATATCAGAAGAAACTACCTTATTTTCGATAACCACATCATAGGACGTGCTTAGACTTTGAATCTTACACATTACCGCTATATATGATTAGAGTATGGAACTAGTATCAAGTCATGTCGGGGATTGTCGTTCAGTATCATTATTTAAACCTAAATTAACTGAAATATTAAATTCCATTTAATGAAAATACTTCCTGAATTACAAATATATGCAGAATTTTGTATATACCTATAAATATTCATCTCGGAAACCTTTATAACTTTATTTTATTTTTAATCTATGTTTTGTTAGTGCTGGCTAATATTAATACTAATAAAATCGTGATAAATTCCATTGAGGTGTTAGATAGTATAAAAATATAATATATTGTACCTTATTTTTCAGTTTCCTCAATTGTTCTAATGAGTAAAACAATGTAGAACTTTCGGGACAAATCTCATCCTCAGCAGAAGGTATCTGGTTACTGTCCAGTTTTCATCCAGATAGTGACTGATTTATAATGGTCGTGTTGACTAATCCCGAAATGCCTACATTGGTCTATTAATTTAATAGTTGAGGAGGCTAAAAATTAGCTAAAAGTAAAGTAAAGTGATCCCACTACAGGCCTCAGGAGGCCCTTGGGGTAGTAGGAGGTTAGGGCTCCCACTTTTTCTTGACAATCGGCACTTGATGTCAGCCGGGGTGTCAGCCCTTCGTGACGGCCGCCTTTACCCCAGAACAAGCGTCTGGTACTCATTTCAGTTAAAGGCTGAGTCGACCCCAGGACCATAGTGCCGCCAGAAGGTTTGGGTCAGTTTAAAATCCTGACCCCACCGGGACTCGAACCCTCGACCCTCCGGCTTGTAGCTCAGTGCCTTAACCACTACGCTACGACGTGCCTACTATATTATAATTGTGTGTGTATATATATATATATATATATATAGTAAAACTTGTTTAACCCGGAACGTGAATAATGCGGAAATCTGCCCAATGTGAACAAATATATGGTCCCGGCAAAATAATAGTAATTTTACGTGTATTTTTTGTATAAAACGGAATCTGTCCAATGCGGAAACGGAAGGATATTTCTACACAATTCATGGAAAAAATATGTATAAGGCGAAAAGAGGGAGAGAGAAAATCTTAAATGTGTTTTAAAATCTGTGACTGATTGTGTACGTATCTTTCACAGGTAGCGACTTGAATTTACGGAATAAAGATGGCTACATTGTATGTATCAATATCATTAAACGAAAAAATGAAAGTGATTAAAAAAACTCTCTGTACGCAAAATAAAGACTCAATTTAAATCTGGAAAAACCCAAGTTTGTGAGATTTTAAAACACAAAGAAAAAATAACGAATGAATGGATGCAAGGAAATGGTCAAATGAAGAGCAAAAAACAATATATAAAAGTGTGTTTTAAAAGTTCACGATCAAAAAATCTCCAAATTTCCGGACAGATGCTCTAAAGTCAAGCTCTAGCTGTTGCGGCTGTATATCCCTAGGGAACAACGATTTCTAGGAATCTCCAGGTTGGTTGTGGACAATTTTAAAACACGACACAATGTAGTGTGGAATGAAATTTTAGGGGAATCAAAGGATGTGGACGAACGTATAGTTAGTGAGCGGAAACCGAAACTGCATACTTTAATTTCAGAATACGCGCCTAAGAGACTTTTATAACGCTGGCGAAACGGAACTGTTTTTCTGCGCGTTACCGTCGAAGACGCTCGTACATACTATACTCCACTTTACAACGGCAGCGAACTACAATTAATCCAAGGTACATAAAAATACATGCGGTGCTCTATAATCTAATATTGGTTAATATGTTTTGTTTTTTTATATAATGCGGAATGTTGTCTAATCTGGAAAAAATTGGTCCCATGCGATTCCGTTTTGAACAAGTTTTACTGTGTGTGTGTGTATATATATATAGGCCTATATATATATATATATATATATATATATATATATAGCTAATATTAGACCACTTCCTTACTGTGCTTTATCAAGTCTATATTTTAATAATAGTTTAAAATTATAGTATTATCGCCTCACTATGATGGTTGTCCGTTTATATGAAAGGGGGTGCCGCGCGACGATGCTTGACAATGATTAACAACAAGAATTATAGTGGCGGTAGTCGGCATCTTTGTATTTAGTTATATATAACAGCTACGGGGAAACAAAGAGACTGGACTACCATCATAGTGAGGCGATAATAAAAATATAAATTTTGGTACTATTTAATTATTCGGAGGTTGAGTGCAAAAGAAGTCCTTATGACCGTAACTCTGCCAGTATAAATTATGCATTATTATTATTATTATTATTATTATTATTATTATTATTACTGCTACTACTAGATAGTGCATCTGAGGAAAATTTAATTGGTCTTCACCATCCGAGTAACACCTTAGTTTCCAACTAGATATCTCTTTGAGACGTTGTACTAACCATAAGCCACTTACTGACATCTGTAGGAAAACAAGCGTTACTAAATTAGTCTGGTTGAGAAACTCTCCACCAGGGAAACACACACGCTCCGAGCGGGAAGAACGGGGATCAGTCATAAATCAATTAGAATGGACAACGTTTATGTTTGTGTGTGTGTGTGTGTGTGTGTGGCAAACGTTAAACTGAAAATATATAAAACTATTATTCTACCAGTTATATTATATGGATGCAAAACATGGTCTCTTACTTTAAGGGAGGAAAGGAGATTTCGAGTATTTGAGAATAAAGTTCTTAGGAAAATTTTTGGACCAAAGAGAGATGAACAGACAGGTGAATGGAGAAGACTACATAACACCTCCTACTACCCCAAGGGCCTCCGGGCCTGCTGTGGGATCATTTTACTTTTAGATATAATTAGAACAGTTAAGTTTCGTAGATTGCGATGGGCAGGACATGTGGCACAAATGGGGAGTGAAAGATGTGGAAGCTTCTTGTAGGAAAGCCAGAGGGAAAACCATACATTGGCTCAGGATAGGGATGTATGGAGAGCTTATGTCCGCGCGGCCATGAACCTAAGAGTTCGATAGTGCCAGTGAGTTAGTTAGTATGTGTTTGTGTTCAATTTTTACCCCTCTTTACAAAATCGCTCCTTAATGTTGTTATTATAGGTTCTAGGCGTAGTAATAAAGTGGGAAGAAGAATAGCTTGAATTAAGGAGTCAGATATGAATGTAATGTGGTGTTTTGAATGAAGAAGAGTGCGGAAGTGATGAAAGTGAAGCGAGTGTTTTTGTTGAAGCCGCGCCTATTCATGACATGACCGACAGCTAAAAATAACAAACGTACGCCTACATTCTAACGTGCTCTACAGTTGAAGGCCGGTCTCATGTAGGTGTGTCATCTCCCTAGTCGTGTACAACCCTTGATAGGGATAGCCAAAATATTATTTATTTCAATAATTTTAATTCATGTAATAATAGTGCTTCTCGTGTGCTAAAAATATACTCTGTTTCATATCCAAATCCCTAGATTCGGTCCTGGCAAACTAGCGTTAAGTAGAATGCAGGCTTTCACGGCCGGTAATCATGGTAGTAAAAGATTCCGGGCTATGTGGCCGTGGTCTATAACTGGCGTTTCTTCCAGACGTTTCTCCCTCAACTGCGGAGGGCATCTTCAGTGGCGAGCGCTAGAAGCTGTTGTTTCCCTGTCGTAGGCAGTCGAGTCTACGACAGGGAAACAACAGCTTCTAGCGCTCGCCACTGAAGACTCGACTGCCTACGACAGGGAAACAACAGCTTCTAGCGCTCGCCACTGAAGATGCCCTCCGCAGTTGAGGGAGAAACGTCTGGAAGAAACGCCAGTTATAGACCACGGCCACATAGCCCGGAATCTTTTACTACCTAGCGTTAAGTAATATAACTGGGAGAACAACAGTTTTACATATTTTCAGTTTAACGTTTTTTGAAAGCAGTTGGACGTCAAGAGTCCCTATAGTGCGTAATAGCACGCATTTCCAAAATTCAGCCTATGTTTAATTTCTTTGTGCATCTCATTCCTATTTGTGATTATTGTTCCTACGTATTTAAATTCAGCCATTTCTTCAAAATTTCCCTCATTTGTCATTAGCTGTCCATTTCCATTACATAATGTGTTTCTGTGTGTGACCATATATCTAGTTTTATTGATATTTATTTTCAATCCCAATTGCTTAGTGTTACTCAATAGTGTGTGCGTGTTGGCCTTTAGTATCTCTTCGCTATCGCCCAATAGTCCTACATCATTAAGCCTTAGCGCAGAGCTACGTGACTTGAGCTGGTTCGAGTCTCCATGGGGGAAGACATTTTCTCATAGTATTTCGGTCAGTATGGGACCGGTACCCACCCAGCATCGTGAGGCATTTGGGTAGCTACAATAAGTAGCGGCTCCACGTTGAGAAAACCAGCTATAACGGCTGGGGGCCTCAACATGCTGACCACATGTCACCCCAACACTGGCTGGATGATCATCTACCTCTGTGATTGACACATGTGGATGTGAGGCCAGCAGCCGGCTGATAGGCTAAGGGCCCTCTAGGCCTGTCGCGCCAGGAGTTTTTTTAAACTAACGTTAACTATGCTTGCCTCTGGGTCCATCGTTCCCGGGTTCCAACCCGACCGGGGTCGGTGGATTTATAAAAAAAAAGTAAAGTGATCCCACAACAGGCTCGGAGGCCCTAGGGGTAGTGGGAGGTTAAGGCTCCCACTTTTTCCAGACAATCGGCTCTTTATGTCAGCCGGGTTGTCAGCCCTGCGTGACGGCCGCCTTTACCCCAGAACAAGCGTCTGATACTCATTTCCGTTAGAGGCTGAGTCGACCCCAGGGCCATAGTGCCGCCAGAGGGTTTGGGTCAGTTTAAAAATCCTGACCCCAACGGGACTTGATCCCTCGACCCTCCGGCTTGTAGCTCGGTGCCTTAACCACTACGCTACGGCGTGCCCCCCGGTGGATTTATAAGGGCGTTAAAATCCTCTGTAAAGTTCTTTGGGTTTTTTTCGACCAAAGACAAGAGATAAACTGACTCATATGGAACTATTGGCTCGTGACATTTATGCGAAACCAGACTTCCCCCCCCCCCCCCCGCTTATAGGCCTGTTGCGCCATGTAAAAAAAATACATAATAATAGCAGTAAAGTTTCGTAGACTGCAATGAGCAGGATCCATCCATCCATAGTAATTCTGCCCGAGGGCAGGTCTTTAATTCTAATCATAGCATTTCCATGCTATGCTTTGCAGCTTTACTAGGGAATTATAGGTGTGGTAGCTTCCCGTTGCTTTCCACACCGGTGAAGGATGATGATGATGATAATGATAAGAATGATGATGAAGGCCGGATGATTTTCGGGGACCGTTGGGCCCTAACCTTCCTGACATTTGTCTTACAAGTGAGGAAAAGCCCCGAAAAAAAACCTCACCCAGGAGCATGTCCCGACCGGGAATCGAACCCGGGCCCGCTGCGTGACAAGACAGCACGCTACCTCGAGACCACAGCGGTGGACATGAGCAGGATATGTGACACAAATGGGAAATTAAAGAGGGGCATGAAAATTCTTGGAGGAAAATCAGAGGGGAAACGCACATTAGATAGACCAATAATGAGGTAGGAGAATAACATTATTAATCAGAATCACATATTTTTCTTTGTGAGACAAAAATAGTTTATTTTTTGTTGCTCACTCTTATCTATTCTAATACCCTTTGCACTCTGTAAATTTTATACTTAGGTTATTATGATCTATTAAAAGTTTATAGATGTCAGTGTGCCTTTCTACTGCACGCATGACCGGTTTTATGACTTAAATGTTTTTATCTTGTTCTAAGTATACCTTTTTTTTAAAGTTTTGTTAAGCTGGAGTTAGAGTTGATTCCATGGTTATGTACGACTATAAAATGACCTTAAACTTTATTTGACTGGACTGCTCCTCATGAAATATGTGTATCGTAGGTTTGGTGAAATGTCTTTTTAACGAAACTGAAGTTTTTATTACTGGATGTGAAATCTGAAGCTATTGGCCACCTGGCGCAGACACGGGTCAAGGACTGAGGGGTTTCAAATTCTCCCTCCTGAATCAGCTGACTTTCTTACGAACCATATTGCAGTACTATAACTCACGACAGACAGTTAATAGATAAAATAAGTTACTCGAATGTTCATCTGTGCACAATTAAATATTTAAAATTAAATATTTAGTTTTAAAAAATAAGAAAAGTTTGAAATTGGGACTGGAAATAAACATCAATAAAACTAAATATATGTTCGCACATAGAAATGCGTTATATAATGGAAATGGACAGCTAATGACAAATGAAGGAAATTTTGAAGAAGTGGCTGATTTCAAGAATCTAGGAACAGTAATCACAAATAGGAATGAGATTCGCAAAGAAATTAAACATAGGCTCAATTCATCCTATTATGCATTACAACGTCCAACGAGAGATGAACAGACATGTGAATGGAGAAGATTGCATAACAGTGAATTACATGGTCTTTATAGGAATCCAGATATAATGAGAACGGTTGTCTCGTAGACTGCGATGTGCAGGACATGTGGCACGACGAGGAATGAAAGACATGCATGGAAGCTTCTTGCAGGAAAGCCAGAGGGAAAAAGCCCAGTTGGTAGACCAAGAATGAGGTGGGAGAATAACATTAACTATGATTTGGGGGAAGTAGATTATACAGGAGATGATTGGAAAACATTGGCTCAGGATTGGGGTATATGGACAGCTTATGTTCGCGTGACCATGAACCTACGGGTTCGATAGTGCCAGTGAATTAGTTAGTTAGCAACTTCCAAACGACCTCTCCTAATATCAATTCTAGAAGGATCGTTTTCCAGATGTTTTTTTTTTTCTGAATCTCGTCGGGCGGCCACTCAATTGACAGCGGGTCGTGTGCCAGAAGACCAGAGAATGTGTTCTGAATAGTGAAGAAAGTGTTGTAATTGAAGATGACTGAGTTTGAAGAAAAGACTAGGAAAATAATTGTGTTTATATGAGACCAAGGCGGAATTAATTTTTCATTACTTAAAAATGAGTAACTCCTTAAAGTGTTTACTTATACTCATTTGAAATTCATAATTGTCCTTTAATCGTATTTGAGGGATTGGTTAAGGCATCTCATGAGTACCCTTAAGTGATCCATCAAAAAATGCATATCGAGAATTATTTTGAGGATTTTGTGAAGTTTCTTGAACGAAATGGAAATGTAAAGTGAACTGGATTTAAAAAAAAAAAATATACATGTATATCATCTTCAAAAGACAACAGTTCTAGATATTTTAACTGTTCCATGTCATTATCCTTAATTTGACTATGGTGAATCAGAATATGAACTTATGTTTGTTTCCATCATGTACCAATTTTCCGCAATACAAGAAAGAGTAATTTTTTAATACTTGATTCTATCAAATTTATGTTATATTATTAAATATCAGTTAATAAATCTACAACACTCATCAATAAAATCTTCAGGATGAAGTAATATTTCAGCTCTGTTCTAAATAATCACTGGTAATTTGTACATTTTTTCACATGCTACCTTGAATTTAACTCTTTCTCAGAGTCTTGAAAATGACAGCTTCGCTGTTGAAACATGTTAACTCTTTTAATTGGTGAAATGGATACATTGACTACATATGTTACGATTTTATCACCAAGAAGACCAAAGGTAAAGTGATCCCACAACAGACCCGGAGGCCCTTGGGTAGTAGGAGGTTAAGGCTCCCACTTTTTCTAGACAATCGGCACTTTATGTCAGCCGGGTTGTCAGCCCTGCGTGACGGCCGCCTTTACCCCCAGAACAAGCATCTGGTACTCATTTCCGTTAGAGACTGAGTCGACCCCAGGGCCATAGTGCCGCCAGAGGGTTTGGGTCAGTTTAAAAATCCTGACCCCAACGGGACTTGAACCCTGGACCCTCCGGCTTGTAGCTCAGTGCCTTAACCACTACGCTACGGCGACCAAGAAGACCATTAGTTTATTAAATATTTTTAACGTTAATTGTTATCACAATTAAGGTTATGTATAAATTTTTTTAAATAATAGTGTTAGTACATTTTTATGAAACATATTTTAAGAGGCCTTCATGATTTTAGTAATTAACGAAGTTTTTTAACAAAAATCAATCATAATTGAGGAAGAGGATATAAAGAAGGTACTTATACCATTATTTAAAAACTTTGTATAGACAATGATGACCTTGAAGATTTTCGGGCTGTAGGCCACGGTCGTGAGGCTTGTAGTTCCCCGACGTTTCGCCAGAGACTGCGTCTGGCATCCTCAAGGGTTGTCTTGAGACATTCCCCGACGTTTCGCCAGAGACTGCGTCTGGCATCCTCAAGGGTTGTCTTGAGACTGTCCTTGAGGATGCCAGACGCAGTCTCTAGCGAAACGTCGGGGAACTACAAGCCTCACGACCACGGCCTACAGCCCGAAAATCTTCAAGGTCATCATAGCAACTCCGGCCGTGAAAGTCTACGTGAATACACGTTGTATAGACAGTTGTAAGAAAAATATCCCTTTCTTAAACAGCTGTATTAATTTCTCGCTAAAACATAAAACAATATGAGACCCTAAGGGAATCAATACTAATAAAATTCATTGTTAAAGCCATTGAGGTGGATAGTCATAAAATAAAATAAGTTAAAATATATATTTTTAGGTCACAGCCGTCGTCCTCAACTTATGAAATGTGCATACTTTTTTGCCTGTAGGCCTTTCAGAATCTCCATTCCATTTTCAGCATCGTTCTTCGCTACATTACTTTGATGTTCTCGGAGCTGATCCTAATGTATCTATCAGTCACGACAACACTACATTAGGATCAGCACCGAGAACATCAAGTAATGTAGCGAAGAAAGACCTGCTGAAGATAGAATGGAGATTCTGAATGGCCTACAGACAAAAAGCATGCATATTTTATAAGTTGAGGACGACGGCTCTGACCTAAGAAGGGACATTTTAACTTATTCTATTTTATTTTATAACCATAAGGGAAGAAATTATTAAGTCCAGTTAAAATATATTATATTCTTCTAATGTGAAATATGTACATAAAACGATGTTTAAACATAACTTTGTAGCTAAAGTAGTAATAAGAAACCAACCGAATGTTTCATATGAATTCTATAACAACTCTATAAATCTTTATTTTTTCAAGGTTGTCATTTCGACATTTCTTTATAAATCTATTTTCTTCTATATAAATGAAAATGCAATTAATTCATGTCTTTCGGGCTAAATGGCCATTTAGCCCGAAAGACGTGAAACTCTACAGTTTTACATAACAATGGAATTGTTCTTAAATCTACAGTATAAAAGGCTTCACCGATCTTCTTGAAAATTTATACATACAAGTTTTCAGATATGGCGAGTGTTTTGTCGCTATCTGTTATTCTCTAAAACCTTTACTTGTTCATCTGAAACGAAAATCTAAAAATCGCTCTAGCGGTCGCAATTTTTTATGTTTCACAACGAAACTCAGTATGAACTTGTAATTAATATTTAATTTTAGGAAGTGATATTTTGAGGTTATTTTAATTGTATTATTTTTAGTCGATCATCTTATCTCAATATTAATGTTAATTTGTTCTTGAACATGTTTCAAAAACAAATCAACATTAATATTGAGGTAAGATGATCAGACTAAAAATAATATACTCAGTATGAACTATTAAAATAAATTCCGATTCCGATTGAGGGTCTTTCCACTTTTCAGCGGTTGCCCTTTTACCAGCCGGCTGCTGGCCCTTCACATCCACATGTGTCAATCACAGAGGTAGATGATCAACAGCCAGAGTAGGGGTGACATGTGGTTAGCATGTCGAGGTCCCCCAGCCGTTATAGCTGGTTCCTCAACCTGGAGCCGCTACTTATTGTAGCTACCCAATTGCCTCACGATGCTGGGTGGGCACCGGTCCCATACTGGCCGAAATACCATGAGAAAATTTCTTCCCCCATGGAGACTCGAACCAGCGCAAGTCCCGTAGCTCTGCGCCAAGGCTTCCTACCTTAACCGCTCGGCTACGGCGCGGGACCAAAAAATAAATTAAGATAGCAAAAAAAAATAATAATAATAAATAAATAAAATCCGACCATTAAAAGTGGGGGTTACCTTAAATACGAAAGTAAAATTTTACTATAGCAACTGTCATGGTTGGTCTACTTCACTTTCAGACACACGGGGTATCTGAAAAGAATTACGATGCAAATTTGTTTTTATTTTTACTTATTAAACTAAAAAGAAAACACATTTGCTTTATTTAGCTGTAGCGGATATTAGCTGGTGAACCATAACGTAGCTCTAATGGTTTGTGCGTGAAGATAAAAGTAAAAAAAGTTTGGATGAATTTTATGATAATCTTATGTAGAGGAGCAGATAATTACAGTCAAGGTACGTTTTAGTGCAAATTAAATAGCGTGAGAACGAGATAATCACCACTTTGCCAGTATCAACACGCATTTTTTAACGAGAGAGGATGGTATTCTTTAAAACTTTTTCCTTATTTGGTGTAAATTATTTATTTTTTGTATGTTAAGAGCTCATGGCAGTAGCAATTTAACCAAAAATAAAAATTTTGAAAAAAAAAATTGGGGGCCCATATTTTAAAAAAATGTACCCAGTGCAGGGGTTTACTAAAACCGATATATCTAAGCCAATTTTGAAGACAACTTCACAGAATTTGTTACATTTTACTACTAAAAGAATGATCTACAAACTCTCTGTAACATAATTTTGATATTTGTCCCTAATGTTGTAAAATTAACAATTAAAATTTAGCAACACTCTTTTATTTATTTTTTTTTAAACAAACAGGCATATTTTTTAAATAAAATCAAATACCTAATTTCTGTTATAGACAAATGTTTTCTCATTGTCTCAAGAGTGTGTGTTCAAAATCTCATGCATGTATCTATAATAGTTCAGAAGATATATAAATTTTTGTCTAGCAATGTAGCAAAAAAAAAAAAATGAAGTTACGGGAAACAACAATCAGAAGGGGGAGTGTGATTTAAAATCCAGAGCGTAGGCACTTTAAAAATAGCTCCTCAACGTCTGATAAGGGTACAAATATTCATAAAATGTTATCAATGTATTCCACACATATCACAGAGTATTTTAGAGCAAACATTTTTTTTTAAATTGCTCTTTTTTACCAAATAATAACATCCTCTCCCCTTAAATAAAGCATAATTTTAGTTTAATTGAGAATAAGGTTCTTAGGAAAAAATTTGGGCCAAAGAGAGACGAACAGACAGATGAATAGGACATGCATAACAATGAGACACATGATCTTTATGGAAAACCAAATGAAATAAGATCCGATAAGTCCTGTAGACTGCGATGGGCAGGACATGTGGCACGAATAGTAAATGAAAGAGAGACATAGAAGCTCCTTGTAGGAAAACCAGAGGGAAAGCTCATTAGGCTGGCCAAGAACGAGGTGGGAAAATAACATTCACCGTGATTTAGGAGAAATAAATTATACAGCGGATGATTGGAAAACTTTATCTCGGGATTGGGATGTATGGAGAGCTAATGTCCACGAGGCCCAGAACCTACAGGTTCAATAGTGTCATCGAATTATTTATATTTACATTGAGTTCCTGCGTTGAAGCCAAGCTTCAATATATATTGCCTAGTAAATAAAACTAGAAAAAATGATAAAGCACTAAGCTGTCCCATCTCTCCTATACTAGTAAACTAACTTATTGGCACTATCGAACCGGTAGGTTTATGCCCTCGCGGACATAAGCTCTCCATGTATCCATATCGTAACCAAATGTCTTCCAATCCTCTCCTGTATAATGTACTGCTCTCAAATCTTGGTTAATGTAATTCTTCCACCGCATTGTTGGTCTACAACATAGGTGTTTTCCTTCTGGTTTTTCTACAAGAAGATTCCATGGCCCTCTTTCATTCCACATTCGTTCCACATGTTATACCAAAGCATTCTTCTCCCACCTCAACTGCAAATACATATGATTGAATAATAGCAACAGCTGACTCTAGAACAAGGAGGGCAATTTGAATAATTAAGAGCAGGGAGAGAAGAGAGGCTGAAAGAGAAGGGCCAATATTCTACAAACTAGGCGTTTCCCCTTGTTTTCCTACAAGAAGTCCCGCGCGGTAGCCGAGCGGTTAAGGTAGGAAGCCTTGGCGCAGAGCTACGGGACTTGCGCTGGTTCGATTCTCCATGGGGGAAGAAATTTTCTCATGGTATTTCGGCCAGTATGGACCGGTGCCCACCCAGCATCGTGAGGCATTTCGGTAGCTACAATAAGTAACGGCTCCAGGTTGAGAAAACCAGCTATAACGGCTGGGGAATCGACATGCTAACCACATGCCACCCCTACACTGGCTGGATGATCATCTACCTTTGTGATTCACACATGTGGATGTGAAGGGCCAGCAGCCGGCTGGTAGGCTAAGGGCATTCTAGGCCTGTCGCGCCAGGAGTTTTTTTTTTTCCCTTCAAGAAATTTCCATGCCCCTCTTTCGATCTACATTCATGTCATATGTTCTCCCATTGCAGTCTACGATACTCAAATGTTCTCATTATATCTGGTTTCCTATAAAGATCATGTAGTTCACTGTCATGTGCTTCTCCATTCGCCTGTCTGTCATCTCACCAAAAATTTTCTTTAAGAACTTTATTCTCAAATGCTAGTAAAATGTTTTCGTCGCTGAAGGTAAGAATCAACGTTTCTCATCCTTATAACTGGGAGAATAACAGTTTCTTTATCGTTTCAATTTAACGTATTCTGATAGAAGTTGGGACGGCAAAAGTTCCTGTAATGCATAATAGCATGAATTTCCAGTATTAAGCCTATGTTGAATTTCTTTCTGCGCCTCTTTTTTATTTGTAATTATTGTTCCTAGGTATTTAAATTCAACCACTTCTTTAAAATGTCCATTACTGTCATTTCCTTTATTAATAAATTTCTATGTTGTGATTATATGTCTAGTTTATTGATGTTCACTTCCAGTCCCAATTTCTTATTGTTACTCAATAGTGTGCGTGTTGGCCAGTAATATCTCCACGCTATCAACTAATCATACCACATCATCAGCATATACTAACAGCTTATTAGTACCATTCAGTTGTAGGTCTTTATCCTCTAAAGATTTGGTGGCATGCTGTGTACAAAATTGAATAGTAGAGGAGATAGTGTAATCAGCTTGATTTAAACCATTATGAATTTCAAAAGTATCCCAAAACTAATATATTGACTTAGGCTTTCACGGCAGTAGTTACTATGATGATCTTGTAGAAGATTTCCGGGCTGTTGGCCGTGGTCTTGAGGCTTGTAGTTCCCCGACGTTTCGCCAGAGACCTCATAATATTATCAGTTAAAAGTTTTAATATACCTGTAACGCGAATGTTAAACGTACATTTAGTTCTCAATTCCTCCTCCTTCTTTTTCTTCACGGAATAGGCTTCTTTACTAGCCTGTTCCGGCTCCAAATTGCTGCTCTTTCCATCTTTTCCTTGGTCTTCCCAAACTTCTTCCTCGTGGTGAATAGTTGTATGCTGTTTTTGGTATTCTATTCTCAGTCATCCTTGCCAAGTGTTCTTTCCAGTTTGTTCTGTATTTCTCTATTGTTGAGTTTAATTCCTCCATTTTAGTTGTCTTATTTCTATGTTATGTTTTTTGTTCTTTGATATCCTGTTATTGGTCTGAGGAATCTCATTTCAGCAGCTTGTATTCTGGCAGATTGTTGTGTTGTCACTGTCCATGTTTCGGATCCATTCGTAATAATAGGCACTGCCATTGTCTTGTATAATTTCATTATAGAGTCTTTCCTGGCTTTATTTTTCAAAGTTCCTTTTAGTGTTCCTGTTATATAATTAAACTTATTTATTTTGTTATGTATATCTGTTTCTGCTGTGTATGAAATTTCGCAACCTAAGAAGTTATATGTTACTACTTGTTCTATTGGTTTATTTTCTAATATTAGCTTTGTCCGAGCTGGATGAGCACCTTGAAGGCCATTGTTTTTTTTTATTTTTGTGAGGATATTTCCATGTTGTATTTTTTTGATATTTCATTTAGTTCATATAGCATTCTTTGTAGTTCGTCTTCTGTTTTTGCTATTAAAACCTGGTCATCTGCGAAGGCTACTGTTTTTATTACTAACTTATATGACCTAAGTTCTCAATTCGAAGAGATTAAGTTGTGAGTTCCTCTGTATTATTTCCTGATACAAACTTGCATCGGCCCGTTATATATCTTCTTCTTCTTCCTTCCAAGTATTAGGCCAAGGCCTGTTACGATCCTATAGAAAATTTTCCCTCCAGCCTTCCGGGAAATTCTCGTATAAAACTTGAAAGCATAATAATAGTCCCTTCGATTGGTTGCTGGCCAAAGGAAGGCAAGACCAGTGATGGGGCTGCCATCTTATAGCCTCTGGTCAGGCTTTTCTGGAGAAGAAAAGAACATAAAGGAAAGAAGAAATGTAAGAAAGGAAAGACTCCCTAGCCCTCGGATGCCCTAATAGCGTCGGCGTCAAAAAAACAAGAGTTAACCAAGAGAGGTTAGACAGTAAAGTTAAAAGAGTGCAAAACACAAGTAAGTGGAAGAAATGTTTTGCTCTGCTTGGGCACCTTGTGGTCGCCATCCACATATCCCCTAGATGAGGACCCCTGAGGGTTCCCGTTAGATATATTCTGTGCATTTTATTCCCACGCAGCCTAGTGTATCGTCTTTCACTTCCAGGCCTCATAACTCATAAAACAATAACACAATTCATTTTCTGGAGAGAACGTGTATAATTTTGTTATAAGCCAATAATTTAAAACGAAGCTTGCAGAACGTGTTTTATCGTGAAGAAAAACACACGGACTATGGTTTATAGTTATTGAATATGAATTGTGGGCTGCCACGATGTATTTACGACCATTTATACACCTGGAGTGTGATGTCATCATAAACTTGCCTTTTTCTAATGAAAAACTTGTAAGAACGCCTGCTGCGTACGTGACCCGTCACACAATTCTTTATTACCAGAGTTGATTATTAGCCATTCTTATGCAATAATATGCTTTTCATTATATTACGAGGGCGGATCGGAAAGTAACGCACAATAATTTTTTCCTGCCTTGGTATTGCAGCTAGAATGTTGAAATTTCACAGAGATATAGTTTGAAGTTTTCACTACAGATGGTATTTTTTTTCTCAGGTGCACCACTTGCGAGAGAAGCTTGAACTATGCAACAAAGATGGCGCGCATGCTACTGTCGTCCACCTGTGAGGAACAGAGAAGTGTTGTTCGATTTTTGTGGGCCAAAGGGCATAAACCCAGTGAAATTCACAGGAACATGCGTGGCGTGTATGGGGATGATTGTATGGACCGTAGCAATGTCTTCCGTAAAGTTAGTGCTCGCTGGGTGCCTAAGAACCTGACAGACGACCACAAGGGCCAGCGAATGATGGCAAGCTTGGACCACTTAACGCGGTACATCGCACAAGGACATGACTTTCTGGAAGGAATCGTCACAGGTGATGAGTCGTGGGCGTACCACTACACGCCCGAAACAAAGCAGGCATCAGCAGTGCGCAGATGGCTACACTCCAACCAAACGGACTTCTACGAACAGGGCATATTGAAACTGGTAACACGATGGGAAAAATGTGTTGAGAAAGTTGGTGACTATGTCGAAAAGTAGGTAAAAGATGTAAGTTCATTTGTGATTTTTTTCCTTTTTTTTTACTATTAAACTTTTAAAAAAAATTATTGTGCGTTACTTTCCGATCTGATCCGATCCGTCCCTCACAGATGGACGACTGTAGCATGCGCGCCATCTTTGTTGCATAGTTCAAGCTTCTCTCGCAAGAGGTGCACCTGAGAAAAAAAATACCAACTGTAGTGAAAACTTCAAAATATATCTCTGTGAAATTTCAACATTCTAGCTGCAATACCAAGGCAGAAAAAAAAATGTGTGTTACTTTCCGATCCGCCCTCGTATTTGTATAAATTACCAAGATCTAGCATCGTTGGCGTATAATCTTTCGGAATGTTTCTCAATAGAGGTTTCCACAATTTTTATTTCAATTAACACCATGGTCTATCAGCCGGCTGCTTGCCTCACATCCACGTGTGTTCTTTATAATATTTTTACCAGTGAAGGCCGTTCGTTTACCTGAAAAGTTTTGATGGGCGGAAAAGGGGAAATGTTTAAAGGGTTAGTATTACTGGATGTTTCAGAATTATGTGAACACTCTCACTGCGGGAATAAATTAAGTACAGTTGAGGCAGCCCACGCTGTACAAATAATGTATCAGTAAAGGCAAAATAAATACAATGTCTCATAGAAACATAAATTTTATTTATGTTAAGTACTGTTTTTGCTATTCCTTTAAAATTTAAAAGAAATAAGCAAAATATGTGGAACTTCCTATAGGCCTACTTACTTTGATTCTCCAGGCAGAGGAATTTTGCTAAAATTGACGTCTCCATTGACCATTGCCTTGTAAAACTTCAGGCCTTCACTGGTGCAACAGTGTCTGCATAGGTGAACGATCATCCAGCCAGTACAGGGACATGAGGTCAGCATCTCGGTTTCACATAGCAGTTATATTATTTTTAAACTGAACCCGCCACATATTGTAGCTATCCAAATTAGTCGCCCTTTTGGCTAGACACTGGTCCCCTACTGGCCGATATTTCACGAGAAAAATTATTTCCTCATGGTGGCTCGAACAAATGCAAGTCCCATAGCTCTGCAGTAATTCATGATGCCTTAAATGGTTCGGCTACAGCGCAGAACTTTTGAACTCATTTTTTTTTTCAGGAAGAGGGGTTTGGCTAGAGGCTGGTAACCTCTACTAGTAAAAAAATAACTTACTCATAAACTTCAGCAATCCAAAACAAATAACAAAATACAAACCTAAAGGCACCCGAGACGTGGGCAGACCTAGAAAGAGATGGGCTGAAGTCGGAACGGGTCAACAGACCTAATCAATGAATGCAGATGATGATGATGACTTTAAAGTTTGGTATATTCGTACAGTATGAAGCAAGATTTATTTACAGGACCGGGTTCGTCACTTGGTCGCGTCGGACATTTTTTAACTCCGAGATACATTGGAAGATGGTAATAGTCATTTAGTTCACAGGCGGCATTAAATGCAACTGTTTCCCTCTGGTTTAAAAACACATTGTTGCTGCCAGATAGAGCCAGGGAGTTGTCGTTAGAAGCTTCTAAGACGCCTCTCCAATCACCAAAAACTGAAAACAGTTCTCTGCCAATAATGTCTTCGCATTTTTAAGTGACGTTTCCATGTCTATTCCACGTGGATATAATTATCTTAATAGCGTTGCAACTTTTGTCTTTTGCAGTATATTTAGTTGGTGAAAATGTATTCTAGTGAATAAAAAGTGACAATACCGCTTGATGTGCTAAATTCTTGTGTGTGAAAAATAGACGTACCTAATCACAAAGCAAAGCGTGTGTAAACTAAATGACCGAGTCGACTATAGTAATGTTGAACCCGGACCAAGAACGAACATGAGGAAGCGGTCAATAAGATATTGTGACATATAAATAACTATTTCTGTAATGTATATAATCTATCTATGTATAATGGCGTAGCCTATTGATGAGCCATATCCTCTCCTTTGTAAAGAGTTACTAGACCAAGTTAATTTTTCATCATCATAGTATATTCACGAATTTAGGCCATTTGTTGACCTGTTTCGGCATCAAGAGAAACACCTTCCAGAAGTATTTTTGAGTGGACGTCCTGGTCGTCTTCTTCCTGCAGTTTGATATCTTAACAATTGTTTGGGTATCCTGTGATCTTCCATTCGATGAACATGTTGCATCCATCTTGACTTATCAGAAATTTTGTTTTATAAAGGTTCCATGTGTAATTCTTCTAACATGTCTTCATTTTTTTGTGATCTAGTAGTGTGTATCTTGCAGTCCTCCGAGGTATCTCATTTCAGCATATAGTTATTTTTTTTAGTTACGTTATATGCTCATATATTTCATGGATGACATGTAGTCAACACATCGATCCAATGAGACATCTAACAGGCGACGTTGATGTTGGTAAATGTTTGCTTAGAGGCCTCTTTATTCAGGCTTAAGTATCTTTTTTGAGCCTGGAAATCTTAAGACTCGGGATCCTCTGCTTAAAGTCCCTTCCAGAGGACTAGCTCCTTGGATTTTTCCGTCCTTAATAAACCATCGTCTGCTACGGGTTTGAACCCGCGATCCTCGGAACCAGAAGCAAGGAACATAACCAATAGTCCACCACGGCAGACAGTTTATATAATAATAGCTAGTAAATAGTCTTGTGCTGTAGAGAGAAATATTTCAGAACTGCGGGTTAATGTATATTTTGCAATGTAAACTATTTTATGATATTGCTTTGTGTAAGTTATATAACAAAATTCTCCAGTGGTTTTCGATAAATTGACTTTGTTCCATGGAGCTATAATTACTTCTCTTCTCATCAGAGGGCTAAAACTATTAATTGTTCTCGTGGTTCATCATCCAACAGGATGAGATCCCTTTGGTTCCGCTTCCAATTTAGGTTAAATGGAAATTGTGTAGGGATTTCAAAATTACTAAATTGGGTTTGTTACATGGAAAAGGAAAAATCGATTGTGTAATCTTTACATATATAATTTTGTGATTTATAGACTTTCAAACAGCTCAACAGATATTCATGAAAATTTGTGCATAGGCATACAGGTTCTCAGTTTACTAAGTGTTTAGTCGCTATTTGTTATACTCTGAAAGTATAAGAGGTAGGATTTCACCTGAAACGAACATTTAAAAATCACTCTAGCAACCGTAATGTTTTATTTGCACAATGAAACTAAAGTAGGATTGTAATATCATAATAAATATGAAAGTTAAAGTTAATAATTTTATATTTTAAAATTCTTTTAATATTTAAATATAACTTAAATAAAGAAAAACATCTAAATAATTCATTGTTGTTCATTGTTGAATAAAAATGTCTCAGAAACAATTAAATAAATTGTATTACATAAGTCTTTCTAAATAATGATTTTAAAATTGTTTTAAGTCATTGTTGTCACAATTATAAAGCTTTCTGTTACAACTGTAATAAGAACACCTGCTTTATTTCATATTTTTAAATGAAAGTAAACTAAACTCTGATTGGATGTTAAAACAATTAACTTTTTGATTTAACAAATCAAATTTAAACCTTATATTTAATGGACTATTAACCAATAGAATTTAAATTACCATCATATGATGTAATAATGTTCTTTAAAATTATAAAAGAATTACACTAGTCATTCTGCATACAACTTTCAACAAAGATAGAAGCAAGAAGAGATCTCCTGATAAAATGTAATATTTAATACAAGAATAATAATCGATTCAAGAAAAGAAAGTAATTTATTTTTAATTGATAGTGAAGAACTCCACCAGGCTAAATAAATCTATTCTATTCTAATCTATTCTAAGAATAATACCACTTACAATTACTTAATCTGCTGGGAACCTACAAAGTGAATAAATTTGTAATTATTTCTACAAGAAACAGTTTTCAGTGATTTTAAAGTGTTTTCCTATCCAGTGTACCAACTTCCGACCTTGAGAAGAGAATCCGGCTCTACCGCAAATTAAACCCAACCTGAACCAGTTAATTATTTTTGGGGCACAAATCCTTCTTCAAAATATTACTATAACATCGGGCATGAAGAGAATTATAGCTTAAAAACATCGCCACAACGTGGGACAGCAATTTACTTCTTCAAAACTCAGTATATGCTAGGTGTTGTCCAAAACTCAGCGACATCCGTCCATTATAAGTGGGGTTTACCTGAAATTATAAATTAAAATTTTACTATACCGTCACATTTGGTTCGTCGCAATGTAAACCATATCTAAACTTTCACAAAATAAGCGTAAATATAAAGTTTATTTTGATTTTTTGGTTTTATTTTTTTAATAATTTTAACATCAGTTAGTGTATATGAGTAAAGTAGCTACGTATTACGATTTTGAGTTTATAGAAGTATGTGGATTTACCATATTTTTTGTTAGTTATCAAGGAAGCGGCAAGTAATTTTGTTTACTAACAAGGGAACGTTCATCCATTGTATACTGAAACCTACCTTGAAATTTCTCAGAGATTATAGTTGTGATATACCAAAGGCTTGTCCAGAAAAATATATTTACCACTTTTAACTGCAAGGCACAACAATCGAAACCAGAATCCACAAATGGTACCTCAATGCGAAGCAATTTGTAGAGGGGAGTGGAGTGAGACGGGGCTTGGGATGGAAGACAGGTTGTGAGGATTATCTAATCCTCCAAATCAGGAATTGTATTACTTCCCTGTAGTTTAAATGAGAGATTTAGCGCTGCATTTTTTGTACCTTGCAGTTAAAAGCGGAATATATATTAATTGTATTATTGTTATTTTATTTATTTTTTGGCACGGCTTTGGTATATCACACGCTTCTCCGGGAGATATTTCAAGATAGGTTTCAGAACAACAGAAATGAATAGGCTACTTTAAGAGCCATAGTAAACAAAACAAGATTTGACAGAGTTAGAAACCAGGATGTAAGGGAAGAATGAAATATCACAGATGTTGAGACATTTATTACAAAAAGGAAAAGAGAATGGAATGCCCACGTGGACAGAGCTGACGATACGAGGCTTATTAAAGCAGCGAACAACCTACATCCTAGAGGAAAAAGAGAAGTGGGCAGACACCTGAACAGATGGAATGATATGTTATCATCATTGACATAGCGTGTATAAATAAACATGCATATGCCTATAGAAATAAAGAAGAAGAAGTTCCGGCATTCAATGATTGACAGTCTCCTTGTTAAATTACATTATATTAGAATAACGTATTAGGTCGGGTTATCATGCCCTTAACACAGCAATATTGTGTAGGTTCATTGCATTATATGACCCATCATTGTTATTGTGATTGATACAAAATGAAATATATTATACGGTGTTATGTAGTCTGGTATGGTGTTCCTGGTTTCGACACATCAGATAGTCTGGTATGGTGTTCCTGGTTTCGACACATCAGATAGTTTGGTATGGTGTTCCTGGTTTCGACACATCAGATAGTCTGGTATGGTGTTCCTGGTTTCGACACATCAGATAGTCTGGTATGGTGTTCCTGGTTTCGACACATCAGATAGTCTGGTATGGTGTTCCTGGTTTCGACACATCAGATAGTCTGGTATGGTGTTCCTGGTTTCGACACATCAGATAGTCTGGTATGGTGTTCCTGGTTTCGACACATCAGATAGTCTGGTATGGTGTTCCTGGTTTCGACACATCAGATAGTCTGGTATGGTGTTCCTGGTTTCGACACATCAGATAGTCTGGTATGGTGTTCCTGGTTTCGACACATCAGATAGTCTGGTATGGTGTTCCTGGTTTCGACACATCAGATAGTCTGGTATGGTGTTCCTGGTTTCGACACATCAGATAGTCTGGTATGGTGTTCCTGGTTTCGACACATCAGATAGTCTGGTATGGTGTTCCTGGTTTCGACACATCAATAGTCTGGTATGGTGTTCCTGGTTTCGACACATCAGATAGTCTGGTATGGTGTTCCTGGTTTCGACACATCAGATAGTCTGGTATGGTGTTCCTGGTTTCGACACATCAGATAGTCTGGTATGGTGTTCCTGGTTTCGACACATCAGATAGTCTGGTATGGTGTTCCTGGTTTCGACACATCAGATATTCACACACGACTCCATCGCCATTTTCTGCTGAGCCCAGGGGCTCAAGGAGAGGTTACATCCTCCCTTTTTGGTCCTAATCTACCCTAAGTTGTTACATTGGCTCAGAGTCATTAGGAAGTAAACGATTGTGCCCCCCCCCGTATCACAACAACTTCATATTTCAAACACCTGAGGTTGCTGGAAAAATATCTCAGTTCATTGTGCCGTTTTTCTGTCATTTGTTTAAAATTATTCTACACTGTATGGGGCATGCTTCACCAAAATGGCATTACCTCAAATGTAAAACCGAGAGAGGTGTAGGGATTTTTGTAATACTGTGTTGGCTAAGTTTATAGGATATAAACAGCTGTATTATCGTCTCACTATGATGCTTAACTAGCGGCTTGATTGTTTCCCAGCAGCTGTTATACGTTATTAAAATACAAAGATCTGGACTGCCGCGACTACCACGATGTTGCCACATTGCCATTCTTCCCTCAGTTTCAATTAAAACTCGGAACGATGTGGAACATTCGATCCAGTTATAAAATTGTATACCGTAATTAATGGTATAATTATCAGTGATTTATTGTGATATGTAGCTAAAATAATAATACAATATCTACATATTATATTAGTTAATATATAAGTGATTTCAACATGTGGCGGCCATGGGAAAATATTTCAGACCGAACAGTTAATAATAATAATAATAATAATAATGAATAATAATAATAATAATAATAATAATAATAAATATAATAATATTTTCAGCATGATTTTGTATAGATATTAAATTTATGTAGAACTACAAGCTATATAATGTTGGAATTAAATTATTTAATAAATAAATACATATATAATTTTAATTTTAAAACTTAAAAAATACCAAATAATAACATAAAAATTAAATAATAACAAATATAATCAATGTCTTCTGTCCTTGTGTAATAAACGCCCATAGCGCTATGAGAAACGTGACAACACCGCATGTCAAGCATTGCCGCGCGGCACCCACTTTTATATAAACTGTTAACCATCAGAATGAGGTTATAATACATACAGGTTGCAGCAGAAGTCAGTAAACCTAAAAAGCAAATATATTATTTTCTATAGCTTACAACATATATTAAAAAAAAACTACTGAAATTGTTCAAAGTGGTCTCCATTGTTGTTTAAGCTTTTATGACATCGTTCTAACATTGATGTGCACAATTTCCCATTATTACCGATAGTGATTTCAAATTCCTTTTCAATCACATCCTGTAAATGATGTAGATTTAATAGTTTTGTACTGAAAACATCGTCAATCAAAATTCCCAACACTGAAAAATCACATGGCGTGAGGTCTGGTGATCTAGGTGGCCAATCGATTTTACCACGCCTTCCGATCCACTCTTCAAAATAAGTTACTTGAAGTCGTTTATAGACATGATACTGGACAAAATACATTCCCTAGTTAGCAATTTACTTCAAGCAGTAGTGTTTGAGATTATATTCTGAATGTCCTGTATTCAAACCCCACTTTCAACCAATCCTATTTTTTTCCCTTGCCGCCATGTGCAATGGTTAACTGACTTATGCCGCACCCTATATAATTCGTGTCTTCACTGAATGTGAACCGAAAGTGCATTTTTTCGGTTCAGTGTAGTATCTTTGTTCTCCCCCCTACACAGGAACATTTGTGAAATATGCCAATACCCATGTTCTCCTAGTGGCTACCCCTTCCCTCTTTATCCTTCCTGCTGCGCATGTCTACGGCGCATTCCCCCTCTACCTCGGAACCTTTATATACATAGTGCACCTACAGAACTATATCATTCGATCATCCTAGCAATCGGCGTTTTGGTTGTACTAACGGATTCAAGAGTGGAATCCGGTTCCAGATCAATATGCGACTGGAAAGTTAAAACATGGAATTCTACGTAGACAAGTTGTCTTGAGGCCAAGAAGAGGTCTGTTTGAGTTGGTCCGACCGTCTAGGGAAGAGGATATCCCCGAAACTCGGACATCTGTGTGAGTGTGGTGTGATGTATGGTATGTTACTTATTTTTTTTTTTTTTCTGTACGGCTACTTTGATCGTTTGATCGAATGCCATCATTTCTTTTCTTGTTAACTTACTTTGATTTAGCCAACTTGTTTATTAAAGTTATCTTTTAAACAACGCCCCTCTTGCTTTGTTTAAGTATAAATAGTTGTTCACTATCCTGTTATGGAAATCACTCACGTAAGATGCCATTCCGAGCTTCTCAACTATCATGCTGATTAGCATTATTAAAAACACAGTCATTGTCTTGTAATTAATAAGAAAGATGAATCAACGGCTACCTTCTATGGGCCCGAGGTAAGCCATTTTCCTGATAAGATATCCTCTTTGGAAATCTGATCCACGTTAATAGAAACAGCAAATTACAAAACCCGATCCCGGAGTAAAATGGTAGCAATCTGCGTGGTTTTCATTTGACCCACTAATGGTAGTCAGAGAACGTGGTTTATTTATTGTGGTCAGGTGTCGCCCCGCGCGCACAAATGTTATAAGAGATTCAAGTGTAAATTTATATTAAAAATGAAATGGGTCTGTTCGTCTACGTCTCGTCTTTTCAAACCCTTTCTCGATTCCCTAAAACTCACTCACTACACACACAGTCGTATCACAATATAACACTATTTAAATTTGCTTAAGGTTAATTTTATTGAGTAACGATTATTATGAATGTTTTATCTTATTTAATTTTGTATTTCTTCACCGCTGTAGTCTCGAGATAACGTGCTACTTTGTGACGCAATGGGTCGGGACAGGCTCCTGGGTGAGGGTTTTTTTTCGGAGTTTTTCCTCACCTATAAGACAAATGTCAGAAAGCTTAAGACTCAACGGTCCCCGAAAATCATCCGGCCATCATCATCATCCTTATCATTATCAACACCATCATCATTCACCGGTGTGGAAAGCAGTGGGAAGCTACCACACCTACAATTCCCTAATTTCTGTCCAGCCTTAGAAAGACACTTAAATAAATGGGCGGGTAATCCACGAAGCACATGACTGCTGCAGTTACTGCGATTCGTTCATGACCAAAGCACAGTTCAGTGGAAGCGAAAAAATATACCATGTACTCGATTAATATAATTACGTATTTAAAGCTATTTATGTTAACTATAGTTGATCAGAATACATTATAAGCCTACATATTTCTTCGAAGATCGGTGAATAACTAAAAATTCGCATTTGTTTGAAACTGAACGATTCTTGAGAGGAAGTTGAATGTCGGTTACAAATATGGCGGCTGTCGGGTAGTTTATGTTAACTCGGTGAGAAAATGTGTGATCAAAATTATTAGAAGCACAATGGGAAATTGTTAAAGAGTGGTGACAAACAGTGTTAAATGTATTTTGTAAGTTTATGGAGCATAATCCTGGTACTGCATTGAACGATATAGTGCATTAATTTATCGGCTTGTAATAAACAGCTGACAGAGTTCGCCTGCACTCTTACACGTTGCTGCGCGGAGTAATACATTCGGAAGTTATATGCCAAAGTGTGTTTCTTACGTTGGACAGATAATAGTAAAGCTGCAAAGCATAGCATGAAAATGCTATAATTGCAGTGAAAGGCCTGCCCTGGGTGGAATTGCTATGAATGGATTTTGTATTTATGTTTTATTGTGTGGTACTATCCAGTCTATTGTTTCTTTTGCGTGGAATATATTTCTTTGTTTTACACGTTTGTAATAGTGTTGGGTTGTGGAAGTGTAGACAGGAGATTGCGTGGGGGAATTGAAACAAACATTTGAGTCTCTACTTACCGTACCAAGTGTCTGTTAAGTCCAGGAAATGGATCCCTCTGAAATTCACTCTCCCCATACATTTTATCTCCGGAATTTCCCAACGTTCTTTTCTCTTACAATTCCTTCATTTTAAATTACCTTTTCTTCATTTGGATATAAAATAGTCTTGTGTACGTCAATGCAGAGGTAGTTTGTGGCAATCCAACAAATGACATGATTTTATAACTAATTCAGTTTGCTATCGAACCCGTAGGTTCATGGGACATACGCTCTCCATATATCCATATCCAGAGGCAATATCTTCCGATCATTCCTTGTATAATTTACCTCCCTCAAGTCATGGTTAATATTATTTTCCCATCTCGTTCTTGGCCTACCTACTGAGCGCTTTCCCTCTGGTTTTCCTACAAGGAATTTCCAAGCTCTCTTTCATTCGCCATTCGGGCCACATGTCCTCCCATGGCAGTCTACGAGCCTTAACGTTTCTTATTATATCTGGTTTCCCATAGAGATCATGTAGCTGTTACGTAGTCTTCTCATTTACCTGTGTGTTCGTCTCTCTTTGGCCCAAAAAGATTCCTAAGTACTTTACTCTCAAATCTTCGAAATCTTTTCTCCTTCCTTAAATAATAATAATAATAATAATAATAATAATAATAATAATAAAATGTAAAATAATCCCATTACAGGGTTTAGGAGATCCTTGGGGTTGTAGAATATTATAGCTCCTATTTTTATAGATAACACTGATCAACATGATTTTTGTCTCATGAATACTATTAGTTGTAACCAATGCAGTTTTTTATCGTGTTTTTAAATATGTAATAGGAATTTGTCCATCACCCACAGTTTTTTTTATTTCAATTTCAATTACCGATAATGGATTTAAATAATATTTTTTTAATAAACGTTTTTCGTCCATTTGCCCATTGTAAAATAAAACAAAAGGAGCTAACTCAGGAAATTTCAGCTATGGAAAAGATATATGAAGGCAAATGGAATCCTAATATGCTGGCCGATTATTGTTGGACCATCAAGAGGGATGCTCCACAGGCGAAATATAGCAGACAATCGTCATTTCTTACTTTCTAGGTGAGTCCGAATGTTCGAATATTGTGTAGTTACGAATGTAGAAAATATTAAAGTGTTTGAAATTATAATAAATACCTGTCTCTCGGAAACCTTGCGTGATGGAGAAAAACCGATATCTTATTTGAATTCAGGAGAAAATACTATCAGAATCACATATTTTTCTTTCTGAGACAAAAAAAAAAGTTTATATTTTGTTGCTCAGTGTAATCGGCACATTATATCAGCCAAGTGGTCAGCTTTTCATGACGGTCCCAGAACTTAATCTAGTACGAATTTCCTTTAGCGGTTGAGTCGACCCCAATGCCGTGGCCCCTTAACCTCTATGGCGTCCTCTAAATGATATAATAATAATAATAATAATAATAATTATTATTATTATTATTATTATTATTATTATGCCAGCAGTAGCATTGCTGCTGATAGGGTTACCCATGCCGGACTGTTCGAAGGTGATAAGCCAGACGAAAAAGGTACCTTGGTCGAAAGAGTGACGATCTTTCACCGTAAAAATACAACTGTCAAGAAATGCGGACATGGGTTCAACTGGGGTAAAATTATCCGGAGAGGATTAGCTCAGGATAGGGATGTATGGAGAGCTTATGTCCGCGCTGCCATGAACCCACGGGTTCGATAGTGCCAATGAGTAAGTAAGTAATAATAATAATAATAATAATTATTATTATTATTATTATTATTATTATTATTATTATTATTCCCCTCCATGGTATCTTTACCTTGTCGTGGTGGAGTGGCTTGTGTGCTTAAATGATCCTGAGAGCTATGCCGGCGGTAGCATTGCTGCCGATAGGGTTACCCATGCCGGACTGGTCGAAGGTGATCAGCCAGACGAAATAAGTACCTTGGTCGAAAGAGTGACGATCTTTCACCGTAAAAATACAACCGTCAAGAAATGCGGACATGGGTTCTACTGGGGTAAAATTTTCCGGAGGTCAAATAGTCCCCCATTCGGTTCTCCGGGCGGGGACTACTTCAGGGAACCCATGCCAAAGGCTCAAACACAGGGACATGTTCCTAGGAACATGGAATGTTAGGACTTTATACAATAGCGGGGCACTAGAGATATTAACGCGGGAATTGGATAAATCGCCCTTGGATATAGTCGCTTTACAGGAAGTTAGGTGGCCAGGAGAAGGTAGTCAGGAATCAGGAAGCTTTTCATTATACTATGGGGGTGCAGAAAGACCTGCATTTGGAACGGGTTTTTTAGTCAGAAGGAGGATCCTATCCGCTATCCGAGATATTAAGTTTGTTAGTGATAGGATATCATACATAATTCTAAAGGGTAAACGACATGATTTTATAATTGTAAATGTACATGCCCCCACAGAAGATAAAGATGACAAGATCAAGGATGAGTTCTATGAAGAATTAGAATGCTTATTTGATAGCCTTTCACGATATCATATGAAAATTGTCTTAGGAGATTTTAATGCAAAAGTGGGGCGGGAAGATATATTCAAACCAACAATAGGCAAATTCAGTCTTCATGAAGATAGTAACGACAACGGGGTTAGATTAGTCACATTTGCCACATCAAAGAATCTCATTGTTAAGAGCACAACATTTCAGCATAAGGATATTCATAAATACACCTGGACGTCCCCAGATGGAGAAACTCGGAACCAGATAGATCATGTATTAGTGGATAAACGCTGGCACAGTAGCATCATTGATGTTAGATCAGTTAGAGGGACAGACTGCAATTCAGATCATCATCTGGTCAGGGTGAAAATCAGACAACGGCTATCGCTTATGAGAGGAACAAACGCTAAAGATGATTCTGTAAAATATGAATTAAAAAACTTGAAAAATGATGAAATGCGGCAAGAATACCAAATCAAAATTGCTAATAGATTTGAAGTACTGGAATCTTCAGATGACAATGTGGCAAACGAAGAAGAAACTGATATAAATAAAGAATGGGAGGCTATAAGAGATACTATTAAATTGTCAGCATCAGAAAGCATTGGTTGTTTAAAAAAGAGGCAAAACAAGAAATGGTTTGATGAGGAATGTGCCGACATTGTAAAGAAAAGAAAGCTAGCAAAAATTAAATGGTTACACGAGCCAAATGAGGTAAATTTAGAGCAATTGGGTAGTGTTAGACGGGAAACCACCAAGTTACTAAAGAGTAAAAAGAGGGAATATTTGAGAGAGAAGATTAATGATCTTGAAATGAATGCAAAAAATAGGAACATTAGAGAATTATATCAGGGAATTAGTATAGAGAAGAAAGGGTTTCAGGCTAGAACAAACATAATTCGGAATGAAAATGGGGATATGATTGCAGATTCCAAGAGTATATTAAATAGATGGAAAAGTTATTTTAATCAGCTATTAAATGTACATACAGAACAGGACATTGAGGAGGATAAGTTACAGACAGCAGAAATGCTAGTCGCAGAGCCAAGTGCATTAGAGGTTGAAATGGCAATTGAAAAATTGAAGATGTATAAAGCATCAGGTTCAGATGAGATCCCAGCAGAACTGATAAAATCAGGGGGAGAAAAATTGATGGACAAGATACGCTGGTTGCTTAGTATGATTTGGGAAAAAGAAGCTCTTCCAGATGAATGGAAGGAATCAATTATCGTACCAATTTATAAGAAAGGAGATAAAACTGATTGCAACAACTATAGGGGCATCTCATTACTTTCAACTTCGTACAAAATTCTAACAAATATATTAGTAAGCAGACTTACTCCCTATATTGATGACATTCTAGGAGATCATCAATGTGCATTTAGAAGAAACAGGTCTACAACAGATCAGATTTTTAGTATAAGACAGATTTTAGAAAAGAAATGGGAATATAATGGCACTGTACATCAACTATATGTAGACTTCAAAAAAGCATATGATTCAATTAAGAGGGAGAAGTTATATAGTATCCTGCTGGAGTTTGGAATTCCTAAAAAGTTAGTTAGACTTATACGAATGTGTCTAAATGGCTCAACGAGTAGGGTGCGTGTAGGCAAACAGTTTTCAGACACTTTTGAAATCCAGAATGGGTTAAAGCAAGGAGATGCACTATCTCCTCTACTATTTAATTTTGTACTAGAGCATGCCATTAAATCTTTAGAGAATGAGGAAGGCTTACAACTGAATGGTATTAATAAGCTGTTAGTTTATGCTGATGATGTAGTACTACTGGCCGATAGCGAGGAGATACTAAAGGCCAACACGCACACACTATTGAGTAACACTAAGAAATTAGGACTGGAAGTAAATATCAGTAAAACTAAATATATGGTCACACGTAGAAATACATTATATAATGGAAATGGACAGCTAATGACAAATGAGGGAAATTTTGAGGAATTGGCTGAATTCAAATACCTAGGAACAATAATCACAAATAGGAATGAGATGCACAAAGAAATTAAACATAGGCTCAATTCTGGAAATGCATGCTATTATGCATTGCAGAGACTTTTGATGTCCCAACTCCTTTCAAAAAACGTTAAGCTGAAAATATATAAAACTATTATTCTACCAGTTATATTATATGGGTGCGAAACATGGACTCTTACTTTAAGGGAGGAAAGGAGATTACGAGTATTTGAGAATAAAGTTCTTAGGAAAATTTTTGGACCAAAGAGAGATGAACAGACAGGTGAATGGAGAAGACTACATAACAATGAACTACATGGTCTTTATAGGAAGCCAGATATAATAAGAACAGTTAAGTCCCGTAGACTGCGATGGGCAGGACATGTTGCGCGTATGGGGAATGAAAGACGTGCATGGAAACTTCTTGTAGGAAAGCCAGAGGGAAAACACCCAGTTGGTAGACCAAAAATGAGGTGGGAGAACAACATTAACTATGATTTGAGGGAAGTAGATTATACAGGGAATGATTGGAAAGCATTAGCTCAGGATAGGGATGTATGGAGAGCTTATGCCCGTGCGGCCATGAACCTACGGGTTCGATAGTGCCAGTGAGTAAGTAAGTATTATTATTCTTCACGGTTTAGGCTTATTTACTAACCTGTTCCGGCTCCAAATTGCTGCTCTTTCCATATTTTGCTTGGTCTTCCCAAATTTTTTATTCCTCGTGGTGAATAGTTGTATGCTGCTTTTGGTATTCTATTCTCAGTCATCCTTGCCAAGTGTTCTTTCCAGTTTGTTCTGTATTTCTTTATTGTTGAGTTTAATTCCTCTATATTTAGTTGTCTTATTTCTGTGTTATGTTTTTTGTCTGTTCTTTGATATCCTGCTATTGGTCTGAGGAATCTCATTTCAGCAGCTTGTATCCTGGCAGATTGCTGTGTTGTCGCTGTCCATGTCTCATTATTATTATTATTATTGTTATTATTATTGTCATTTTATAATTGATTATTGCGTTTTAATAAATGTAGGCTACAATTTATGTATCAAAGTTCTTGGTAAGAAATAAGTTATTCGAGTGAATATAATGGGATTTAATATATGATTGTTGTATTAAAATATTATATTTCGTAAACTTGCCATATGTTTTAATTAAATATATGTTAGGAATGATAATTAGTTGAGAAAAGTGATAACATACATTCCCGACTGGTTACACGGAGAGCTCTAATTAGTGTTTGTAAAATCTAGGATAGGAAACTTGCCAATTATGTTGTGCATGTCGTGAACTCGAGGGTTAATTATGTCCTCCTTTGTTGCAGGTATGTGGAATTCCTCGCCGCGTACTACATGTGTGAGATCAATGTAATCAGTAAGTTAATATTATTCCAAGTTCACATCTACGCATTACATCTATTACAAACCGAATTATTGGACAGAATAAACAGATATTTTATAGTGATATTACAAGGTATATTTAACTCATGCCCCAAATGGGAGTCAATGACCAATCACATTTCAATGATTTTTTATTTACAACCAATCACAGTCGTGTTTCGCCTCAAATTTACCAACTAAAGTTTATCATAAGTAATGCCACTCTTGATTTCCAAATTCTCTAGATAAATTCACTCCTCACTTCGTGAGTCGTGAATTTATCGATAATTTGGAAATCACTCGTGGCATTTGTTAGGACTATTTAACGAATAACATTAAGCTGTTTACTCACAAATCATTATTTAACTATAGTTATTTTAAAATAGTTATATATTTAATGTAAACGGCGATGTTTGAAAACAAATGAGAAACGATAGGTACGCTTCTACTGCTTCTTTTGTTTATCACTGCAACCAGATCATACTATTTATTGCCAAAGGAACGCAATATTGTAAGGAGGAGCTTTCTTTAATATGGTAATTATAACACTGATAAATATTTGGTGAAACACGACTCTGATTGGTTGTAAAATAGAAATCATTGAAATGTGATTGGTCATTGACTCCCATTTGGGGCATGAGTTAAATAGTCATAATAAAGAAAGCACCTCCTTTTTAACATTCTGAATAGATCGTAGCATTATTTTGCAGTGACTGACCCCCTAAGAAATACGGCAACCAGATTGTATATATATAGTGCATGCATGTCAGCAGAAAGCGCATGCGATAGATAATATAAAAACATTTGTCACAATTGACTTATAACCCAAACAAAACACTGAAGTCACTAGACTTTCATTCACGGGCCGGAGTTGCTATGATGATCTTGATGAAGATTTTGGGGCTGTAGGCCGTGGTCGTGAGGCTTGTAGTTCCCCGACGTTTCGCCAGAGACTGCTTCTGGCATCAGTCTCAAGACAACCCTTGAGGATGCCCAGACGTCCGTTCTGGGACGAAACTTCCGGGAACTACAAGCCTCACGACCACGGCCTACAGCCCGACAATCTTCATCAAGATCATCATAAAAAAAACACTGTTTGCACTTTCTCAAACGAATTATTTTCCAGGAAATTATGTTGCAGAAAAATATAATTGACATATTTACATCGTAAGACATCAAATAAATTAATGCCTATAACGTTGGTTATACATTTCTCCACTAGGTTGTCATTTTTACAATTTTGCGATCGTTTGGCTATACATAATATTATGATCTGGTTGCAGTGATGAACAAAGGAAGGAAATTAAGCGTACCAATCGTTTCTCATTTGTTTTCAAACATCGCCGTTTACATTAAATATATAAATATTTAAAAATAACTATTGTTAAATAATGATATGTGAGTAAACAGCTTAATTTTATTCGTTAAATAGTCCTAACAAATGCCCTCTTGATTTCCAAATTCTCTAGATAAATTCACTCCTCACTTCGTGAGTTGTGATTTTGGAAATCACTCGTGGCATTACTTATGATTAATGGCGTAGGCCAATGTTGAGCTGTAGCCTCTCCTTTGTCAGGAGTTTATAGACCAAGTTCACATTTAGTTACCTTATTTGTCCAAAGATGTCATGAGTGGCATGTGGTCAACACACCGACTCAGTGAGACATCTAGCAGGCAACTAAGGTATTACTGGGATGTTTGAGATCGGTCGGTAAATTTTGCTTAGAGGCCCCTTTGTTCAGGCTTAAGGATATTTAATGAGCCTGAAAATCTTCATACTCGGGATCCACAGCTTAAAGTCCCTTCCCGAGGACTTGTTCCTCGGATTTTCCATCCTAAAAAAATCCATTGACCGCTGCCGGGTTTGAACCCGCGACCCTCGGAACCAGACACAAGGAGCATAACGACTAGTCCACCGCGGCCGATTTATAGCGATATTGGACTTCAATATTTCCGTCCATGCAAAAGCACTACGGTTTAAATCTGAGCCTTGGCCTCCCGAAGTATTGCCTCCATGCTTCTATTTTTTTTTCGGCCATCCAATTTTGGCAGTAAAGCAGATTGGTAGCATCTCTTTTCAGATCTTCTAGTTTTCGGATTCCAGAAGAACTTAGTTTCAAAGTATGTTTTTATTTTTTATTTTATCAAGCAGAAGTCGTTGCACATGCCCTGCCCATTCCAATCGTTAGAGTTTTAAGTGAATAAGGGTGTCGGGCTCTTTATACAATTCGTATAATATCTTATTCTCGCCTGCAATGGTATCTTTATCTTGTGGAATGGCTTGCGTGATTAAATGACCTCCATGGCTGTGCCGGCGGTTTGCTGCCAATAGGCTCACCCATACTAGATTGGTCAAAGGCAGTAGTCAGATGAAAAACAGATTTGGTCGAAAGAGGGACGTTCTTTCACCGTAAAAGTACAACCGTCAAGAAACGCGAAATGGGTTGTACTGTGGTAAAATTTTCCGAAGATAAAATAGCCCCGCATTCGGAAACTACTATAGGGGATACATGCCTAGGAACTTCCAATGTTAGGTCAGATGTAATAAGAACAGTTACCGTAAGTCTCGTAGATTGCAATGGGTAGGACATGTGGTACGAATTAAGAATGCAAGAGGGCAGGAACAAAATCAGAAGGAAAGTACTTAGTAGGTAGACCATGAATGAGGTGGAAGAATAACATTAACCATGATTTGGGGAAAGTAGATTGTACAGGGGATGATTGAGCATTAACTTAGGATAGGGATGTATGGAGTGCTTATGTCCACGCGGCCATGAACCTATGTGTTCGATAGTGCCAGTTAGTTTCTTATGGGACCTGTGAGCTCCCAGCATCATGAATCATTTGGGTCGCTACAATAAGTACTGGCTCTAGGTTGCAAACTCTAGCTATAACTGCAGATAGATCCGATATGTTGTTTACATATCACCCCTATTCTGGCTGAATGATCTTCCATCTTTGTACGAGGGTCAGTCAAAAAGTAATGCCTCCTATTCTTTTTCTCTTTTAATAAGTTAGTTTTGTGAAAAATTTCAATTCGGCACAATTCCTCAAACATTCTTCTCCAATCCACTGCAGTAATAACTTGCTAAGTCAATGGGTGCAGCACTGCATCCTCTTGCAAAATGGCTGACATTGACGTAAGTATTAGACAGCTTTCTGTAATTGAATCTTAATACGGAAGGTGAAACGTCCTTATTTATTCATGAAAGGTTGGAAAATGTGTATGGAGATTCAACAGTGGATGTCAGTACGGTTATACGATGGGTCCGTCGCTATAACGAAGCTGAAGGGCAAACACAATTTGCTGATGCAAAGCGGAACGGAAGGCCGGCGATATAATTGACTCCGCGCAACATTAAACTAGTCGATGAGATCATCGTGAAGACCGCCGGGTAACAACAGACGAATTGTGTCTCATTCTCGTCGTCAGTAAATGTAGTGTGATGGTGATCATTCAACAACGGGGTACTCAAAAGTTTGTTCACGGTGGGTACCAGTCGTCACACCACTGAAGAGATCGCGAAACTTGGTTAGGTAGTCTTGCCTCATCCATCTTATTGCCCTGATCTAGCACCATCAGACTTCCATCTGTTCTGGTCACTAAAGGAGATTCGTCACTGGATTCATTTTGAGGATGAGGAGGCCGTAAAAACATCCGTCCGTTGATGGCTTAGGAAGCAAGACCATGCTTTTTACCACAGTGAAATACATGTCCCTGTTAAAAGGTGGGCAAAATCAGTGGAAAAGAACGGAGGTTATATTGAAAAGTGACAAATTAATCGTCAATGTTGTGGGTTTCATGGTATGTAAAGTGCATTTAAATATCTCCACAATTAAAAGTGAAAAAAAAAATAGGAGGCATTACTTTTTCACTGACCCTCGTAAGCATTGCAGCCAGCTGGACCTTGAAGTCCAGTAAGGTCATGACGTTGTGGTTGCAAGTTCAGCACAAGCTTGTGCTCAGTATTATGTGGTCTAGTTGTATTGTTACGAAGGTGTAAGTTGTAAAGGTGTGGGAAAAAGGTCGTTAACGCTGTTCTGATGAATATAAAATGGCAGTGTGTCAGTAAAACCCACACATTCCGCACCTTCATTCACAGCTTTCGAAATGTTTTGGTTTGTTTCCAACTTAACTGCTCGAGTTTATTACATATGGCCATGTGTTCCTTAAAACTGTAAGCTTTAAACTTATATATCCGCTGACAGAGGCCAAAATAAAGACATTAACCTAATCTGGCTACAGTTTGGCTGTCACAAGTTAATTTATACTCATATGATGGAAATAAACATATGACATAAGGGTTGAAGAGCCACAGCAATAAATAATAATGATAAAAAAAAGTAATAATGAAAAGAAGTATGTTAATATACATGAAAAAAATTATAAATTTCAAAGTATCTGTGGGACTATTAAAAGAACGCTACAAACAAAAACAACAAAAGAAACAATGCTAAAGTTTTATAAGGTATTGACAGTTCCCATTGTGACATATGGATCAGAGAATTGGGTCATGAATAGATAAGACAGAAGACTAGAAACATCAGAGATGAGGTTCCTCAGATACGTTGCAGGATATACTCTAAGAGACCACGTTCCTAGTGAAACAATTACGCAAGAACTCAAAATTTTTAATCTAAATGAAAAAATGCAAACTATAAACAAAAATGGCATGAACATATTTTAAGAATGGACTCTTCTAGGCTAACAAATCAAGCACAGTTGTACCAACCTCAAGGCTATGGAGATGTGGGAAGTCCTAGAAGACGTAGGGAAGATGAATTCTGAGAACGGAACAGGTGCTAATGGTAATAACTACAGCTAGACCGATTAAATAAAAACCTTAAAATCCCAATAAAAGCTTGAGGCAAATAGAAACGGCCTTTACGGGACCTATCGCGCAAATATTTTTCTTGTGTCAGTGTATTCTATCACCCCAGCCGTGATCGCAAATTTCCATAAATGATAATATTTCTAAAAGAAATTATTATTAGTTAGATTCAATGTAAATCCACCGCTATGGTCTCGAGGTAGCGAGCTGACTTGTAGCTCAGCGGTCACGGGTTCGATCCCCGATCGGGACAAGTTTTCTGGGCGAAGGTTTTTCGGTGTTTCCCCTCACTTGTGAGACAAATATCAGAAAACTTGAAAGCCCAAAGGGCTTTCTGGCCATCGTAACCATCATTATCCTATTCACATCATTACATTAAGTTCAGTTTAAGGTCTCTCCTGGAGCATCATTACCATCATCATCACGTTTCCTATATTCGAGGCAGCATAACCCCGTCTTCCAGGCGCCCCAACTCATAAGTGGGTTATAATTACGACAATGCCAGGAGAGACCACCTGAAATGTAGAAGTGATAAACTGGTGAATTGAATAATAAATACTAATAAATAATACATTTTAGTGAGTAACACTAAGAAATTGGGACTGGAAGTAAACGTAATAAAACTAAATATATGTTCACACGTAGAAATACGTCATATAATGGAAATGGACAATTAGTACAATTGAGGGAAATTTTGAAGATGTGAGTGAATTCAAATACCTAGGAACAATAATCACAAACAGGAATGAGGTACAGAAGAAAATTAATCATATTCTGAAAATGCGTGTTATTATGTATTGTAGGACTCTTGTCATCCCAACTTCTCTCAGAACAACATGAAACTGAAATCATACAAAACTGTTAATCTCTCAGTTATATTATATTATATAAACATGGTTTTTAACAAGACTTTTTAATAAAATTGAAATTGGAGACGATATCCCAGAAGACTGGAATTTATCGTAAATTACTCCTATTTTTAAAAAGGGCGATAAAAAACTCTTTCAATAATAGAGGTATAAGCGTTATACCTTCAACAGCTAGGATTTTGAGTAAAATTATAAATTTTAAACTTAAGGAGATAAAAGATAACTTAAGAGAAGAACAATATGGATTCCGGAGTGGAAGATCATGTATTGATAATATTTTCTGTATTAGACAATTACAAAAGAAAATCCTAGCAAAAAAATAAAGAACTACATATGGCCTTTATTGATTTAGATGATAGTGTACCTCTACAATTGTTATGGATGGCAATGAGAAATATGAATATCTGTGATAAATGGATTAATATTGTTAGGAGGATCTACAGTAATACAAAAGCTAAAGTAAAAATACAGAATAATTTAACAGAGGAATTCACAGTGAATAAAGGCCTTAAGCAGGGATGCAGTTTGTCACCAATTCTTTTTAATATTTATTTAGATCAGGCTCTTAACTTATGGTACAAAAAATGTTCTGAAATGGGTATTCCTATAGGAGTAAAAGTACTTCATTCATTGTTGTTTGCAGATGATCAAATAATTTTTGCAGGGGATGAAGATGGTATAAAATATATGTTAAATAAACTAATGGAAGAATATAAAAAATGCGGACAATATAAATTTACAGAAAACAGAGTATATGTGTTTGGGAAAGGATGTGGATGACCTCATACTTAAAACAGGGAAAATAAAAAAAATGTGAATTTTTTTAAATAGCTTGGGTCAATAATTACAAGTTTAGGTACCTGTGAGAGAGATGTACAGACTAAAATTGCAGTGGCACAAAATGCAACTAAGACATTACATGGAATAATTAGGAACAAAAATATTACAAAGGAAACTAAAATGAAAATTTATAAGAGCATAATACAGAATATTTTGTCATATGGAAGTGAAACTTGGTCTTTGACGGAATTACAAAAGAATAAAATTAGAACAGTTGAATTTGATTATTTTAGAAGAAGCCTCCAAAAAACAAGACAGGATAAAATAAATGAATTCCTTTGGAGAGAAATGAATGTCACCACATCTGTTGTTAAGATGGTTGAAAATCAAACGCTTAAATGGTATGGCCATGTACAAAGAATGGAAAATGAAAGATGGCAAAAAAATATATACCAATGGTCACCCCCTGGAAGAAATTAAACGTGGCAGACCAAGATGGAAATGGAAAACCTACGACAGAACTATAATGGATGATAGGAATTTGGAAGAAGGAGATTGGAATGATAGAGATAAATGGAAACTGAAGAGGGCAAACCTATAAGTCGGGAAAGCCAAAGAAGAAGAAGAAATATAAACATGGACTCTTACTTTAAGGGAGAAGAAAACATTACGAGGATTTGAGAATAAAGTTATTATGAATATATTTGGACCAATGGGAGATGAACAGACTGGTGAATGGAGAAGGCTACATAATTGAGGTACTTGATGTTTATAGGAAACCAGATATAAGAAGAAGAGTTAAGTCTCGAAGCCTGCGATGGCCAGGATATGTGACACGAAGAAAGTATGGAAGCTTCTTGTAGGAAGATCAGAAGGAAAACGTCTAGAATGAGATGGGAGAATAATATTAACCATGATTTGAGGGAAGTATATTATTCAGGGGATGATTGGAAAACAGCTCAGGATAGGATTGTGGGGAAAGCTTATGTCCACGAGGCGTAATCTACGTGTTCGATAGTGCCAGTTAAGTTAATAATAAATAATAATAATAATAATAATAATAATAATAATAATAATAATAATAATAATAATAAAGAAAATTAAGATAATGATAATAACTATAGCAAACCGATTAAATAAAAACATTAAAACCCGAAGAGAGGCTTCAGGTAAATAGAAACGATCTGCACCTTTACTTTACCGCGCAGCATAAAACGGCCTTTACGGTGCTTATACCGTGCAAGTAAGTATTATTGTTCCGTCAGTGTATTCTATCATTCCCGCGTGATCGCAAATTTCCATGAATGATAATCTCTCTAAAACAAATTCTTATTGGCTAGATACAATAAAAGTTCTTGGTAGAGGTTGTTTTCAATATAGGTCCACCCACGTTCAACATATTCTCGCGGCGCTTATGGGTTTAGTTCAACATCGCCTCTGGTGACCAAATGTTTTTCTCTGGCTCTCAGGATTTTCAAAATCAATTTACCCATCTACTTCTGAATACTTGATGTCTTGAAAATATCCTGGTTCAAATATTTACTCCGAAAGGTTAGTCAACATCCCTTTGGCGGTCCAAATAAGAGAAAAGCGAATCTTACTGAAAGAGCAACTAAGATAGACCTACACTGAATCAAGGGAGACGTAGATCTTCGAGGTAATGAGAGAGCTGACTAACTCACTGTCACTATCGAACCCGTAGGTTTATGGCCGCGCGGACGTAAGCTCTCCATACATCCCTATTCTGAGCTAATGTTTTTCAATCATTCCATGTATAATATACTTCCCTCAAATCATAGTTAATATTATTCTTCAACCTCATTCTTGGTCTACCATCTGGGCGTTTTCCCTCTGGTTTTCTTACAAGAAGCTTTCATGCACGTCTTTCATTTCCCATTCGTGTCACATGTCCTATCCATCGCATTCTACGAGACTTATCGGTTCTTATTATAGCTGGCTTCCTATAAAGACCTGTAGTTCACTGTTATGCAGTATTCTCCATTCACCTGTCTGTTCATATCTTTTTGGTCCAAAAGAACTTTATTCTCAAATACTCGTAATCTCCTTTCCTCCCTTAAAGTTAGAGTCCATGTTTCGCACCCATATAATATAACTGGTACAATAATAGTTTTATATATTTTCATTTTAACGTTTTTTGAAATTATTTGGGACAAAAAGAGTCGCTGTAATGCATAATAGCACGCATTTCCAGAATTGAACCTATGTTTAATTTCTTTGTGCATGTCATTCCTATTTGTGATTATTGTTCCTAGGTTATAACAGGAAAAGGGCGGTAAGGCCTGGGCACGGCTGGTACTCTATATGTATCTCAGGGTTGTGGATTTTCACCGTGGGATAAGGCGAGGTTCGAACTAAGGATAACAGGGTACTATCAGGAGGCTCACCGAGACAAACACTGGTGTCAATTTGATGATATTTATTCTATCATATGAAGCACAAGACAGTTACAGTTCCAATTCCAGAACATTGGATTTAATTTGATAATTGGATATATTCCGGTATTTCTTTCACTTCGGAATGGTCGCAGGAATGCGAGTAGCGGTCGATACTGGACCTATTTTATTATTATCGTGGCGATTCTATCGCGTTTTGGAACACTGATAATTACTGGTCTTCACACGACCTAAGGTGATATAACACCAGCACACTGATGCTTTTAAAATAAAACTTTTATAACTTGCCGTTCTTGGCCTAACACATTTCGTGTATCTAATGGGTCGCTTGCCTGCGACCGGCGAAATATACGAGTCCGCACAGCAGCGGACTTCAACAATTAATCCTGCGCGGGAGTCTTATGTTAATTTTGTTCCACCCGGGAACAAATCCCGGAGCAGACTACTTTCCCGATATTCGGAATATATCCAACTCCATCTTACAAATACACTTTACAAGACCAATATTTTCATTGGCTGAACATACATAAAAAAACGCCTTACTAGCAGAATACTATTTACTTATGGACTCTGATTGGGCATTACGGTTCCCACTATAGTTCAACCAGAATCTCAGGATAATGATTGGTCGTGTATTTACAGGGTGTGATTTTCACACGCTGGTGAGAAGTTTATTAATTTACTGAAAACAGATGGACATAGTTTTTGGCTACTGTCGCCATCTCAACAGGCGGTCTAGTGATTTTTTGACACACTTAAAGTTGACCGTCATTTATCTGTCTGGAAGGATGACTTCCAGAGCCGGACAAGGGACGTTACATCTCCAGCTGTGAGGCCGTATTATTAGGGAACGATTGTCCCGGGGTCATAAACCGATTTACTTACATGTGTCCATCTTCAAAGAACTTGAGATACAATGGACAGAAATGCCTTTATGCATACTCAAGCGTAACAGATTGGTAAAAGTTTCTCACGAAACGTTTTCTGGAAAGTGTAACTACATATTCAATAATCAGTAATAATATATAATAATAAAATTAATTGGTGCAGTTATTTCTGCTACAAGGTATATGAATTCAGCCAACTCCTCAAAGCTTCCCTCATTTGTCATTAACCACCCACTTCCATTATATAATATAGCTATTTCTATGTGTGACAATGTATTTAGTTTTATTGATATTTACTTCCAGTCTCAATTTCTTAGTGTTATTCAATGGTGTGTACGTGTTGGCCTTTATTATCTCCTCGCTATCACCCAATAGTACTACACCATCAACATAACCTAAGAGAGAGCTGACTATCTCGCTAAAATAGCTAGCTCTCAGCTACAAAACTTCTAACTCACTGGCACTATCGAACCCGAAGTTTCTCTACATCCCTATCCTGAGCTAATGTTTTCCAATCATCCACTGTATAATCTACTTCCCTGAAATCATAGTTAATGTTGTTCTCCCACCACATTAACGAATAAAATTAAGCTGTATACTCACAAATCATTATTTAACTATAGTTATTTTAAAATATTTATATATTTAATGTAAACGGCGATGTATGAAAACAAATGAGAAACGATTGGTACGCTTCATTTGCTTCTTTTGTTCGATCACTCCAACCACATCATAATATTATTTATTGCCAAAAGATCGCAATGTTGTAAGAATGCGCCCTAGTGGAGAAATTTATAACCAACGTTATAGGTATTAATCAATTTCTGATGTCCTATGATGTAAATATGTCAATTATACTTTTCTGCGTCATTTTCTGGAAAATAATTCGTTTAAGAAAGTGCAAACAGTGGTTTTTTTTTTTTTTTGTGGTATAATCAATTGTTACAAATGTTTTTATATTATCTCCCGTATGCGCTACGTGTTGACATTCATGCACTATATATACAATCTGGTAGCCGTATTTCTTGGAGAGTCAGTCACTGCTAAATAATGCTATGACCTATTCAGAATGTTAAAAAGGAGGTGCTTTCTTTATTATGATAAACTTTAGTTGGTAAATTTTAGGCGAAACACGACTGTGATTGGTTGTAAATAAAACATCATTGAAATGTGATTGGTCATTGACTCCCATTTGGGGCATGAGTTAAATAGTCAGTATAACACTATGTTTCTTGCCTAAATTAATAGATAGGCCAGATAATTTTGCTGCAGATGTAAATAAATTCAATTGTTATAGACATGTTATGGCGAAATGTAGGAATACGAAACCTATCCATTTATAATATGTGAAACACTTTTCTTTCTTCTAAAACGTTTGTTTTGAATTGAATTTTATTTTGAGGTCGAGTATTTATAGTTTTTTTAATGAAGGCCATTGAGTGGGAATTGTTTACTTAGCGTTAAAATGTACTCCACTCAGTTAATGTAGCGCAAAGTTAGACAAATGAAGGCAGTTGCTGTTAAAAAAATTGTATAGCCAGTGTTTATCCTATATTGTGTTTTCACTCTCAATCTTCTCTAGTTTATTTTCAAGGGAAATGGAGTGTTATTACAGAGGGGATGACAGCTAAAGCCTGTGGAAAAGTTTCACATGTGAATTCATTGTGGTGTAGTAGCTTTTCAATAAAATTGTTTTCTGACTACTTGCTAAGCAACTATTGATAAAACTCATAATACATTTCCATTGAGTCAAATAGTCACAAAGTAAAATATTAAAATAAATACCTGGCAGGTGCTGACGTCCTCAACTACAGTAAGTTAATTCATGTTTTTAAACTTTTGGTATCTCATATGAAGAAGAAAAGGATGTAAATGCAAAAATATCTAATTTTTTTAAGAATTTTAGGGTTAATAAATTCTATCTTCAAGCCACAGTTAGTCCAAAAGCATTCAAGATTAAAAGTGTATAAAACACTGGCTCTTCCAACTCTTTTGTATGGTAGCGAAGTATGGACGTTGAAACAGAAAGATATACAGAGATATAATTATTTATTCTAGATTATGAAGTTCATATCTATTTGTTATTTAAGATTCACTTTCTTAGGCCTGTCTAGAATTATATTAGTTTTTTTAAGTATTTATTTTATTATGAATGAATTAAGTTATTTTTTCGAATGGGATGTATGCACTATTCTGCTGAAATTAGATACCTTCGGAAGACTGCAGGATACACACTACTAGATCACAAAAAAAAATGAAGACATCTTAGAAGAATTACACATGGAACCTTTAGGAAACAAAATTTCTGATTATAAGTCAAGATGGATGCAACATGTTCATCGAATGGAAGATCACAGAATACCCAAACAAATGTTAAGATATCAACCTGCAGGAAGAAGAAGACCAGCACGTCCACTCAAAAGACTTCTGGATGGTGTTTCTCTTGAGGCCGAAATAGGTCAACAAATGGCCTAAATTCGTGAATGTACTATGATGATGATGAACTGTAGGTAAAGGTGATTCTACTACAGGCTATAGGACACTTAGGGTAGTAGGAGGTTAAGGCTCCAATTTTTTATAGACAATCGGCACTTAATGTTAGCCGGGTTGTCAGCCCTGCGTGACTGCCGCCTTTATCCCTGAACAAGCGTCTGGCAGTCATTTCCGTTAGAGGCTGAGTTTACCTTAGGGCCATGGTGCCTCCAGAAGGTTTGGGTCAGTTCAAAAATCCTGATCCCACCTATACTCGAACCCTCGACCATTTCCTCGATCATAATGTCAGTCGGGTTATCAGCCCTGCGTGACGGCCGTCTTTACCCCTGAACAAGTGTCTGTCAGTCATTTCCGTTTGAGGCTGAGTTTACCTCAGGGACATGGTGCCTCCAAAATGTTTGGGTCAGTTAAAAAATCCTGACCCCACGTAGACTCAAACCCTCGACCTTCCGGTATGTAGCGTATTGCCTTAACCAACTACGATATGTCGTGTCCCTTTACGAACAGTAGGCCTTTCGGAAATCGGCTTGCATCTTCAGCAGAAGGATAGAGCTAGTAACTTTTTTGTTATTGTTTTACGATACTTCTGGCATTAGTGATAGTCCAGCGTCATCCGTAGCCAGAAACTTCACAAAATAGTAAGTTAACAACAAAAAAAATAATAGCTCTAAGACACGCCGTAGCGTAGATGGTTAAGGCGATACGCTACAAGCCGGAATGTTGTGGGTTCGATTCCCGGTGGGGTCAGGATTTTTAAACTGATCCAAACCTTCTGGTGGCACCATGACCCTGGGGTCGACTCAGCCTCTAACTGAAATGAGTACCAGACGCTTGTTCTGGGGTAAAGACGGCCGTCAGGCAGGGCTGACAACCCGGCTGACATCAAGTGTCAATTGTCTAGAAAAGTGGAAGCCTTAACCTCCTACTACCCCAAGGGTAGTGATTTTTCCAGTAGGGGCCTATGTTATGTGAATGCGATCCATGGCAGTTATTTTGAGATAAAAATCATACTAATATTTGATAATAGAATGATTAATACTTTTTTGGACCAGAAAGAGGCGAACACAGGTAAATGGAGAAAACAGTAAACTACGAGTACACGATCTTTATTGGAAACCTAAGAAGAAAAATTAAATCTAATAGATTTCGTTGGGCAGGACATATGAAACAAATATGGGAATGGATGATCTACAGATTCTACATGGACACTACTTGTATGAAACCACATGGAAAGTGTCCAGTAGATGGCGAAGAATGAGGTGAGAGAATATTATCAGTCATGATTTGAGAAAGGTAAACTATACAGGAAATGATTGGAAAATAGGCCTATTACCTTATCATGGGGATGTATGTAGAGCTTATGTCCGCGAGACCGTAAACATCAGAGCTCGATAATATACTCCGTAATTATTTAATTAGTGAAGGTGGTGATTGGTGAAATTTCTATTTTCTACATTGTTTACAGATAAATGGGTCTTATAAATTGCGATGGGCAAGACATGTAGCACGAATAAGGAATGAAAGAGAGACATGAAAACTTATTATAGGAAAGCCAGAGGGAAAAAGCCCAATTGGTAGACCAATAATGAAGTGGATCATTGACCATGATTTGACAGATGTGAATTATACGGAGGATGATTGGAAAATATTATCTCTGGATAGGGATGTATGGAGAGATTATGTCCGCGCGTTCATGAACCTATGAATTTGCTAGTATCAATGAGTTAGTTAGTTTATATGTTACTATCTCAAAATATTCATAGAAAAAACTAAGGTAATGGCATTCCAAGGGAAAAATCAAATCAGATCCAAAATAGTAATAGGAAACAAAATCATAGAACAGGTGAACCATCTCGATTATCTAGGATGTGACATTTAATTTAATTATGATAATGATATAACTAATAAAATAGCAAAATTCCAGGGAATATGTGGTACAATAAAACGATCACTAAATAAATAATAAAACAACAAAAGAGACCCAATTGAAATTTATAAAACATTGGCAGTACCGGTACTGATCTATGGATCAGAAGCCTAGATACATAAAAAAAACAAGATCTAAGTAGGATAACGGCGGCAGAAATGCAATTTTTGAGATCTGTTAAAGGGTGCACTAAGGAAGACAGAATCAATAACAGAGAAATAAGACAGGAACTTGAAATATTTGCAATAACTGATAAAATAGATACATATAGACAAAAATGGAAGCAACACATAGACAGAATAAATGAAGATAGATATCCAAAACACATAACAAAATACAAACCTAAAGGCACCCGAAATGTGGGCAGACCTAGAAAGAGATGGGCTGAAGTCGGAACGGGTCAACAGACCTAATCCATGAATGCAGATGATGTTGATATGTTACTTACAAGGAAACGGTCAACCATTGCTTGCTGAAATCTACCTTGAAATTTCTCCCAGAGAAACATTGTGATATACTGAAGCCGTGTCCAAAAAAAATAGTTGTCATTTTTAACTGCAAATGATAGAAATCGAAACAAGAATCAAGCAATGGAATCCCATTGTGCGAAGCGTATGAACTCCCTGCTCGAGTAAAACGGAGTGATGTGTGGTATGACGCGGCGCGCGGGCAGGTTGTTAGGGTTATACATTTCACCAAGTCGGGAGTTGATTACTTGCCTGTAGTTTAAACGAGAGTTTTGGCGCTGGACTTTAGTGCCTTGGAATTAAAAAAAAAAATACACTTTTTTTTTGACACGACCTTGGTACGTCACAATGCTTCTCTGGAAGGAATTTGACAGGTTTTGGCATGCAATGGTTGACAGTTCCCTTAGTTACACTAATGAGTTACATGATTCCATAATTTAACCAGTGTCTCTAGCATCGTCTGAAATTTCTGGGAAGAATATTTGTCTCTATTCTGTATGCTATAGGCCTACTTACATGGATTTCTCTGGTTTAATGATGGGCCACTGAATTAAAATCTTGCTTGATTATAGTTCCATGCTTTCATTTCTGGTTTCAGCAAAGTATCATGTGTTTTGTGGAGTTATTATTCGAGTGGAAGGCATGCGGACCTCTCATTTTAATCTGCGATTAGATTCACTCAGTGTGGGGTCACACAGAATCCTCATTCAACATTTTTTTTTTCAACCATAGTTAAGTTACTATGCATTGCTCAATAATTGTACATAATATATACTATAACATCATGATTGGCGTCACAGTCCTTGCAGGTCCATTGTCTCGTCACAATTCGACGCCATTCCTCTTTATCCACTTTTTTCTTCATTTCTGTCTCCCAATTTCCCACGCTGTGAAGTCGAGTTGATAAGGCAAGATGCCTTGGCGTAGAACTACATCGGGTCTCCATGGGAGAAAAAATAGGAGGCATTTGGATATCTACAATAAGTAGGGCTCCAGGTTGAGAAAATCAGATATAACGGCTGGGGACCCGATTTACTGACCACGTGTTATCCCCATCTCTGTGATTAACATATGTAGATGTGAGCCCAGCAGCTGGCTTAATTCCGGGAACCGTCTAGGCCTGTCACTTTATGCTGTTCTGTCTCCCAGTTTCCTCAAATCTTGAAAATTGTGCTCCATTACAACGTCTTTGTCATTTATGTAGGTCAGAGAGAACAAGTGTCTACTATTGCGTGCAGTATCTTGAAATTTCTGCCAGAGAACGTTGTGATGTACGAAGGCTGTGTAAAAAAATATATATTCCGCTTTTAACTGCAAAGCACTCAAATCGAAGCTAGAATCCAGCAATAGCAACCCACTTTGCGAAGCAGATGGTCGTCCCTCCTTGAATAGAGCAATGTGGAGTGAGGCGGGGAGCGGCGTGGACGGCATGTTGTCAGGGTTATCAATCCACCAAGTTAAGATGTACTGACTCGATTTATTTCTTTATTCTTTCTTCTTATTTATTTATTATTATTACGAAAGGGGGTAGCGTGCCGAGGAAATTATAGGAATGCATGAAGTGTGAACAGGATTTCTAGAAAGAATTTACACACTTTTTACGACATTAAAGAAGCCATTAACACGGTTTACCAAACACTTTAATATATCTATGAGAACATGTCAGTAGGTTACTTAAGATAGAACTTGGAAGCACCATTTAGTAATAGGTTCATATTTGCTTATAGGAGATTATACTTTGATTTTGGACATTCCCGAGAGAATTGAAAAACTATATTACAAAACTCTACTTACATAATTCCGAAAATGGGCCCAGCAGGGCGCTGGCCCTGCTCTGCGACCTCGCTGTCCGATAGCTCCGACCAGACTCTTCTCTCAGACTGACCGCCTTTCCTTATATCTCTCTAGTTTTTTTAAAAAGTCCCTTGTCTCATAAATTCTTTTATTCCATTAACTTAGGTATGTTTAACAACCCCTCACTCTATCTTTGTATTTTTCATTAGTGTTGATCTTATCTTAACCCTCCTTTCGAGGGTTTGTTTTAAAATACCTCTTGTCTCGCTATAACATAAGAGTTGCTATTACTTCCTTGTAGTTTAAATGAGAGATTTGGCCTTGGATTTTAGTGCCTTGCAGTTCAAAGCGGCATATTTTTTTGGCATGGCCTCCTGGAACATCACAAAACTTCTCTTGGAGAAATTTTATTGTCAATTTCGGCATGCAATGCTTGAAATTTTCCTTGTTAGTTTTGTCATCACTAGAGTCCGGATTTTAGGCACTTAAAAATTCAAAATAGGCAGGCAAAAGGCACTAAAAATCATTAATATAGGCACTTAAAAATTCAAAATAGGCTCTTACAAAAAATAGACTACAACATACATTTTTACAGCCTTACATAAAGAATATAAACATATGCTATCAATAGCATACGAATATATTAGATATGATTTTGGAACTTCTTTTGCCTCTTTTTACAAAGAGCAGACTTATGTTTTGCGGTGTGTACATGCTGCGAAACATGGCACTTCTTCGCGCAATTCACTGAAGTTTTACACTTTGCAAAACTATATTGAACCATCACTTGACCATATTTCCACACCAAATTCTTTCACGAAATTCGTCAGTTTGTCTTTTACGTTGTCCGTTATTTACGCATCGTAAAACAACTGTTCTAAATGTAAAAAAAAAAAAAATAAGCCACATACACTTGTCGCACCACTTTGTCTTTGAAGCCCCTGTCTGCGAATGAGAACTACAGACTGAATTCAATGTTACCAACATAAAAAATAATATTACCAGTCGCTTAAAGGTTTCAGCACCAGGTTTGAGTCAGAGAAAGAAAGCTTGAGCCATCAACCTTTTTGTCACTCAGCAATGTTTGTATTGAAAAGATGCAAAGCTGTAGGCCTACTATAGAAATTTCTCCAAGCCTTAGAGCCGGTGCATAATACAATGGTATATAGCTTAGTACTGTTTTGCTTAACGGGAACACATATAGTGAAAACCATCTACCCGATAGGTTATTGGCTATTGCCACCCTTATCCTAAAATATTCTAACAGAATTTATAAAAACACTTGAAAATTTCTATGCAATGGTATGTGTCATGACGATTGTCCATTTTAATCAATTTCATTGAAATACTAAGTTATTTTCGAGAAAAAATGGAAAATAGGCATTTATAGGCATTGTAAGCTGAAATAGGCATTTATAGGTAAAATGAACTTCATGGAAAACAACTCAACAACTCTAGGGTCGTCGATATGAACTTATATGAAGTCAGTTTTACAATGTCTATAATAAATAACTGTAGGCATCTGGCCTCTACTTATTACTTAAGGGGTCGCTCATTTAACAAGTGGCGGCTGTGGATTCCGCCGTATGTGTAAGAAATTTTGATTATTTTTACACCAGAGGCATTAATGTTCAAAATGTGCACATTTATATTATTCCCGTTATTTATGTAATAAGCTTATGCCTACTTCTATTTTTTGTGATTAAAATTCTATAAAGAATTTAAGTTGGACAGCAGTCTGTTGTTAGACTTTGTCTAGGAACAGGGGATTGTTAATTGTGGTCGCAGAATACTGACTCATCATTTATCAATCCAATGTGGCGGACGCTCGTTTTTTCAAAGGCTCTATTCAAAACAACTTGCTTTGATGCCGTCTGTATCCTGTGAAAAGAAATAATTACATATGATGAAAAAAAAAGGAGAGCACTTGAATGAATGAGTTTGTGTACTGTGTATTTTGTTTACCACTGAATCAATAATTCAGTCAACAGGATGGCCAATCTGTTAGTATTCAGACACCCTTTTAGTTTTTCACCAGTTTTGAAGTCAATCAGTTATCCAGCCTGAAATTTCATTAGCTATTCTTTAGCCGTCGGTTGTAAGGGCACTTCTTCAGTCACTGGGTCATATAACCAGATACTTACTTACTTACTCACTGGCACTATGGCCGCACGGACATACGCTCTCTATACATCCCTATCCTGAGCTAATGCTTTCCAATCATTCCCTGTATAATCTACTTCCCTCAAATCATAGTTAATGTTATTTTCCCACCTCATTCTTGGTCTACCAACTGGGCGTCTTCCCTCTGGCTTTCCTACAAAAAGCTTCCATGCAAGTCTTTCATTCCCCATACGTGCAACATGTCCTGCCCATCGCAGTCTACGAGACTTAACTGTTCTTATTATATCTGGCTTCCTATAAAGACCATGTAGTTCATTGTTATGTAGTCTTCTCCATTCACCTGTCTCTTCATCTCTCTTTGGTCCAAAAATTTTGCTAAGTACTTTATTCTCAAATACTTTTAATCTCCTTTCCTCCCTTAAAGTAAGAGTCCATCATATAACCAGATACTGAGATTTTTTCGTCACAGCAAACTCATTTGACATTTTAACTACAGTCAAACTTGTTTAATCTGGAACGTGAATATTGCGGAAATCTGTCCAATGTGAACAAATTTATTAGTCCCGGCAAATTAACAGTAATTTTATGTGTATTTATTTTGTTTAAAACGGAATCTGTCCAACGCGGAAACGGAAGTACATTTCTACACAATTCATGAAAGAAAATGTTTATAAGGCGGAAAGATAGAGAAATAAATTAGTTTCCACTTCATTGAATTCCCGTTAGGCGAATTAACAATAAGTGATGATTCCTGCCGCCTGGTGAAGTGGAGTTTCTACCTGCATGTGGAATTTTTTTTCGGCCTCACTGCACATCCGTTTTGCTAAATACAGATTTGTTTAACAACTATTTGGCGTGTGACATCTGGCTTACTAATAACCGTTTGACTGGAAAAATGTTAAATTAGTTTAAGATCTGAGACCGATTGTGTACGTATCTTTTACAGGTAGCGTTCTGAATTTACGGAATAAATATGGCTAAATAGTATGTATCATAGTTATTAAACGAAAAAGTGAAAGTGATTGAAGATAAAGAAAAACTAACTCTCAGAACGCGAAATAATGACTACATTTAAATGTAAAAAATCCCAAGTTCATGAGATCTTAAAACGCAAAGAACAAATATTAATGAATGGACGCAAGGAAATGGTCAAACGAAAAAGAGGAAGAAAGAAAATGAAGAATGAAGAAATCAACCAGGTGTGTGTGTTTTACAACTCCACGATCAAAAAATCTCCAAATATCCGGATCGATGCTCCAAAGTCAAGTTCTAGTTGTTGCTACATCCCTAGGGAATAACGATTTCAAGGTATCTTCAGGATGGTTGTGGACAGTTTTAAAAGACGACACAATGTAGTGTGAAATTAAATTTACAGAGGAATCAAAGAATGTGGACAAAAGTAGGTTAGTGAGTGGAACCCGAAACTGCATACTTTAATTTCAGGATACGCGCCTAAGAGACATTTTTAACATCTTCCATTCTTATGAAGTGTCCATACCATTTCAAACGTTTTTCTTCTATTTTTCCTAATATATTTTTTCAACTTGCATAATTTCTCTTATTGTGCTGTTTATGACCTAATCCCTTCTTGAAATTCTTGTCGATCGCCTCCAAAAATCCATTTCTACTGCTAACAGCTTGTTGGCTTGTTTTCTACTTACTGTTTTCTATAATGATTAATAATAATAATAATAATAATAATAATGATGATATTAATAGTGATAATATTATTACATCATTTTCTTTGGTATTCTCTCATCTTCCATTCTTATGAAGTGTCCATACCATTTCAAACGTTGTTCTTCTATTTTTCCTAATATATTTTTTCAACTTATATAATTTCTCTTATTGTGCTGTTTCTGAGCTTATCCCTTCATGAAATTATTGTTGTCGATCGCCTCCAAAAATCCATTTCTACTGCTAACAGCTTCTTGGCTTGTTTCTACTTACTGTTTCTATAATGATGATGATGATAATGATAATAATAATAATAATAGTAATAATAATAATGATAATTTTATTTATTTATATACAGAATTGTAATGTTTACACATCTTTCTGTGCCTAAAGTTTTATTTTTCTTCTCCACTCGTCTCTCTCCATCCAATCCATGTCCTCCAGTCCTCTTGCTCTCATTCCAGTTCTTATTTCCTGCATCCACGAGTTTCGAGGTCTTCTTCTCCTCCTTCTTCCAGGTGGACACCATTCCAATGTTTTCCTGGGTAATCTTTCTTCTTGCATTCGTCGTACGTGCCCATACCAATTTAATTGCTTATACCGTATATAATCTACTATTGAATAACCAATATTCATTTTTTCTCTTATGACAGTAGGCTATTTCTTATTTTGCCTAATTTTGAACATCTTGTTGCTCTCCTCAAGAAATCCATGATGATGATAATAATAATAATAATAATAATAATAATAACAACAACAAACAATAGTAATAATATTATTACATCGTTACTAATAACTAGTTAAAAAGCAGGAAGTTTTTATTGTGTCGATTATCATAAATTAAAAATGTAGTTATTAGTTATTAAGAGAGTAAATTTAAACTGTGATAATTATCTTTTGATGTATATAGTCGCTATACATTTTTCTTACCTCCGTTGTAGAGGGAAGATCTGATCTGTGGAGTGAATTACAGCTACTGGTTGCTTTGAACAACTTCTCATCGGACTGCTTCATCAGTCGACATCTTACCTCCGTTGTAGAGGGAAGATCTGATCTGTGGAGTGAATTACAGCTACTGGTTGCTTTGAACAACTTCTCATCGGACTGCTTCATCAGTCGACATCTTACCTCCGTTGTAGAGGGAAGATCTGATCTGTGGAGTGAATTACAGCTACTGGTTGCTTTGAACAACTTCTCATCGGACTGCTTCATCAGTCGACATCTTACCTCCGTTGTAGAGGGAAGATCTGATCTGTGGAGTGAATTACAGCTACTGGTTGCTTTGAACAACTTCTCATCGGACTGCTTCATCAGTCGACATCTTACCTCCGTTGTAGAGGGAAGATCTGATCTGTGGAGTGAATTACAGCTACTGGTTGCTTTGAACAACTTCTCATCGGACTGCTTCATCAGTCGACATCTTACCTCCGTTGTAGAGGGAAGATCTGATCTGTGGAGTGAATTACAGCTACTGGTTGCTTTGAACAACTTCTCATCGGACTGCTTCATCAGTCGACATCTTACCTCCGTTGTAGAGGGAAGATCTGATCTGTGGAGTGAATTACAGCTACTGGTTGCTTTGAACAACTTCTCATCGGACTGCTTCATCAGTCGACATCTTACCTCCGTTGTAGAGGGAAGATCTGATCTGTGGAGTGAATTACAGCTACTGGTTGCTTTGAACAACTTCTCATCGGACTGCTTCATCAGTCGACATCTTACCTCCGTTGTAGAGGGAAGATCTGATCTGTGGAGTGAATTACAGCTACTGGTTGCTTTGAACAACTTCTCATCGGACTGCTTCATCAGTCGACATCTTACCTCCGTTGTAGAGGGAAGATCTGATCTGTGGAGTGAATTACAGCTACTGGTTGCTTTGAACAACTTCTCATCGGACTGCTTCATCAGTCGACATCTTACCTCCGTTGTAGAGGGAAGATCTGATCTGTGGAGTGAATTACAGCTACTGGTTGCTTTGAACAACTTCTCATCGGACTGCTTCATCAGTCGACATCTTACCTCCGTTGTAGAGGGAAGATCTGATCTGTGGAGTGAATTACAGCTACTGGTTGCTTTGAACAACTTCTCATCGGACTGCTTCATCAGTCGACATCTTACCTCCGTTGTAGAGGGAAGATCTGATCTGTGGAGTGAATTACAGCTACTGGTTGCTTTGAACAACTTCTCATCGGACTGCTTCATCAGTCGACATCTTACCTCCGTTGTAGAGGGAAGATCTGATCTGTGGAGTGAATTACAGCTACTGGTTGCTTTGAACAACTTCTCATCGGACTGCTTCATCAGTCGACATCTTACCTCCGTTGTAGAGGGAAGATCTGATCTGTGGAGTGAATTACAGCTACTGGTTGCTTTGAACAACTTCTCATCGGACTGCTTCATCAGTCGACATCTTACCTCCGTTGTAGAGGGAAGATCTGATCTGTGGAGTGAATTACAGCTACTGGTTGCTTTGAACAACTTCTCATCGGACTGCTTCATCAGTCGACATCTTACCTCCGTTGTAGAGGGAAGATCTGATCTGTGGAGTGAATTACAGCTACTGGTTGCTTTGAACAACTTCTCATCGGACTGCTTCATCAGTCGACATCTTACCTCCGTTGTAGAGGGAAGATCTGATCTGTGGAGTGAATTACAGCTACTGGTTGCTTTGAACAACTTCTCATCGGACTGCTTCATCAGTCGACATCTTACCTCCGTTGTAGAGGGAAGATCTGATCTGTGGAGTGAATTACAGCTACTGGTTGCTTTGAACAACTTCTCATCGGACTGCTTCATCAGTCGACATCTTACCTCCGTTGTAGAGGGAAGATCTGATCTGTGGAGTGAATTACAGCTACTGGTTGCTTTGAACAACTTCTCATCGGACTGCTTCATCAGTCGACATCTTACCTCCGTTGTAGAGGGAAGATCTGATCTGTGGAGTGAATTACAGCTACTGGTTGCTTTGAACAACTTCTCATCGGACTGCTTCATCAGTCGACATCTTACCTCCGTGTAGAGGGAAGATCTGATCTGTGGAGTGAATTACAGCTACTGGTTGCTTTGAACAACTTCTCATCGGACTGCTTCATCAGTCGACATCTTACCTCCGTTGTAGAGGGAAGATCTGATCTGTGGAGTGAATTACAGCTACTGGTTGCTTTGAACAACTTCTCATCGGACTGCTTCATCAGTCGACATCTACCTCCGTTGTAGAGGGAAGATCTGATCTGTGGAGTGAATTACAGCTACTGGTTGCTTTGAACAACTTCTCATCGGACTGCTTCATCAGTCGACATCTTACCTCCGATGTAGAGGGAAGATCTGATCTGTGGAGTGAATTACAGCTACTGGTTGCTTTGAACAACTTCTCATCGGACTGCTTCATCAGTCGACATCTTACCTCCGTTGTAGAGGGAAGATCTGATCTGTGGAGTGAATTACAGCTACTGGTTGCTTTGAACAACTTCTCATCGGACTGCTTCATCAGTCGACATCTTACCTCCGTTGTAGAGGGAAGATCTGATCTGTGGAGTGAATTACAGCTACTGGTTGCTTTGAACAACTTCTCATCGGACTGCTTCATCAGTCGACATCTTACCTCCGTTGTAGAGGGAAGATCTGATCTGTGGAGTGAATTACAGCTACTGGTTGCTTTGAACAACTTCTCATCGGACTGCTTCATCAGTCGACATCTTACCTCCGTTGTAGAGGGAAGATCTGATCTGTGGAGTGAATTACAGCTACTGGTTGCTTTGAACAACTTCTCATCGGACTGCTTCATCAGTCGACATCTTACCTCCGTTGTAGAGGGAAGATCTGATCTGTGGAGTGAATTACAGCTACTGGTTGCTTTGAACAACTTCTCATCGGACTGCTTCATCAGTCGACATCTTACCTCCGTTGTAGAGGGAAGATCTGATCTGTGGAGTGAATTACAGCTACTGGTTGCTTTGAACAACTTCTCATCGGACTGCTTCATCAGTCGACATCTTACCTCCGTTGTAGAGGGAAGATCTGATCTGTGGAGTGAATTACAGCTACTGGTTGCTTTGAACAACTTCTCATCGGACTGCTTCATCAGTCGACATCTTACCTCCGTTGTAGAGGGAAGATCTGATCTGTGGAGTGAATTACAGCTACTGGTTGCTTTGAACAACTTCTCATCGGACTGCTTCATCAGTCGACATCTTACCTCCGTTGTAGAGGGAAGATCTGATCTGTGGAGTGAATTACAGCTACTGGTTGCTTTGAACAACTTCTCATCGGACTGCTTCATCAGTCGACATCTTACCTCCGTTGTAGAGGGAAGATCTGATCTGTGGAGTGAATTACAGCTACTGGTTGCTTTGAACAACTTCTCATCGGACTGCTTCATCAGTCGACATCTTACCTCCGTTGTAGAGGGAAGATCTGATCTGTGGAGTGAATTACAGCTACTGGTTGCTTTGAACAACTTCTCATCGGACTGCTTCATCAGTCGACATCTTACCTCCGTTGTAGAGGGAAGATCTGATCTGTGGAGTGAATTACAGCTACTGGTTGCTTTGAACAACTTCTCATCGGACTGCTTCATCAGTCGACATCTTACCTCCGTTGTAGAGGGAAGATCTGATCTGTGGAGTGAATTACAGCTACTGGTTGCTTTGAACAACTTCTCATCGGACTGCTTCATCAGTCGACATCTTACCTCCGTTGTAGAGGGAAGATCTGATCTGTGGAGTGAATTACAGCTACTGGTTGCTTTGAACAACTTCTCATCGGACTGCTTCATCAGTCGACATCTTACCTCCGTTGTAGAGGGAAGATCTGATCTGTGGAGTGAATTACAGCTACTGGTTGCTTTGAACAACTTCTCATCGGACTGCTTCATCAGTCGACATCTTACCTCCGTTGTAGAGGGAAGATCTGATCTGTGGAGTGAATTACAGCTACTGGTTGCTTTGAACAACTTCTCATCGGACTGCTTCATCAGTCGACATCTTACCTCCGTTGTAGAGGGAAGATCTGATCTGTGGAGTGAATTACAGCTACTGGTTGCTTTGAACAACTTCTCATCGGACTGCTTCATCAGTCGACATCTTACCTCCGTTGTAGAGGGAAGATCTGATCTGTGGAGTGAATTACAGCTACTGGTTGCTTTGAACAACTTCTCATCGGACTGCTTCATCAGTCGACATCTTACCTCCGTTGTAGAGGGAAGATCTGATCTGTGGAGTGAATTACAGCTACTGGTTGCTTTGAACAACTTCTCATCGGACTGCTTCATCAGTCGACATCTTACCTCCGTTGTAGAGGGAAGATCTGATCTGTGGAGTGAATTACAGCTACTGGTTGCTTTGAACAACTTCTCATCGGACTGCTTCATCAGTCGACATCTTACCTCCGTTGTAGAGGGAAGATCTGATCTGTGGAGTGAATTACAGCTACTGGTTGCTTTGAACAACTTCTCATCGGACTGCTTCATCAGTCGACATCTTACCTCCGTTGTAGAGGGAAGATCTGATCTGTGGAGTGAATTACAGCTACTGGTTGCTTTGAACAACTTCTCATCGGACTGCTTCATCAGTCGACATCTTACCTCCGTTGTAGAGGGAAGATCTGATCTGTGGAGTGAATTACAGCTACTGGTTGCTTTGAACAACTTCTCATCGGACTGCTTCATCAGTCGACATCTTACCTCCGTTGTAGAGGGAAGATCTGATCTGTGGAGTGAATTACAGCTACTGGTTGCTTTGAACAACTTCTCATCGGACTGCTTCATCAGTCGACATCTTACCTCCGTTGTAGAGGGAAGATCTGATCTGTGGAGTGAATTACAGCTACTGGTTGCTTTGAACAACTTCTCATCGGACTGCTTCATCAGTCGACATCTTACCTCCGTTGTAGAGGGAAGATCTGATCTGTGGAGTGAATTACAGCTACTGGTTGCTTTGAACAACTTCTCATCGGACTGCTTCATCAGTCGACATCTTACCTCCGTTGTAGAGGGGAAGATCTGATCTGTGGAGTGAATTACAGCTACTGGTTGCTTTGAACAACTTCTCATCGGACTGCTTCATCAGTCGACATCTTACCTCCGTTGTAGAGGGAAGATCTGATCTGTGGAGTGAATTACAGCTACTGGTTGCTTTGAACAACTTCTCATCGGACTGCTTCATCAGTCGACATCTTACCTCCGTTGTAGAGGGAAGATCTGATCTGTGGAGTGAATTACAGCTACTGGTTGCTTTGAACAACTTCTCATCGGACTGCTTCATCAGTCGACATCTTACCTCCGTTGTAGAGGGAAGATCTGATCTGTGGAGTGAATTACAGCTACTGGTTGCTTTGAACAACTTCTCATCGGACTGCTTCATCAGTCGACATCTTACCTCCGTTGTAGAGGGAAGATCTGATCTGTGGAGTGAATTACAGCTACTGGTTGCTTTGAACAACTTCTCATCGGACTGCTTCATCAGTCGACATCTTACCTCCGTTGTAGAGGGAAGATCTGATCTGTGGAGTGAATTACAGCTACTGGTTGCTTTGAACAACTTCTCATCGGACTGCTTCATCAGTCGACATCTTACCTCCGTTGTAGAGGGAAGATCTGATCTGTGGAGTGAATTACAGCTACTGGTTGCTTTGAACAACTTCTCATCGGACTGCTTCATCAGTCGACATCTTACCTCCGTTGTAGAGGGAAGATCTGATCTGTGGAGTGAATTACAGCTACTGGTTGCTTTGAACAACTTCTCATCGGACTGCTTCATCAGTCGACATCTTACCTCCGTTGTAGAGGGAAGATCTGATCTGTGGAGTGAATTACAGCTACTGGTTGCTTTGAACAACTTCTCATCGGACTGCTTCATCAGTCGACATCTTACCTCCGATGTAGAGGGAAGATCTGATCTGTGGAGTGAATTACAGCTACTGGTTGCTTTGAACAACTTCTCATCGGACTGCTTCATCAGTCGACATCTTACCTCCGTTGTAGAGGGAAGATCTGATCTGTGGAGTGAATTACAGCTACTGGTTGCTTTGAACAACTTCTCATCGGACTGCTTCATCAGTCGACATCTTACCTCCGTTGTAGAGGGAAGATCTGATCTGTGGAGTGAATTACAGCTACTGGTTGCTTTGAACAACTTCTCATCGGACTGCTTCATCAGTCGACATGGAAATATTCAGAATAAAATGTATCTACTCAATCTTTAATAACACTTTGATATCTGACATCTTTCCTTACTGAATGTCTTTATTAATGTATCCTGTTGCGAGGTCACTTCTTTGATATTTCTTCTCTAGTTTACTTTCTGTAGATTTTTATAAAACTAGACGAAAGATTGCAATTAAGAAACAAATTGATAGTTGAAATGGCGTAATTAATATTTTTTTCAAGAACTTCGATTGTCAGTGTATTTTGATAGCGTTTTTGGCTGGTCGTGTTTAGCAACAATTGTTGCAACAATGCTTTTCAAACAGTTTCATGACCACATTATTAAACATAGTTTCAATTGTGGAAATGCAAGCTGTTTTAAAAACACGCTGACAAACAAGTGAACGCTAAACCAATCTTGTGTACACTAAATCAAACCAATTTTCTCACCCTATTTGGCCACTAACGTAGATGGACTTCTGAGTTAGAATCACTTTATATGCTAGTAACATGCACACACTATTGAGTAACACTAAGAAATTAGGACTGGAAGTAAATATCAATAAAACTAAATATATATCACACGTAGAAATACATTATCTAATGGAAATGGTCAGCTAATGACAAATGAGGGAAATTTTGAGGAAGTGGCTGAATTCAAATACCTAGGAACAATAATCACAAACAGGAATGAGATGCACAAAGAAATTAAACATAGGCTCAATTCTGGAAATGCGTGCTATTATGCATTACAGAGACTCTTGATGTCCCAACTCCTTTCAAAAAACGTTAAACTGAAAATATATAAAACTATGATTCTACCAGTTATATTATATGGATGCGAAACATGGAGTCTTACTTTAAGGGAGGAAAGGAGATTATAAGTATTTGAGAATAAAGTACTTAGCAGAATTTTTGGACCAAAGAGAGATGAACAGACAGGTGAATGGAGAAGACTACATAACAATGAATTACAAGGTCTTTATAGGAAGCCAGATATAATAAGAACAGTTAAGTTCTCGTAGACTGCGATGGGCAGGACATGTTCACGTATGGGGAATGAAAGACTTGCATGGAAGCTTCTTGTAGGAAAGCCAGAGGGAAAACATCCAGTTGGTAGACCAAGAATGATGTGGGAGAATAACATTAACTATGATTTGAGGGAAGTAGATTATACAGGGAATGATTGGAAAGCATTAGCTCAGGATATGGATGTATGGAGAGCTTATGTCCGCGCGGCCATGAACCTACGGGTTCGATAGTGCCAGTGAGTAAGTAAGTAAACATATTGTCAATTGGCTCTAGCAGGAACGTGTGTTATCATGATGGCCAAAATGACGCTCCGATCGAATATTGACAGGTGGTATCCATATCATACATGGCCATCGCAACGTGAAAAGTAAGAATTAAGTTATGACCTTTTTATATAGGGCCTACTTTCGTCAGAATATAGGACGCTTTTTGGAATGAGTGGATTATGTAGGCTGTAAATGAATTGTACCGAAAAAGCAAAAATATACCTAGGGGTTACAAGGAAACGATTTAAAATGAAGAACTCAGAATTTCAGATGGAACATATCTCATTTATATTGTTCATCATCACCAACAACAAGGATTAAGCCCAATGGCCTGTTCCGATCTCATTATAGGTCGAATTGGTGTTTCCATCTCTTCAATGGCCTTCCCAACAATCTTCTCCATTTTGGTTTATAATTGTACATTCTTCTTAGCATGCGCTGTTCATTCATTCGTATAATATGTGCTGAAGGTAAGCATTTTCACACGCTTTATATTAGCTTGACCTGTATCTATCTATCTATCTATCTATCTATCTATCTATCTATCTATCTATGTAACGGAATCTTTCAACGCGATTTTCACCCACTTAAAATCATTGGATCGACTTGAAACTTTGTATACTTGTAGAGGACCCGTGACAATACAATAATTTCATATTTATTTTCTAAAATCCTGGCCACAATCATCAGAAAATAAAAAAAATATTTTTGTATCAATGTAACGGAATATTTCAACGCGATTTTCACCCACTTAGAAATATTGGATCAACTTGAAACTTTGTATACGTGTAGAGGACCCGTGACAATACAATAATTTCATATTTTGTTTCTAAAATCCTGGCCAGAATCATCAGAAAATCAAAAAAATTAAAACTGGTATAATAGGTTGCGGACTTGTCGAGTTTTTAGTCAATCGTTGTAAGAGCTCAGTTGGTAGAGCAGTGAACTATTAGTGGTTATAATTTCAGTACTCCATACGTCGCTTGTTCAAATCGGGCTGGGAGGGTTTTTTTATATAGAAGAGTATTACTTTTAGCTCATACTACAATAGTATCGAATTTAAAGATATTATTTACATTTTTATCTTATTCCGTAAACTATTAAAACTAAAAAATAAAAAATAAAAAATAGTTTTAAAAAACTAGAAGAACACGCTTTATTAGAAAACTAAAAAATGAAAAATAATTTTAATTTCCAATACGCTTAGGATAAAATAAAGTGGTCAACAAAAAATTCATATCCAACACATATAAACTAAAACTAGAGTTATCAACAAAAAGAAAATAATTTTACCATCAAAAGCGTGGGGTGCTTTTTATGATTTTTACATTTTGTCTTATAGAGAGCTTACTTTTACCAATATCTGTTTATTATCAAATATATTAATTGATATAGAGCACCCCTCGCTTTTGATGGTAAAATTATTTTCTTTTTGTTGATAACTCTAGTTTTAGTTTATATGTGTTGGATATGAATTTTTTGTTGGCCACTTTATTTTATCCTAAGCGTATTGGAAATTAAAATTATTTTTCATTTTTTAGTTTTCTAATAAAGCGTGTTCTTTTAGTTTTTTAAAACTATTATTTATTATAGTATATTATTCTTTCACAGAGATTAAATATTAAGTTCTGTTCTTATTTCATCGTTTTTCTTTTTTTCTTGATCTTGCTCTCAACATCTTAATTTATATTGTTTCAATATAAAACAAAAACAATTGTGATAAGTATAAGTAAGAAAGATTTTAAGAGAAATTTGACCAATGAAGAAATAAAACAAGGGGAACCTTTAGAATATTTGGATGAACAAATGTAGTGAAGATGGAAAAACTGCAGACGACATAAAATTTAGTTTATTAAGCGGAAATGGACTTAAACACACTATGATTAGAGGACCCTAGAAAAAGGAAAAATAAGTCAGAATACAAAAATGGCGGGTTATAACTTAATGTAGGCCTATATCGAAACATCACTTTGCAGAAGCGAAGTCTGGATAGCCTAAATAACGAAAACCGAAAACACGAACTAAAAAAATAACTCCAAGCGCGACAAGCCTACCATCCGGCTGCTGGCCTCGCATCCATATGTGTTAATCACAGAGGTAGACGATCAACTAGCCAGTGTAGGAGTGACATGTGGTAGCATGTTGGGTCCCCCAGCCGTTAGAGCTAGTCTTCACAACCTGGAGTCTCTGCTTATTGTAGCTACCAAAATGCCTTACGATGCTGGGTTGGCACTGGTCCTATACTGGCCGAAAAGTTATTTTCTCCCATGGTGACTCGAAACAGCGCAAGTCCCGTAGCTCTGCGCTACGGCTTGTTGCCTTAACCACTCGGCTGCGGCGTGAGACAAAAACACTAACAGCAGAAATAAAATACACAATGTTGTTAGTAAAATGATGAAAGTTAAGATTAGAAATTAAACAATGAAACATTGAATATTTTACAACTGAAAAATAATAAATATCGATCCTAAATCAGATTGTCTGGGCACACAAAACGCATAAATAACTAAACAAGTATGTTAAGTCCGAATAAGATGGACCAGGTAAACGGAGACAGAGGAAATCCAGGAAAAACATGGCAACTTCTATTAGAACAGGAAAATTAGTTGGGAAATGGCCATAATGGTTTTCTTTAAAATGAAAGGATTTCTGTAAAATGTCGATGCGTATTAAGATATAGTTACGACTAGTCTAAGAGTCCCTCGACGTGGCGTAGTCGGTAGAGTCCCTACCTTCCACTCCGGCGACCCGGGTTCGATTCCCGGCGGGTAGGTGATTTTGAATCTCCACCTTGGGTCTGAGTGTGTGTCCTGTCCTTGTGCCTACATGTGAGAGTAAAATAAAGTTAACAAAAATGTAAAACAATAAGGTTAAACAATAGAATAAAACAAAAAAGGAAAAACAGCGTAAAACGAAAAGGAGGCAAAAAAAAAGATAACTTTAGAGCTTCAAGCTCATTTTGTTATTTCCGCATGTCCGTCGTCGTGGCGTGGTCGGTAGAGTCCCTACCTTCCACTCTGGCGAACCGGGTTCGATTCCCGGCGGGGTAGGGGATTTTAAATCTCCGCCTTGGGTCTGGGTGTGTGTCCTGTCCTTGTGATTATATGTGAGAATAAAATAAAAGTTAACGAAAAGGTAAAACAAAATGTAAAACGAAAAAAGGTAAAAACAAGAAGGAAAAACAGTAATTCTAAAAAAAAAAAGGCAGAAATTTTGTTTACATTTAATATTCACAAACCAGTGTTGACTTTATGTATATTTTTACCAGAGTCTTGAAAACCTTGGCATACCAGAAAGCCATAAATCTGACAGGCGCGCGACTCTCATTAGTGGTTTAGCCGACAAAGGACATAGGTCCCAACCCCATAAAATCAAACGTTAATTTGCTCCCTACGGGAACTTTTACGAAGACTCAATTTGTGTCGTAGAAACATTTTTAGTACGCTTCCTTCTTGTCATTTTCAATTTCCGTTTAACCCATTTGCTTCAGGTTTAAATGATCAATGAAATTTCCCAGAAACCGTATTTAAGCTACCGTAAATTGTATATTCTACTTTCAAAACAAACAAAAGATAACGGTACTTGAGATCACAATAAGGGTGAAACACATTCCTCTATTATTCATAAATATTAACAAAAGATTACCCTGCCAAGGAATGTACAAAATATATAACAGCAGAGTTAAACGAGTGTACCTCGTCTTCTGATTTGAAGGCCATTTAACTGCCGGCGAGTCTGCATTGTCTTCTGAGGCGAATGGGTTAAGTAAAGTTTTTTATCACCTCACCTCTTATTTTTCTTCTTCTTTTCTTTTTTAAGGGTTTAGGAACTTTCTTCTTCAGTTCCATCCTCAGTATTTTCAAGAGACAGAACAACGATCGTGAAAATACTAAGAGTAGAACTGAAGAAGAAAGTTCCGAAACCGGTCTAAGAGAAATGTAAGGTGATATATTGTATGATAAAGTATTTTACTCTTTGGTGTATTAATCGTGTAGAAATATTTGTAATGAAGAATGAGGTCAGATGCTAGACAAGCAAATATGTTGCACAAGATTATGTGTGTGTGGTATTGAATGTAAACTTCCTATATGCAACGTAATGAAATTCCGTTGGATAAATGTAGATGTCACTACTGAATAATGGCAGCAGGTGTGTGGTGTAAGAAGTGTCACCAAGCATCCCATTCACTTCTTATAACGCAGTGAAATTGATAAATTGTATCTAACACCGTTTAAATCACATCTCTTAATCACTCCAGGTTATACTCGTTTTCGGATGTAAATAAACGACGAATTGACATTAAAGAAAACTTCGCGCGTTCTTCTTTAGTACCGAAATGAGTTGCATGACAAAATTTTATTTTTGTGTTAATGAATTTTTTATCACAAAGTAATATTTAGGATGTGATATAACTTATAGAGAAAATAAAGATATAGGAAATAAAGTAAATAATTTTCAGGCTATTTGTGGAACCATAAAAAGAACCTTAGGTCGGAAAACAAGGAAAGATACGAAACTTAAATTATATAAAACAATGGCTGTTCCTTTGTTGTTGTATGGAAGTGAAAATTGGATAATGAAATCAAGGGATAAAAGCAGGATACAGACTGCGGAAATGCTGTTTTTACGTAATGTGAAAGGATGCACAAGAGCGGGTAGAATGAGGAATGAAACTATACGAGAAGAATTAAATATATATAAAATTGAAGATAAAATCAGAGAAAATAATAAGAAATGGACAGAACACTTAATGAGAATGAACAACGAAAGAATACAAAAAAGAACCTTCCTGTATAATCCCAGAGGAACAAGAGATGTTGGCCGACCACGTAGAAGATAGACTCCACTTTTAACTTCGCCGGAACAGGCTGCATAGCCTAAACCTTGTAGTAGAAGAAGAAGAAAAAGTAATATTAATGCTGAAAGGAAATTTGTTGTGTTCCAAATTCATGTTTTTATGTGATCAGGAGTCGGCCGCGCTGGACTAGTGGTTATCCCCTTGTCCCTGGTTCCTAGGGTTGCAGGCTCAGAGCCGGTCGGGGTCGATGGGTTTCTTCTTCTTTTTCTTCACGGTTTTATCTTATTTACTAGCCTGTTCCGGCTCCAAATTGCTGCTCTTTCCATCTTTTCTTTGGTCTTCCCAAACTTCTTCCTCGTGGTGAATAGCTGTATGCTGCTTTTGGTATTCTATTCTCAGTCATCCTTGCCAAGTGCTCTTTCCAGTTTGTTCTGTATTTTTCTATTGTTGTGTTTAATTCCTCTACTTTTAGTTGTTGTCTTATTTCTGTGTTATGTACGATGGGTTTTTTTTAAATAAAAAATGCAACGAGCAAATCCTCTGGGAGAGAATTTAAGCCGTGCGTTCCGAGTCTGAAGATTTTCAGACTCTTAAAAGATCCTTAAGCCTGAATAAAGAGGCCTCTAAGCAAAATTTACCGACCTCATCATTCTAGCAGTAATTTAGTTTCTTACTATAGTCCAGCCGCTGAATCTCCGGCCTTGACGTTTAGATAGTACGAAAGGTAAAGACTTGAAATGGGAATGGACGTCTGTCACAACCAATCACTGCTCTTGACGAAGCTATAGCGCGCTAGTAAGGTTTGAAATTGCTGAGATGTTGTCAGCTGTATGTCTGCTAACCGCATACATAAATCGGCCCCTCCCACTGAATATCCATATCGGCAACACTGTCATGAAAACGTCAGGGCCGGAGACTCCGTGGCTGGACCATAGATATCTCATCGAGGCGATGTACACATGCCCCTCGTTGACGTCAGTAGGGAAATTAACGTAATTAAATTAAACTGGTTAAGAAACTTCTCAGTAGGAGAGTACCCTTGCCCTGAGGGTGACGAAAAGGGATGAATCATTATCGTACTACAATCCTAGATACAGAAGTTTGTGCGCTTCTTGATTTGAAAAGAATCTCCATCAATGGAGACGAACATTTATAGCTGATTGCTAAAAGGAAATTCGGGTATTCCACAGAACGCTGACCATTTAACTGAATACTATGTATTTCAAACATTAAAAATAAATAATTTCTGAATTTGTAAATAAATTATTAGACCCTACTCTAAATTCTGTCGGCTACGGTGGTCTACTGGTTATGTTTCTTGCCTCTAGACCCCAAGAGTCGAGGGTTCAAACTCTGCCAGATTCGAAGATTTTTTAGAATGGGAAAACATAAAGGACAAATCCTCCGGGAGGTATTTTAAGCCGTGGGTCGCCAATCTGAAGATTTTCAGGGTGGTAAAAGAATCTCAAGTCTGAAGGAAATACATCTGAGCAAAATTTACCGATCTCTTCCATCCGAGTAACATCTTAGTTTTCTACCAGATGTCTCCTCGAAGCGATGTGGTAACCACATGTCACTCGCTGAGATCTGTAGGGAAATAACCGTAACAATATTCTTCTGGTTAAGAAACTTCACAGTAGGAAGCATCCATGTCTCCGTGCGGGATGACTGGCATTCAATCATCATGGACCACTATTAATTAAAGTTTTCCAACGATAATTATATTATATTTAGCTCTTTAAACAGTGTCCAAAAATTTTTATATTATCTTGGATATTATTTTTTCCGCGACTTATGATGCAATTCAATTTCCAAAATGTTCGATATGCTTATTCAGAGCGTAAACAGTTTTATTGCGTAATTTGTGTCGACTGTATGCAAATTACGGTTTTCCTGATTCTTGAGGATCGTAAATACTTAGAAATGTTTAGGTTAAATTCCAAGAAACAGTTGTCATGGAAACAAGGAATGTTAACGAACAGGTTGCTGGAGGATGAAGGTTATTTCCGTATACAGAAACATTGAACTGGTCGCCAGCTGGTCTACCTGACAGAACATATACTTTCTACTCCCCTCACAACTTCTCTGATATTTATTTTCTTCTCGTCAAATTCACTTTTTATAGAATTTAATGACATGTGCACATCTTTCTAATCCTTAAATTCTTAATGCATCCCATAGAATGCATCAGTTGGTTTAATTAATTTAGTATTTTAAATAAATCAGAAGAAATCGAACAAAAATAAACCACTTAAATGTGTGTCTAATTATCCAATATACCTAATAATAACAGTTATACAAGATTCCGTCTTCACTGCGGTCCGCCACATTTAAATAACAGGCACAAGTAATTTATGGACTAGTAATAGACAAACTAGTTAAGGAAGTAGTAAGTGATCCAGATTCGGTACTTATATCTATCGAACTAGATCACAAAAAACGCACTTTCATAGTAGAGTATATGACAACATACAACGAAAATAGGAAGTGCGCTGACACACCTTAAATAGTGACTCCTATGGCTAATTAGCATTGGAGCCAAAAAATGCTGATCAATTTGTCTTTAATTTATTATTAATTTCAAGCCACTCTACCAAGGTTTTCGGTGGTTTCCCTTGGTGTTAAGACAAATGTCGGAGTGGTCCCCTAGAGTCCACCAGTAAAATATAAATGTCCAACGATTTTCAAAATTCTAAAATATTCAACAGATCAGCTAAATTCGAAAAGAGCCGTTTCTGATTGGAGTGACGACTTGTCCTCCCGCTCTTGCCCCTTTAGGGTTGGCGGCGGTGGCGGTCTTCTTGTTGGCGGCTTGGAGTATCGGCGAAACAACTAGATCATCAGCTTCGACCAACGTCACCAAGGCTTGTTAAATGTCCTACCACTGAATCTTTTTCTCCCGATCTGCAGCTGGTTATGGTCGGCACTAGGATATACGCTCGCTATCTACACTGACGATACACCAAAGGGCTAAAGAGGGTTAATAAATCCCTAAAGTAGCCGGAAGTATGGTTCGTGGACCATACGGTTCCTTTCTCGGCCGCCGAGGATGCATCCAGGAAACTGGATTCATCATTGGCCGGCTCGGGGGAGGGATACGTTTTGGAAAAGTGATACACTTCCACCACCTAGTCTAGTCTAGTCTAGGACTCTTAAATTACAATTGTGAACGATGTCACGTCGAAAAATATATAGAAATGCATATATATTTTAATAAGTTTTGCACAAACTAAATTACTAATCATTTGTGCGCATTTATTTCATTCAGTTTCTTAAAATTTATTTTCAAAATCTCGCAGAGGATCAGCTTAACCTGAAATGTGTCTTTTTGATAGGGTTTGCAGCCCTTCCGCTGTTGTCCCTTCGGGGATTGGCGGTTGCGGTCTTCCTCTTGGCGACATGGAATATCAACTTGCGACAAACTGAAAACAGGCTTGTTAATGCCAAATGACTTGATCTTATTCTGTATGGCAGTAGAACTGGACATTAACTGCATATCAGTTAAAACAAATAGAAACTTCAGAAATGAGATTTCTTCGATTTGTAGCCGTTTGTACGTTGTTAGATCACAGAAAAAGCATAGACAAGGAATTAACTGAATATAGAACTAATTACCACAGTAATGGAAAAATTCAGGACTAATTAGAGAGACCCTGCCCAACGCATGTCACTAACTAGAATAACAAAAGCCGTCCTGAATTATGACTGACTGACTATGCCCATTCGTTCCGCATTGGGAACATGGGGTGGGAGTTTTTTTAACCAAGTTTATTTGGTTATGCTTATTTACCTATAGATGTCAACGGGTGACATGTGGTTAGCACGTCACCTCAACGAGACATCCAATAGGCAACTAAAGTATTAATTGGATGGGTGCAGGTCGGTTAAATTTTGCAAAGAAGTCTTTTTATTCAGGTTTGCGGTTCTGTAAGATTCCTGAAAATCTTCAGACTCGGGACCCACGGCTTGTAACCTCTCCCGGAGGACTTGTCCCTTGCATTTTCCATCCTAAAAATCCATCAACCATGGCCGGGTTTGAACCCGCGTCTCTCGGAACTAGAGGGAAGGAACTTAACCACTAGCCCACTGTGGCCGATTTCCTACCTACCTACCTAATACAGGCTTTCCACTTTAGAGCAGTTCGGCCTTGATTCCTTCTTACCAGAGATTCCTATCTTCCCATTGTCCCTCTTCCATACTCCTCTTCATAATGACATCCTATATTCCCTCATACCATGTTCTTCTACTTCTCCCCCTCTTCCTTCTGCCTGGTACCATCCAATCTAACACCTGTTTAGGCCACTGGTCTTCCGACATCCGTTGTACTTGTCCATACCACTGTGAAGCTCTCTTTGTTATCCTTTCGATAACAGTTTCTTGTGCATCCATTTCTTGTCTGATATATGTATTTGGAATATGTTGTGGCCGATTTCCTGAATTATAATCCTGTAGGCCCTATGAAGATATGGCGTGACCAGTTTTAAACCGGAACAGGCCAAAAGGCCTAAACCATGATGTTGATGATCTATTATGAATTCTGTAAATGTTTTGAAGTGATTTTTTTAGAAGATCTAATTTAGCTGCAGGCCACGTCCCTCTGGATAGTCCAACTCTGTTCTTGAATCTAATTCGATAAGCTGTAGATTTCGTCAGTCATATATTAGGTGGTAGACCGTCTGTTGTTCTGCTACGCAAGGACACGCTGGGCTGTCTGTTAGGGTGAATCTATGGGGATAGGCTCTTGTGTACCTTACCATCGCTGTGAATTTTGCGAGCTGAGAGTTTTGTTCTCAACTTTTTTTTTTATTTACATATATGCTACAACCCGTGTTTCACCAGTGGTATATCACGGGATATTTACAGTTTTAAAATTGTTCAATTATTGTTCTAGTTGTTCTTGTAGTTGATGGAAGATCCTCGTAAGAAATTCTGCAACGTTGACTGTGTTAAAGTGGAACTTCAGAATATTTGGCGGAGTAGCATTTTGTAGTATAGCTGGTCGATCTCTGGAGAACATATTGCATTCAGTCATCAGATGGTGGGCCGTCTGCAGTGATTTTTCTGGGCAGTTCCAATAAGGTGAAGCAGTTTTGTTCATTTTGTGTAGGTAGGATTTAAATAGTCCATGGTTGGTGAGAAATTGTGTGGTTATATAGTTAGGCCATAGAGATAGAGACAGTCTATAGGGTATATTGGGGATGAAGATTTTGGTATGGAAGGCGTCATTTGATTTGGTGTAAATTAAATTCCAGATTGTTTCATAGTATTCTTCTAATAACTGCTTGCCTCGTGTGATAGGGGTGGAGTTGTAGTCGATAGTAATTTTGTAGCTATTGGCTATTTTAGCCAGATTCTTTCATCGAAGGGCGAAAGGATTTGCAAGCAGCACATTTTGCAGAATTTTCGTATAGGATTTGACATTTTAGAATTCCTTAAATGTAAGCATTAGTGAAATAACTAATAACCATAACGCAAATTTCCAGTAAGAGATAATACTCGCGGCAAGTGATAACCTTGAGGTTTTTGACATTGAGAATGCAAGTGCTGGGTATTTGACTGGCGTTATAATTAAAGGCTGGAGGCATTGAATAGAGATATTATTGTGGTGGTGCTGCGAGTTGTATGACCTCGGCAGGTAGATGGAGAGGGAGATGTGGTACACCAAGTCTGGTCTGGTCTGCTCTGCTCCTCAACATTGTTACGTGACTCATCTGCATCCACGGATCCGTCCTGGAAACTACTTCTCACTTGTCTTCTCTCAAACATCTGTAAGTTGCTTTCAAGGAAGTTACAGTGCACCTCTTTTTGTCGTATTGGAAGGCGTTTCGTATATTTGCTTATTAATGTAACAATTACGCCTATGTCTGGACCCCATTATCTTGTGTTTTTCATGTTTCATTTATCTTCTTCACTTCACGGGCTAGGCAATTGCCTGTTCCGCCTCACAGTTGTTCTGTCCATCTTTTCACTGGCCTACCTACATTCCTTGAACCTCTTGGCTTGTAGTTAAATGCTGATTTTGGCAATCTTGTTACATTCATTCTTTCTACATGCCTAAACCGTATTCTTTGATTTTATTTATTTATTTTACCTGTTGGAGTTAAGACCGTAAGGTCTTCTCTTCCACTTCACCAGGTTCAAATTATACATACAATAAGAATTATGATCGATACATAATAGATATAGACTACACAATGTAAATTTGACAAAGGTAAGAAAGAAAAATAGTTATAATAATAATAATAATGATAATAATAATAACAAAAATAATAACCTATAATTAGATTAAGTAAATGGCTCGGTAGGAGGTTGAGGGTTCAAGTCCCGTTGGGGTCAGGATTTTTAAACTGACCCAAACCCTCTGGCGGCACTACGGCCCTGGGGTCGACTCAGCCTCTAACGGAAATGAGTACCAGACGCTGGTTCTGGGGGTAAAGGCGGCCGTCACGCAGGGCTGACAACCCGGCTGACATAAAGTGCCGATTGTCTAGAAAATGTGGGAGCCTTAACCTCCTACTACCCCAAGGGCCTCCGGGCCTGTTGTGGGATCACTTTACTTTAAATGGCTCGGTAAAGAAAGTTTAAAATATAAAGAAACAATAAAGTATACATGGAACAGGATTATATATTGTATTGTCTAAGGAAATATGAAGTGAGTTTCTTTTTAAACTGTTTTTGAGTCGGGCAGTCCTTGATATACGAGGGGAGGGTATTCCAGAGTCGTGTGGCCGATTTTATTATTCAATGGATAGTGATTTTATAATTCAATGTATATATGTTTAAATCTGTTCTTATATCTTCATTCTTTATCCGATCCATTCATGTACAGCCTTTTGTTCTTCTGAGGAAGTTCATTTCTACGCTTTGTATTCTACTTTGTAATTTTTTTATCATTACCCCCAAGTTTCACTCCCATAAAGTAATGCAGGAACTGCCAATGTTTTATAAAACTTCAATCTAGTATCTCTTCTTGTTTTGTTCTTTAATGTTCTATGTATAGTTCCACATACCATTCGGAATCTTGACGGTTTCATATTTACGCCTCTTTCAGTTTTTGTGTATATGGTAAAATTACAATCCAAATAATTAAAATTTGTTACTTGTTCCAGAGGTTTGTCTTTTATTATTTTTGATCTTATATGTACACTTCCCCCAAATGCCATTATTTTCGTTTTTTCTTTTGACGTTTTAAAATTATATTCTTGGCATAACTGATTTAAATTATGTAAAGAGTACAGCAAATTATTTTCATTTTCTTGAATAATAACCACATCGTCAGCATACATTAAAACATTTAATATTTAAAAATGGTCCATTCTTATACCTACATTAACATTACAATTCCAATTTTGGATGATGTCATTAATATATAAATAAAAAAGGGTAGGTGATAAACTACACCCTTGTCTTACACCTCTATTTATTAAATGTTAAGTCTTAAATAGAATACCTCAGTGGGAAACGTTATACTCTATAGGCCTATATCTCGCCAAGATGAGCAGAAACCTGGAATTCGCACATATCATTTAACTTAGATTCTGGTCATTAATTAAACAATTATTCATTCAGAGAACAACAGGATGTTCAAATTAAATGTATGTGATTAAACAAGTAAATAAGTAATGAATACAACAAATGTTATGTATAAAAATGAATGTTTATTTGTTTGTATGTTTGTTGGTTTGTTTGTTCGTACTTTATGCGTGGCCATACCGTTGATCCGATTGTGATGGCCCTTTTTGCAAAATGTTCAGGAGATTCCCGGGAGGAACATAGGCTATAAGAGAGTTGTGATACTCAACTTCTACGCCCATAAAAATCGCCCTTTTTGTAGTGGAAAACGTGAAAAAAGTAGCTATATGGAAGCTTAAATGGCTTACGCTGCCTAAACCATAACAAATACACAAAATTAATGAACACAGAATTGAATATCTCTAAAAGCTCTACAAAAAAGTCCGCGACAGCATATGTTTATCTCTTACGGAGAACTCACAATAATCATTTTTGTCTTTCATTGATGCCAAAATGATCGAGACAAGTGCGTAGATTCCTGTGCAAGCAAAGCAGCACTTTACGGATAACTCACAATAACGAATTTTGTCTTTTAGCTCATTTATGCCAAGGAGATAGAGATAAGTAGATTCCCGGAAAACACAGGGTAATCAGCACAGGGAATCTTAAAATAATTACCACATACATTTATAATTATTTTTCATTTATTTATTCAACTAATCATAAAAAGTACATTAATTTTTGTCTTTCAGCTCATTTTTGCCAAGAAGATCGGGATGTGTAAATTCCCGGACAACGCCGGGTAAACAGCACGTGGTATCTAAAACAATTACGATATAAATTTTCCTATTTACTTATTTAAATAAACATAAAACACATTCATTTTCGTATTTCAGCTCATTTATGTCAAGAAGATCGGGATAAGTAGATTCCCGGGTAACGCCAGGTAATCAGCACGGGGTATCTAAAAATATAAATTCATAGTTATTTTTCCTTCTACTTATTCAACTAAACATAAAGAACATTAATTTTCATCTATTCAGGCGCAGCGTACGCCGGATATTAGCTAGTATCCCATAAAAGAACGGCAGATCTAAATAAAAGGCTTTTATCCGTCCAAGTAACATTTTAATTGCTTGCTAGATGTCTCATTGAGGCTATGTGCTAACCCCATGCGAGACGTATTGGGGTATATACTTAGATACAGTTTATGTAGTCTAAATAGATAAATACTTCTAAAATTAACTGTAAATCACAGTTAAGGTTATGTAGCAAAAATTTTAAAATATTAAAATTAAAATGGATTTCTGTTTAAAGTGGAAAACAACAGGAAGCTACTACATATATAATTCCCTAGTAAAACTGCAAAGCATAGCATGAAAATGTTTGATTGCAGTGAAAGACCTGTGCAGATTTACTGTGGATGGATTCTGTTAAAAAAAAAAACTTCGTCTATTAGTTAAAACCATGTAGGTCTTTCACAATATGTTGCATCTTCGACATGTAATTTGGTACTGATGTTGGTGTATAAATTGCATGACAGGTTCAGGTATGTGGGCGTATTATCGTTTAACATGTCTGTATTCCTTGCTTCTCTTAAATTTTCCATGTCTTCTAGGATGCTTAATTTTGTTGTTATTCTCTTTGAGTAAGATTGTCGTGATATCATCGATTTTGTTAAACCGATGACTCGTTTCCAATATATGATTGGAAAAAAACATGGTTTTTCTTCGTGATTAATAAAATGTTTAAGATGTGTATTGTATCTTGTGTTAAAATTCCTTGTTGTTCCTCCCATATAAAACTTGTCGCAATTATTACATTTGGTATTATAAACGCATTTTTTATGTATATTATTTTCTTCTATTTGTTTTATATCCATCCATAGTATTCCTGCCAGAAGGCAGGTCCTTCACTGCAATCATAGCATTTTCATACTATGTTTGTAGCTTTACTAGGAAATTGTAGGTTTGGTAGCTTTCCGTTGCTTTCCACACCGGTGAAGGATGATAATGACGATGGTGATGATAATGATAATGATGATGGCCATATGATTTCGGGGACCGTTTGGGCCCTAAAGTTTTCCTGACATTTGTCTTACAGGTGAGGGAAAACCCCGATAAAAACCTCGCCCAGAAAAACTGCCCCGACCGGGGATCGAACCCGGGCCCGCTGCGTGACAAGGCAGCACGCTACCTCGAGACCACAGCGGTGGACTTTTTTTTATATAATGTTGTTAAATTTATTGTTAGTTTTAATGACAATTTTTGTTTTTGTCCTGTTTTTCGATCGAATTAGCGAATTTAACTGTTTCAATTTCCTGTATAATTAAGTGGAATTCAATTATTTGTATTTATATTATCTTCTTTTTCCAGTTTCATTATATTTGTTAATTTTTTCTTCTTTTTTTTTTGTTTCTTGACTAATTTGTCGGTCATCTCGTTTTTGTAATCATTTTTATTGCCAGAAAGTTTATATAATTTAATTCTTTTGTAGTTTGTTCTATTTAATGGCAACTTTAACATTCTCTTATATCTTCTTCTTCTTCTTCTTCTTCTTAATCATAATTTGTAGGATTTTCATCCTGTTTATTTCCAAAATCACTCCTCGGAGGAAGACGTATTGGATGTGCATGCACTGTATATCCATCTCTTGGCTGGTCTTCCTCTTGCCTCTTCCCATCTTCGGATGGGATGGGGTTCCTGCAAAGACAACTCATCTAGGAGAGACAACTCCAAAATAAAACGTGGCAGGCTGAGCTCTGGAGCTGGGTGAAGGCAATCGGCCTAGGAAAGAAACCCCGAATAATAAACTCGCCATGAAAACAGGCTAGCAACCCACTTCAAGGTGTACCTTATACATTGCTCGCAGTCCCAAGGATCAAGCCTCGGATCAAAGACGGAAAAAAAATTCTGTTTTGTATATAGTCAGGTATTTATTTTAATATTTTAACCATTTTACTAAATAAATACATCACTTCTTACTGTTAGTTCCTTTTTGTGTGGATATCGAATGCAGAAATTATTTACCAAGTAAAGTTAATTTTCGATGAGCCCATAAATATATTTTCCTCTGAATAAATTTCACGGTCTCGTGGAATTCTATGAGCTGCTAGATAATTAGATGTACAATCAGATATTTTAGACATAATTTGGGTACCCTGCTTGTGTGAAAATAATGCAGCAAGCTCCCCATAATAAAATATATAGAGGTAGACCACCTGGAGTGCATAAGAATCCGAGAATGCTATTTATTCTACCCGCGTTGACACCTTTCGTAGCACTCTTTCCACTGCCAGACACTGAAACTAATTTACAACCATGTTTACCCTACTTTCTCCTCTATTTTTACCCAGATGAAGTTCCTAAAATGTTCATAAAATTTGCATAAAATTTAAGGTGAGATAATTGTACTGTAGTTGCAATGCAACTGAAAGAGTAACTGTAATGTTTTCTGTTAATGGTAGAATTTTCCTGTTTCCAATGACATTTAAATAACGTACCACTGTTGGCTCGCGTCTCGAATAGTAGGTTAAGTTAAAAAAAAATATATATATGTCTGTACTAGTGCATTTCCACGTGGGGCAATGTTATCCCCTTGCGGGAGTTACTTAACCAGCTAAATTAATAATAATAATAATAATAATAATAATAATAATAATAATAATGATAATTTATTTATATACAGAATTTTTTTGTTTACACATCTTTCTGTGCCTAAAGTTTTATTTTTCTTCTCCACTCGTCTCTCTCCATCCAATCCATGTCCTCCAGTCCTCTTGTTCTCATTCCAGTCCTTATTTCCTGCATCCACGAGTTTCGAGGTCTTCCTCTCCTCCTTCTTCCAGGTGGACACCATTCCAATGTTTTCCTGGGTAATCTTCCTTCTTACATCCGTCGTACATGCCGATACCAATTTAATTGCTTATATCGTATACAATCTACTATTGAATAACCAATATTCTTTGTTTCTCTTATGACAGTATTTTTTATTATATTTTGTCTAATTTTGAACGTCTAGCTGCTCTCCTCAAGAAATCCATAGAAATCCATTTCCATCGACATAAGTTTTTGTTGAATTTCCAAACTTCAGCTTCATATGTGACAGTACTTCTCACTATTGAATTATATATTTGTAACTTATTTTTCCTGGTTATATGTCTGTTCCATAAGACTCCATTCATCATTGCTGTTATTGCTCTACCTTTATTTATTCTGTTCTTAATATACTTTCTTGTTTATCCTTTTTATCTAATTTTACTCCCAGATAGATTCTTCACATCCTCTAATATACCCCTTTTCACCTTCTAATATCAAATCGGTTTCGGCTCCACATCCCATATAAAATCTTTTTTTCTAAATTTATTTTCAAACCCCAGTTATCGTATTCGTCCAATAATTTTCTGAACATAAACTCCATGTCTTCATATTCTTGACCAATTATTATCTGGTCATCCGCAAATAACAGTGTATATATTGTTTCTGTTGATCCATCTCCAATTGGTACTCCCATTCTTGATGATGATAATAATAATAATAATAATAATAATAATAATAATAATAATAATAATAATAATACTTTTATTATAAATTTCTTAATCTTTTATGTATCCAGATGGCTACTCTTGCAGCTGCTCATCGAAAAATATAGGACTAATTGGACAGACCGGGGCACGGTGCGCTACAAACCGTACGGTCGAGGGTTCGAGTCCCGGTGGGGTGAGGATTTTTAAACTGACCTAAACCTTCTGGTGACACCATGGCCCTGAAGTCGACTTAACCTCTAAAGGAAATGAGTACCAAACACTTGTTCTAGGAGTAAACGCGGCCGTCGCGCAGGGCTGGCAACCCGGCTGACATAAAGTGCCGATTGTCTAGAAAAAGTGGGAGCCTTAACCTCCTACTACCCTAATTGTCTCCTATGTAGTGAGATCACTTTACCTTTTTAATTGGAGAGAACATGTCCAACGCATGTCACCAACTAGAATAGCAAAAGCCTTCCTGAATTATAATCCTATAGGAAAAAATAAGTGTTGGCCGACCTATGAAGAGATGACGTGATCAGTTTTAAGCCAGAATAGACCAAAAGGCCAACCTTGATTTCGATGATGATGACTAGGAATTTCTCTACAATACAGTAGTTTTCCTACAACCCATTGTAAATTTATTTCTCCATAAATTCCTATTCTCTGAATCTCCGAAACATAAATGATCATGGGAACACTATTGTACGCAATATAGGACACCTTCCACAATGGCGTACTACACATTGTGCCGGTTCGCTCAGGGTAGAATATAATCACTCAGGGATGTTTATATTATACACATTTTATTTCAATTTATTGGACAATTTTGTGTGTACAATTGTATTTACGATGTTTGATATTTAACTAACTCGGAGTGGAGTTGATGAATTACTTCCGCCCACGTGTTTTTAATATCACCTTCGCAAACTGTTACTGAAGAACTTGACTATTGTAGAACGTAGGAGCGTGAGAGAGTTTTCACACGCGTTCTCGCCTTATAAGGGCGATGACTCCTCCCATAAAGTCGCCACCCCCACTCCGAGTGTATATGTTATTCGTTATAGCTTAGAGGGCTAGGTACCATTCGTTTGGGTTTCTATGTTGGTAATAGACTCGTGTGCACGTTTGTGCGCCTTCCAGTTATTACTATTAATGGTACGTTTTAGTACTCACGAGTCTATTACTTCTTGCCACAACTTAGAAACATATTCGACACATTGAACCACCCATAGTATTCAGCATGAAATAACCAAGATCAGAAAGGTCAGCGCAGATTGGCGTGGCTCATTCCGGTCCTGAAAGAGCCGAGCTCATCAGCGACACGGTTTCTGATGCCCCAATCAAGCGAGATCTATCTGCCTTGGAATCAAACATCCACATTATATCAATAGCAATAGCACATGCTAACATATAATAAATCCCCATATAATCGCCGTATAGGCTAGGGCAAACCAGCGAAACCCAATACTGCACACACCAACGGGAATTCGCCGTCAAGGGACAAATAACAGTCCCAGAAAAAGGCACATTGGACAGCACAAATAGCTGTCAACAACAGTCAGTCAGTTTCTGAATCATTATTTAATTCTCTGTTAATAATAATAATAATAATAATAATAAGAAGAAGAAGAAGAAGAAGACGAAGTAAAGTGATCCCACTATAATAGGCTATACGAGGTTCTTTGGGGTAGTAGGAAGTTAAGGCTCCCACTTTTTCTAGATAATTGTGCTAATTGCAATTAGCACTTTGTCAGCCCTGTGTGACAACGCATTTATCCCTAAAATAAGCTTCTATTTATCATTTCAATTACAGGCTGAGTCAAACCAAGAGACATGGTGCCGACAGAAAGTTTTGGGACAGTTTAAAAATCCTGACTCCACCGGGACTCGAACACCTGACCTTCCGGCTTGTAGCTTATTGCCTTAACCACTACGCTACGTCGTGCCCCAATAATAGTAATAATAATAATAATAATAATAATAATAATTGTATTTTGTATTGTAAGCCTATGTTTTCTCTTTACAGAGATTTAGGCGCTGTCCCCCTACAGGGAAGAATTTGAACCATACTAATTTAGTTACACTTGTTTTCGTATGGACGTCATTTTTGAGTGGTCCGTGGTCAGCGTTCCGCCTCATACTGACATCTAGGAAACCAAGGTAGTACTAGGACGGGAAAATTCGGTAAATTTTGCTTAGAGGCCTTTTCATTCAGGCTTAAGGATTTTTTACGAGCCTGAAAATCTTCAGACTCGGGACCCACGGCTTAAAGTCCCTCCCGGAGGACTTGCTCCTTGGATTTTTCCGTCCTAAAAAATCCATCGACCCCGGCCGGGTTTGAACCCGCGACCCTCGGGCCCAGAGGCAAGGAGCATAACCACTAGTCCACCGCGGCCGACATAATAATAATAATAATAATAATAATAATAATAATAATAATCTCAACTCGTGTCCAACTCGCGGTCGAGTCGAGGGATGAGATGAGATGAATCCCCTTTATAGAGGTCTGTGAATGACAAGGATGCCGGTCGATCACGGCTGACCCACCATCACGGGGCAGATGAACGAAATGAAACGAAATGGGTAAGATGAGTATGGATAAATTGTGGAATGAAATTGTGGCAGAGGAAAACGGGAGAAAACCCCGAGAAAAAACTGCTAAAGTTCCGTTTCGTCCACCACGAAACCCATATGCAGTGACCGAGACTCTATCTCGGGACCCCAGCGGTGAGAGGCGAGCGTCTAACCGCTTGCGCCACGAAGCCGCTAAATTATGAATATAATATTAATGAAAACTTACAAGAGTGTGCTTTCTTATCTGATAAACTGAAACCATCTTTTGACAGAGGGCAACAGTCAACTTTTTCAAGGATAACCATAAAGAGGGTGTGCATTGTGTATCAGTGGAAGGTAGTACTTGTCATAGATCTAATTTTCCATCTCTTTCTAACAACGTTTGCTAAAGGACTCGCCCTAAAGGGAAAATATTTTCTTGCTTTTGAAAAAATGTGGGGGCACGCCGATAGTATAGTTGGTTAAGGCATTACGCTACAAGCCGGAAAGTCGAGGGTTCGAGTCCCGGTGGGTCAGGAATTTAAACCGACTCAAACCTTCTGGCTGCACCATGGCATTGGGATCGACTCAGCCTCTAACGGAAATGAGTAGCAGACGCTTGTCCTGCAGGGACTGACTACACGGCTAACATAAAGTGCTTTAACCTCCTACTACCCCAAGGGCCTCCTTAGGCCTTTCACCTTGAAAATATTTTCATTTTATGGGTGGAAATTAAGGTATCTTGAATTTTTTCAAGTTATTGGAAATTACGCAGTATCTTTTTTTTTAATTATGGTCTTCAAATTTAATTTATTGAGAAATAAAGGAAGTTGTTGAATTACCATTTTGGTCTGAATGATTCGCCCCTGTTAAATTTAGGGTTATTTTATGTGTTTTGTTTTGTACATGTCTCATTATTGTTTACTATTTATTATAATTTACTGTTGTACTACTTATTCTTGAATAAGAAGCTGCTAGAAAGTGTGTGGACAAATTAATGTTCTCGACTCGAGTCCCGCGCCGTAGCCGAGCGGTTAAGGTAGGAAGCCTTGGCGCAGAGCTACGGGACTTGTCTCCATGGGGGAAGAAATTTTCTCATGGTATTTCGGCTAGTATGGGACCGGTGCCCACCCAGCATCGTGAGGCAATTGGGTAGCTACAATAAGTAGCGGCTCCAGGTTGAGGAACCAGCTATAACGGCTGGGGGACTCGACATGCTAACCACATGTCACCCCTTCACTGGATGTTGATCATCTACCTCTGTGATTGACACATGTGGATGTGAAGGGTCAGCAGCCGGCTGGTAAAAGGGCAACCGCTGAAAAGTGGAAAGACCCTCAATCGGATCGGACTCCAAGCACACGGAATTATATAAGATAAAATTTTCCTTCTAAATCAGGAGCCTGGATAGCATAATGATCAAAGCGCTAGTACGGAAAACCAGGATTCCTGGATTCAAATCCTGGTGTAGGCTTAACTTTTTATCTTAAAATTCTAATTTGTCCTTTAATGCAAGTAACACATTTAAAATGAAAACATTACTTTAATGACTATACTTTATAGTCTTTTACTATATAATAAATAATAGTTTAAAAACTAAAACAACGCGCATTATTAGAAAACCGAACTAAAAAATGAAAAATAATTTTAATTTCCAACACGCTTGGGATAAAATTAAAGTGGTCAACAAAAGATCAACTCCAACACATATAGAATAAAACTAGAGTTATCAACAAAAAAAATCATTTTACCGTCAAAAGCGTGGGGTGCTCTATATCAATTAATATATTTGATAATAAACAGATATTGGTAAAAGTAAAGTCTCCAAGAAGAAAATGTAAAAACCATAAAAAGCACCCCACGCTAATTTTCTAATAAAGCGTGTTGTTTTAGTTTTTTAAATTATTATTTATTTTTTATTTTTTAGTTTTAATATTTTACAGAATAAGATAAAAATGTAAATATCTTTAAATTCGATACTATTGTAGTATGAGCTAAAAGTAATATCTTCTAAAAAAAATCCTCCCAGCCGGATTTGAACCAGCGACCTATGGATTACTGAAATTATAACCACTACAGTTCACCGCTCTACCAATGAGCTCTTACAACGATCGACTAAAAAGTCGATAAGTCCGCAATCTGTTATACCAGTTTTCATTTTTTTTTTATTTTCTGATGATTCTGGCCAGGATTTTAGAAACAAAATATGAAATTATTGTATTGTCACGGGTTCTTTACAAGTATACAAAGTTTCAAGTCGTTCCAATGTTTCTAAGTGGGTGAAAATCGTGTTCAAAGATTCCGTTACATAGATACAAAGACACTTTTTTTCTATTTTCTGATGATTCTGGCCAGGATTTTAGAACAAAAATGATATTATTATATTGTCACGGGTCCTTTACAAGTATACAAAGTTTCAAATCGATCCAATGATTTTAAGTGGGTGAAAATTGCATTCAAAGATTCCGTCACATAGGTAGATAGATACAGGTCAAGCTAATATAAAGCGTGTAAAAAGGAGCGTTAAAGACAATAATAATAATAATAATAATAATAATAATAATAATGCTTTATTTTAGCTGGCAGAGTTAAGGCCATAAGGCCTTCTCTTTCACTCAACCAGGGAATAGTAGAATTATACAAAAATTACATACTTATTACAATTTTATGATATTATTAAAATACAGACTAAATACAATGATGATGTGATCTAATACTAGGTAATACTAACAAAAACATGAAATATAATAAAATTAAAATGATATAAAATAAAGTAAGTAGCTTCCTAGATGATTATTTATAGAATGGTTGTATATAGTTGTTATTCAGTTAATGTTTTCATTGTGTTGCACTTAAGATACCAGTTAACTTGTATTTAAATAATGATAGCGATTGACAGTCCCTGACATGCTCTAGTCATAGATATTGTGTAAGATTCAGAGAGTAATGTCCGTCACCGTGGCATAGTCGGTAGAGTCCCTACCTTCCACTCCGGCGATCCGGGTTCGATTCCTGGCGGGGTAGGGGATTTTAAATCTCCACCCTGGGTCTGGGTGTTTATCTTGTCGTTATGTCTATGTCGGGATAAAAGAAAGTTAACAAAACAGGTAAAACAAAAAGGAAAAAAAGGTAAAACAAAAAGCAAAAACAGTATAAACGAAAAAGAAAGAAAGAAAGAAAGAAAAGAGTACAGACATGCCCTGTGGTATCAAATAGTAAAGAAGAGTCTTGTGATCTTGTTCGTAAATTGTGATGAGCCAATAAATTTTGAAAACGTGTTGTTAAATAGCATGGTAAATATGTGTGCAGAATTTGGAAAAGTAAGGTATGTGAATGTAAAGTTCTTGTGTCATTTAGGATAACAAACATCGAAAAGGAGAATCTCTTTTATTTTCAATATGCGGCCCTCCACCTGGTTACAAAACATATTTCCGGTCCTCAGGTTCATTATGATTAGACATCGGTTTCTTCTTCTTCTTCTTTGTCAGGCTCTACGACTTCCAGTGGAATGTCTTGGCCTTCTCAACCAGTTTACGCCACTTCTTCCTATCTTGTGCAGTAGATTTCAAATCAAAAATCCCCATCTCTCTCAAATCCTCAATTACGTCATCCTCCCATCGATCCTTGGGTATTCCCCTTGGTCTTGTTCCCTGTAGACATCGGTTTGCTGGGAGTAAAATCGATCATCACATCAGGACTAACCACGAGGCTCACATCTCGTACCCACTGTTTATTTTTATTTTATTTTTTTTAGGAAATAAACCCAATGGGTACAACTTGGACACTACACTCACTCAGTGCCAAGGTTGAGATTTTAAAAATCCCTTACCCCGCCGGGAATCGAACCCGGGTCGCAGGAGTGGAAGGTAGGAACTCTACCGACTACGCCACAGCGACGGACTATCTACTGTTTATAAAAGGAAAT